>WEIT01002478.1:22197-36407 GCA_013389985.1 Dryoscopus gambensis | reverse complement strand
ATCTAGTGACCATGTATTTTTTTGTTGAATCAGAAAGAAGAGGTATAGAACAGTAACTAAAAAAATGTACCATTTTAAAATCTATTGTACATTACAATCCAGCAAGAAAGCCCTCAGAATCAGAAACAGGCATTCCTGTAATGCTAACACGCTTTTGGGGCACAGTGGGTCAACTTTTTGGCAAGCAGATCAGATGTGTTTAGCAAAAGTATTTTGAAATTCTCCCTTAGCGATTTCGGTGGGCTGCATGAAAACATCAAATATTTAGAACTTCACCAGATGTTATCTCCAAAATTACTGAGTAGATTTTATAGATTACAGTTATTGCCTTTAGAGTTACACTTAAATAAAAACCAGAAGCACAGACCAGAAACTGTTAGGTAGTGATGACCTCGGCAAATTTAGCCACTCATGTTGAAAATTTTTGAAGCCTTTGCTTCAAAACATTTCTGTAAAAATGGGTCAGCATTCCTTAAGGCTTAGTCACTTCTATTAGAGCTGGGGGGAGAAGATTTCTACAAATGGTGGAGGAAAAGTACACCATCCCACCCACATCAGAAAAACATCCTGACAAAAAAACCCCCACCGCTAGAACTTTTCACAAAGTATATGAAATTTGACAGGAGAAAAAGACAGGCAGGAAACAGTTCTCGAGATACAACTAAACAGTTCCTTTCTACCTGTTTAGACACCACATCTGGAGCTTTTAAGGCCTCTGGGAAAAAGTTATCAGTGCTATATTATGCTCAGCAGAAGTTTATCAGACTTTGGCGGCTAAATTTTCTGAGGATCCTGTTTACCCTGGGCAAGTCCAGCTGAGAGCTTCAAGAGTGAAGAACTTTTCCCTGAAGTCTCCCCAGCTTGCCATTCTGACCTCGCATCAGAAGCCCAGGGAAACGGGGAAGGAATTGCATTTCCATTGCTCTCCCTGATCTCCACTGTTCAGGTCTCCTTAGATGAGTCAGGAGTAAATGCCAGGAATACAGAAGCAAGGCGGAAAGAGAAACCAGCTGATAAGCAGGAACAGAAATGCTGACAAGCAGCATCTTCCCTTCGGGGAAAGTATGTTGGAAGTTTAGGATTTACATGCATATACTGCCAAGTGTCACATTTCCTCCACTGCCTTTTAAACAGTCATTGCAAGTTCTGACAATATGGATTTCTAATTGGCCCCAAAGAAAAGCACACCTAACTGCAACTGGTGTTGTTCGCTGCAGTACCACACGTTCCTGGGTCAGAGCCTAACACACTAACATTTCAGCCTGCTAGGGAACTTTGGGGGAGTTTCTGCAACAACCGTACTGCAAGATTAAAACATCAGCCAGGCTTTCCCTGGTGCCTGCAGGAGTTTCTCTCGTGTCAGGGTTTCACAGTGTTACAGAATAAATAAGGCTGGAAGGGGCCACAGTGCGTTATCTGGTCCAGCCTCCCTGCTCAAGCAGGGTCATCCCAGAGCACATGGCACAGGATTGTGTCCAGACAGTTCAGGAGTATCTCCAGTGAGGGAAACTCCACAGCCTCTCTGGGCAATCTGTCCCAGTGCATGGTCACTCATATAGTAAGTTCTTCCTCATATTACAGTGGAGCTTCTTATTAACTCTTGTTTTATTGCACAGCACCACCAGGAAGAGCGTGGCTCCACCCTGAAGTATTTCAGAGAGTCATCTGGGTAAGTCACTCTCCAGTCTCCTCTGGAATTTGCCTGTAATCAAAGTACTTACTGCATATGTACCCATAACCAGCAACCTAGATCATAGCAGAGGAGTAATCTTCCATTTACTAGTCCCTAAGGTTTTGTTATTTTCCTTCCTAATTATTAGGATAACTCAGTAACTTCACCCAAGGACGTATCTCAGCAAGCCACCACCAGGAGCACTTTGGTTGGAAGCGTGCACTCATTTTGTACTGCCATCTGAAATCTTCAGTTGGTTATCTGATTTATTCCACCTGTGTTGCACTGACTTTGGAAACAGCATCTTTTTAATTATTATATCAAAAGCCACTTAGAAGTCTGTGATCACAACAGCCAACTGTTTCAATTCAAAATCCTGTTTAGTTTTTAGAAACCTAACTACTGCCTTAAAAACACCCAAAAAATCCAAACAAACTCACCAAACACCCCATACTCCAAACTGTACTACCAAGATTTAGCAACTGCACCTCATAGCATCTTCTAGGAGTAACTGGCTAGAGGGATGTACACTTTGTGATCCCATCACCTGCTGACGCTTTACAACCACTGATACATTTCAGAGATACTCCAAATTCCAAAAAGTTGCCCAGTTTTCTAAAATGAGCTGAAAACAAAAAATCAGGGCTAACAGATCAAAAAAGGTCCCTGCCCAATTTGCATATAAACAAAACAAACACATATTATTAGCATAGGTTCTCAAGGGTTTTTAAGTGATTTTACTTTAACATATTTTTTACTATCTTCCTCAGTTACTGCTTAAACAGATAGGATTTAGTGTGGTCTACAATTTGTGAACCTATGAGACAGCTTCTGCAGATAAAAATAATTACGTTTATAAAGCATTCATGCCTCTTTCTGCCCTCACCAGTAATCTTTATTTACTGCTATGCCTTTCTATTTCATGTAAGTAAATCAAACCATGCATAATAAAAACAACACTGATAACAAAAATGGAAGCTGATCTTTGCCCCCAGGCCCTGCCTCCTTTGATGTTAAAATCACAGTAAGTGTCCTATTTTTGCACTTAACTCAACATTAACCCTGATGCTGAATTACTGAATTATGTTCGCAGGTAGCATAACTTCTGGGATGATTTTCTTTGCAAAAGAACTTACCATCTGGAGCATATTTTGAAGCTATTCCCAAAAAAATCCCCAGTGCAACAAAAAGTGAAAGGCTAGAAATGGCAGAGCAAACGAGAGTATTTTTATGCCTGTTGGCTTCTGCCTGTCGGCGGTGCTGCTCCACTGGTAAGGACGGGAGTCTTGTCTGGGCTTCTTGTCTCGCCGAGGTAAATTCTGCTGCAGCATGGCTCTGCGAAGGCGGTGGGGGACGGAGCGGGGCAATTCTCCCTGGGACGTACCCCGAAGACCTGTGACTGCTCCCGTTCTGAGGACGGAGGAATGCAGGGGAGCTCCCCCTGGTATCAGTGCCTTGCATGTTATAAAGTCACTGGAACACGCACAGACACATAGAGGGAAAAAATAAAGAGACAGGCTTTCAGAATACAGATCAAAATGCATAAAACAAAAAAAGAAACAACAACAAAAGGCAATTTTAAGCCACACGTGTCAAGAACAGCCACTGAAGCTGGGACTATTTACCAAGTATCAGTAACTCACTTGCTACTGGTCACTTGCTGTGGAATAACTGCATGGAACAATAGCATATGTGTCTTCAACAAAATTAAACTCAAAAGCATGTGGTGTGGGAACCCAGTACAGCACAGACCACCTCTTCATAGTTCCAGTGGGTATTTTTCACAGAGTACTTTCACAGTTAACTTGCACTACAAGATTAAGAAATCAGATGAACAATGACAAAGCTAGAAACCCTTGCTTCCCCACAGTTATGCAAAGAATGTCTAAATGTATTTTTTCTATACACAGAAGCTGAACAAACTCCTCACTTTCCCTTGTGGTAAAGAAGCTGAAAAAGACAAGCCTGCCTTTTACACTGGAAAAGCTGTTTAAATTTTATATACAAAATACCAAATACTACTTTATTTCTAGTCATGCTGATGCAACTTAGTCAATGCTTTTAATAAGCTGAGGTACATAGAGTCAGCAAACTCTTAATTTACTCACAGCAGGATTCAGTTGCTAGTAAAGGTGCATCAGGAATGGTTCTGTAATAAAGTCACCCACATTTTGTTCAGCAAACGTTGTAATTTTTCTCACTGCTGAGATGCCTGGGTTTGGACACAAAGACTGGAAACAACATGACTGCTCCAGATGTCTGTACCTACCACCCAGAAGTGAGTGCTGCTTTTATTTCAGTTACTAGTACTGTTTCCATCTTTCTTCTGAAGCTTATCAAGAGGACAGCATACCAGTGCCATCACTGCCTGGCCCATCCTCAGCAGTAGTTCTAACTCACCACACTTGTCTAGTTTAAGAGACAAACCTGCATTTGACTGTTTCCTCTGGTTTTTCAGTCAACAGTGTTGTACAGAGTATTCACAAAGCTGGCATAATTTTTGTTTCTCATTATGATTAACATTTCTTATAGATGAAATTCTTTGAGAAAGATGCTCAAGTTTCAGTTAACTGAAACCTAACTTTTGAGACTAAATCCAGAAGGGGATTTAGGCACAAGTCATGTGTATTAAACAGCAAAGTTTAGGGAAAATAAAAACTACTGATACTGGAAGAGTATAAAGATCCTCTTTCTGTTCCATTAACAAAGGGAAGTCTGAGCCACACTCTGAAGTGTCAGGCACGCTGATGAAGGAGGAATGTGACAACTGTAATCTTATTCTGAGAAGTAGCAAAGGAGCCTCTTGTCCCACATGCTGCAAAATCTGATACTTCACTGTTTCAAGGAAAAAGAGCTGTTACTATTGAACAGGCTGGATTACCCTTTCACAGGAGACAATGCGTCTCCAGATGTACGCACAATGACAATGAAGGCAATGAAACATTAACCAAAGTAGCTATCCCAGAGTGCAAGAATTATTCCAAGTCCTCCAGAAGTGCTTCTTGCACCTGTTCAGTAGAAGAAATTAATTTTCAGCATTCTCCTTTCTGTTCTTTGACAAACTGTTTCTCAAACCTAATCCTCTGCTCTCAAACTTAACTGCCCAGCGTGTTATGTGCACTGTGGAACTGTTTGCTTTAACCTCATCTGCTTTTACACTCAATTTGTCATCTCTCAGCAGTGACAGTCATTTCTGTGTTTTAGATGTGGTATTAAAAGCTGAGCAGAGGTGGAGCTTTTCAGCTAATTCAAAGACAGTATTTATGTCTAGCTAAACAAATGCTGGACTAGCTTCTTAATTAAACATTTTAAGAAGTCTGATCCAGCACTGAGGTTTTGTTTTGGTTTTTTTTTCTAGTTTGAAACCCCAACTCCTTAAACTTGGTTAAGTTTTCAGCTATAGCATTTATCTGTGACACTGAGGAAATTACTACAGAATTCATAATAGAGTAATACCAACAGGTAAAAAGTTTGTTAATTACTCAGCTATATCACCTAAATCCAGATTGGCTATGCAAGACTTGTAATAGTTTTACAAAATAATTTTACCACAATTTTGCCCACCAACGCCTCTTAAAGTACTACCAGACCTCTAAAGAAATAATAAAAAACAAACAAACAAAAAACCATTAATTACAGCAGCCATTGGAAACACTTGTGTCATATTTCAAGAATATTTTGTGTTGTACAAAGCATTCTGCTTTGTTTGCAAACCTCATTTTGGCAACTGTAAAAGGTTTTCAACTATCCCACTCAAGTGAAAACACAGGTCACCCCAAGGACGGGTGGGAAAGAGATGGCAGAATTGCTGTCTTCACCATTACAAAATAAAAGTAATGAAACTAAGCCATAAGGAGATACTTAACACATTGTAAAGATTCACAATACAGTTTTCCATTGCAACAAGAGTAACCACTCTGCAATACTTCCTTCCCTCTTTGTTGCAGTGACCCAGCCACACTAAAGGGCTGTGGCAAGAAATCCTCCCCCAGGCCGGAGTGACAGGCTTCTGCTAGGACACATTATGCTAATGTACCCCAGTTCTGTTCCCTTGATTGATTTGTTGCTGCCTTTATCCCTTATATGTCTGTACCCTAGAATGCTCTCCCTTCCCTGCTTCCCCAACAGCCCTTTTACCTTAGTCCCTCCCTCACGGTATCCCTATTGGTTCTCCTGCCCTTGTCCCCCCACCTCTACTACCCTGTGCCTGATGCTCTGCCTGCCCCTCAGATTCCCTACATAAACCCTAAGCCCTGTCCTCCATTTTGTCCTTCACCCCTGGTACCCTTTGTCATGACGCTGCAATAAACCCTCTCGTGGAACACCATGACAGGACCCTTCCCAGCACTTTTATCGTCTGCCTGCGAGCGTGTGAGTGCCGGCTGCCTCGGTGGCTGAGATGGATGCTGCCTCCCTTCGCTCCTGTGAGAGCCTGACCCCTTTGGGGCTGCTCTGTCCGGGAGCCTGGCCCTGCCATGGAAGCCCAACAAAGGGAAGGGCTGGGAGCTGTTGGTGCATCTGAGCTCGCCAGCCAGCTGGGGCACAGCGGCCCTACAGAGACACTTTCGGGAGGGTTGCGGCACCTTCCATCAGAGCACGCCGCTTCACGTGTTGTGTGAAATTCTCTAGCTGAAAAAGGATCTCTTCTATCCTGCAGAGCAGCTACTGGCTTTTTTGAAAGACAGACTGATAATTTGATTCAAATTATTGGCTTGTTTATTTCCACTCTGTGGAAGCCTTCAGAGAGCACCACATAAATGCACGTATAGCAATTGGCTCTACGGCCAGTAATGCCCCAGAGAATGCAATCATTTGGCTGCACAAATACAGTCTCTGTGTCACAAATACAGCTCAAATTTTACTCTGGAAATGCATTTACAGAGTAAAATGCAGGACAAAATACCCAAACTACTGAACTATTTAAATACCACATTTGCTTGCAAGTTCCTACGCACCTGAATTTTTCCACATTTCCCTCTGACCTGTGCCTATGCTGTGGTCTCCTAAAGGAACTCGTGATCTGGGCATCACTTCCTGATGGTCAGTCCCAGACAAGAACACCACTGACTTTGCAATTGTCCTGTGGTACACAGGATGATGCAGTATTCTACTTTTCGGCTTGCCTCAAGAGTGCTTTCAATAAGACTCAAGTTCTAACACCATATACAACCAATTACCTACCATTTATACAGAGCTCTATCTGTACAAACGTGTTGTAATACTATTTAGGAGTGCTGCTGTCTCACTATTCCCAAACTTCTTGAACATCAGAGTATTATGCAAGATTTTAAATCCATTATTCAACACAGCTTTTAGTCAGGGCCACACTTAAGCACGTGCTTCCAGCCCATCAGTGGGAGAGAAGCTTCCAATGCACAGACTCAGCTGGAGTATCTCAGATGCTTCAGCCCACGATGTATCTGGAGTATCTCAGCTATTTCATTGCCACCCATCTGCTGGATGACTGCACTATTTGCATATCACTCTTTTGCAAGAGGAGCACTGCTCCATACAATCCAGGTTTCTGCTCATGCACCCCTTCCTACAGCATAAGCAAGCAAACAAGTACTTCTCATACTGGTCACATCAGCCAACGCATCTTAAATTTTAAAAAAAATTGGAAAAGGTTTATTTTGCATGGCTTCCAAGTGAAAACAGTGAATATCTGCAAGCAGTGAACACCTGCAAGCCTGGATCTGCCTACAGAGCATCTGAGCAAACAGATGTGGAGAGCAAACCCCAGCAGGCAGACAGCAGTGAGCTGCTGAACAGGTTACATCTCCCGTGTCCTCAAGTATTCCTTCACCAATTTTTTTTTTAAATTTGTGCTGCTACTACACACTCATACAAGACCATGTTGCTCCACATGGTCAGAAACTGGAAACATATGCACTGTACAACCAGGAGATAACATAGGAACCTCCTGAGATGTGACTGTGTGCTCAGAAGCAAGCAGCACACTTATCCGTTACTCATTTTGGGGCTGGTTTCCTGGCAAAAACTTGGCTTCTTTTACCAGATAATTCAAAATGTCACCTGACACCACCCAAAAAGTGAGAAAAATACCAAGATATTTTACACTTCTGTGCTGCCAAATGTTAAGTGTAATAAAACATGTCAAACATGCTAAAAAACTCCCACACTCCTGCACCGTCTGAAAACTTCATAAAGAAAGTTTGCTTACTTCATACAGTGCAAAGAAATTAATGCTCCTCTTGAAGCAGGCTTCGAATTACAGGTTTTAAAGTAAAACAAAAGAGAAACCAGAAGAAATTACATACTTCTGTTGGTCTGGGCCACCAGCTCTAGTGCTGACCTATCATCGCACTATCTAGTCTCAGGATATATAATTCCTGTTAAGGAAAAGACTGAGCAAAGGGTGGAGGAAAACAACACATACACAAAAAAATATTTCCCCATGCAACACAGTACCACAAAAGTTACTACTGCTTTCCTGGTAGAGGCACTGGTCTGGTATAAAACTAAAGGGCAGTGAGAACCTCATGAAAAGGGAAAGGGACAAGAACTCAGTATTAAAAAGCTCCTAAGTAGAAACAATTACTGAACAGAAAGTGATGTAAAGCAAGCTCCTAAAGTATGACATGCACACTTTGTTGCCTGGTCCTGGTCTTCAAATTAAGAACCAAATACTAGAGGGGAAAAAGGGGTTTTACTTCGGTATTTATTTAAGGATCCTTAGGTGCACCACATCCAGGTAGAATGCACCGAAATGCACTCCAGAGTGCACACTGAAAATGCACCACACGATGATTCGCGTATGCAGTTACAGACCTTGCACATTAGCACAGATATCAAAGATTCCCCAGTGAGAGGCTCGAGAGAAGCCCCCGCCCTGAGGAGCCTTCCCCCTGCATGGGCCTATCTTGGTTTACAGAATGTGTTCTGGAGAGGACCTTGGTGTCTGGGGCTTTCTGACCCCCAGCTGCGAGGCTGCCAAGATGTTTGGTCTCTTGGCTTAACAGAACTTTGGGTCTAAGCTGTTATCAGACTTGGGGAATTACAAGTATGTGGGCTAAAAGCACTAAGGATACATAAAAGCTGTATAAAAGGGTATATAAAAAGGGTATATAAAAACGCAAAAAACCATCATGGCATCAACCTTTACATACCTTCAAGCTGATCAACTACAATAGAGATAAAAATGTCAATGTTCAAGTGCTTTGGAAGTCCCCAGTTCAACAAATCTCAACCTCACCAGTAAGAATGATTCCAAACAGGGTGCCCACATGCTTTCCTTTCCAATTCCAAATTTTCTCCTACTGCCTCATTCTGAAATTACAGCTATTCACAAAAACAACAGACAGCATTTTGGAAGGAAACTGCTTTTCCACCCATGCACAAAAGCTGGAAAGAATATGTGCGCAGTAAGATGCACCGCTACAGTTAAGTAACTGTTGGAAATCACAATATTTGTAACAGCCTGAAAAATCTCAGCTGGGTTACAAAAAAAAATCTGTAAAAACTCTACTTACATCTAGACACATATGCTGTTTTCTGCATGCCACCACCAAGTCTTTTCCCTTGCCCAGCACTTTTAGAAGAAAAACAGAGCAAAAATCAGCAAGAAACAGAGACATAAGAATGGTAAAGGCTACAAAACTTAAAAGATAAGCTTTATTGCACCAGATTTTCTGAATTTCCTGTGTAGCAACTACTAATTTTTAGTGAATTTCTTGGCACTTAGAAAACATGTAAAATTCCATGATACACAGCCCCTGGAAACCACTTGAGCCAAGGTCCACATTTCCTAAACCAAATCTTTCAAAGTACAGAATCACAGAATCACTTCAGTACCACACATCAAGATACAGAAGTGAAAGCATGTCTTATATTTACGGTATAAGAAAAGGCCTATAGATAGAAATAACCTTCATCAGCTGGTCTAATGAACTGTAGGAGAACACAAGTCTCTCTCCAGTTCAGAAGCAAATTCCAAACTTATATACAAGTAGGGAAAGTTGAACCACATATGTTTAGGTGATATGAAAAACAATTAAGCTATTATCCATGGATTAGAAAGGATGATGAGGTGAGGGGGAGAGGATGGTGAGAAGATTGCATTCCAAGGGAAGTAAGACAGGTAAATAGACACTCTGGAATAGAATTTGTCTGTGGTAATAAGTATGAAATTATTGTCAAATAAAACCATTCTCATGTCCATGGCTGACAGCATAACAGGAGAGCCATGAATTTCATTCCTACCCTCTTGTGCAGGTGTTTGGCAGATCACCATTAAGGATGAGACAAAGCTCAGAGGGTATTTGTACAAGAAAAATTGTTCCCTGTTCCAATGACAACTGGGCTTTTGTCCTTCACATACAGTTTATGTGAACAAGCTCTGCAGTACTCACCTGGTTTCATTTACAGAGCATCTGATGCAGAAGATGAAGTATCTGATTTTGCAGAAAGTGTACATACAAAACTTAGGGATTTCTGTAGTGCTGCAGAGATGCATCTTACTGCAGAAACTGCAGGGACATGGGTTTTTTTTCCAGTTCCTAGACACCAAACAACATCCTGTAAGCCTTTAAAAATTCTTAATTCACCAGAAGACACTGCAATTTTCAGTCCACTCAAATAAAACTGTAGTAGCTTCAGATCTTGTCCACTGAAACAAAGAAACGTGAGCCAGAAGCCATGGCAAACTGCAGTCAGGGTATCTAAAATGGTATCTGACATTTCCAATTAATTCTCTTTTCCCCCCCTTTGTTTCTTTTTGACACAGTTTATCTTTATAAACTGCTTACAAGCTGGGGAGCTCTACTCTGTTTTTCATTTACTGTTTAAAAAATAGCACATTCTGCTGGAGGAAACCATGCAGAAACAAGTGAATTATCAAAAACTTAAACACAACACATCCAATAGTATTGGAAACTATTTCCACTAGGAAATAGTGGCACATGGTGAAACAGACAAAATGAATGGAATGGAATTTTCAGAAATGAAATGTTTAATAATTTGTGTAGAAGATCAAGAGGGGAAACTTGCATTTTAATCACCCATCTGCCATTAGCTTGCTGCATGAGTCACAGCTTATTTGGGCCCCAAGCCTGTAACATGAGAAAAAAAAGTGGTCACTAGCCTTACAGAGACTTTGTGAGAGTTCATTTAGAGAACGCTTTGGCCTCAGCTCAGTGATGCATCTGAGTACAAGTCTACTTTTAAGTAAATAAATAGCTACACTTAAGTCAACAACTTTCACACCAAAGTGACAGATTTGCCACATTCACCTTAGAGAACCTGAGTAAGATGGTAGGGGAAAAAAACAGATGAAAACCAGGGAAAAACATTTAAACTACTTCTCATATTGACAATAAGAAGTAGTATACAGATATTTTCAGTCTCTAAAAAAACACAAATCCCAACCAAAACAGCTACACCTTAGGAGTTCAAAACAGAAAATTTTCTATGTAATGGTAATACACTTCAGAGAGGTAAAGTTGAGTTCTGGCACTACCTTGAATCACTGGGCCTACAATCGTCCTCCAAAGAGAAGGATAGTAAGATGAGATATTTATTACTAAATTAGAAAAGCTCTTTTAGATAGATTATATGCATATATGAAAGTACAGAATATAACAGGCAGTGGGGAAAACAGTCAGATCCGATATTTAGCTTTGGTTAACTGACATAAGCAAAAATACTCCTGAGTGTACTGATATGATCACTTAATCATCAAAGGGTTGTCATGTTTAACTTACATTTAAAACATGAATCGGAATCATAACACACACTCTTCCATATCAGTATGTGGATATCCTTCTTTCTTAGGCAAAGCTGTTAAGTTTTAGAATTTTCTCCTCAGTCCAACTCAAGCTTCAGTAAATGATATGCCAACCCTTATTCTGCACACTTGAAGGACTGTCTCTGCAGATTTTAACTGCGTCAACCACAAAAAAAAAACAATGCTGCTTGAAAAGCTGAATTGCTGCAGCTGCACACCCATATTCTTTTGTCTTGCATTTGTATGAGCCAAGTTAAATGAGTCTGCATTAAAAAATAATTAAGAGCTGCAAATCAAATCCTATCACATCCAGCGTGAACACAGCTCTGACATCAGCACCTCTTAGCTCTTTGAACCTCCAAAGGATTCTTCATCCTGGTGATGGATGCCTAAGACAGAGGCTACATGACACAGGTCCATAGTCAGAAGTAGCTGGTAGAATGCACATGACATTTCATGCCTCTTCCAAGGAGGAAAAAAAAAGCTGACACTGAGAAGTCGGTGAACCTGACTCAGTAGCGTATGCTTTGATCTTCAAGAACTTACATAGGTTCAGAGAGCAACAAGGTTGCGGAAGAGAAGGCAGCTGAGGATTATTGGATAAATAACACTGCCTCGAGTTTTAGAAGTCCTTGGAATGAAAGCTTTTTGAGGCTGGAAGCAAGAGCATCACAATGCAGTAGTTTCACCAGATAGCTATTACTCGCCAATGTCAGACACTGGGTAATTGCCTGGATGGACACTTTGCCTGCTGTGATGTGGTCACTCTTGTACTATGCTTTAAGACCTCATTTAAGTGTCTTTTGCCTTCACTTTTCCAAAATCACCTCTCTTCCTCTAAGGACCCCCTCAACTCAGTCTGCTGAGATCAGCAGCACAAAATACACCTTTACCTGATCACGTACATTAACCTGCCAAAACGATACAAGGTAGCTGAAACATAGCACAGTTTTCATCTTGCTGTAGGAATGGTGGTGATCCAGCAGAAGGGCACAGCATATACCAGCTAAATGCATGAGGGCACAAGGTCTTGTGAAAAGAATTTCTACAGATGAACTAAAGAAGAATAACTTGACTGTCTATGTGAATGCTAACATACCCCATGGCTCTAAGGTATCACAGAAATCACAGAACTACATGAGTTGAGAGCCTGATGAAAAAGGAACAGTGACTTAATTTACACAACATGATACGTTTGTACAATTCTATAAAAGAAAAAAAATCCTACCATTTTCCTTTTATTAAAAACACAAACAGCATATTTGGGATATCTCAAAACAGCAAAATCTCAGTCTTCAAACAGCAAAACAAAGCCCTGTAATCCACCATTAAGTATGCATTCTGCTGAGCTGGTGGCTACATTCATATTTTGGCTTACTACAGCAAATTCCGTTCTAGGAAACTCCAAGAACTCTGTACCCAACTGCCAACTACTGCAACATCCTGCCAGGTATAGCTAGTTATCTTGCATGACTGCAGTACTCTTTTTTTCATGTTCTTCTTAATCCCATGTGCCAAAAAGATAGAAAAGCTACTAGCACATTCCCTTCCATTAACCTACTTTACAACAAAGCGATAAAACCAGTTACAAGTTCTAAAGTATGCATTCTTTAATGCCTTCAGTATTTCCTTTCCATATTGGCAAATACATCACTTTTCTCCCTCACATATTTGCTCAACTTTTCTACTCCTTTTCCACTTTCTTTCTCAGTATTACTATTCCAAGAAAATACTTCTGTGGAAAAACACCCACATCTACAAACAATTCATTCGCATTTGTCTTGCCAAAAATACCTCCATTAAATCGACAGTGAAATCCCTTTCAGTAAAAATAAGCTGCAAATGGATCAAGTCTACTCACAATTTGACTCCAACCAAGAAACTGCAATTTACAATACAGACTTTAACCAAGTTTTGATGCATACTGTAGGTGTTTCTACGGAACAGCCTTACTAATAGGAAAGCATGCACCTTGCTGATGTACTTCAGACTACAGTCTTATGATTTAATTTTTTAACGTACATATAGTGAGATTTACTGGGCAAAAATTTTCCCACTAATTTGTCTGAAGTTTTTAATTTACTGGTGCATGCACACAGGAGGTGAAGAACAGTTCATCGCAAGCACTGCGGGACAGGTTTCCTTGAAGTCACACGTGATGTGGCCCAGCAAGGAGCTCCTTCAGCTGTGGGGCAGGGCTGGCAGGAGTGTGCCCTTACAGCTGTGGAGGCTGCAGCATCGGCCTCCAGCAGACAACTGGGACAGGTTCCCTCTCCTCCCCAGCTCCCGTACAAGGCAGAACCAAGAGGAGATGGAGCTCCAATCCTAGCACAGAGAGTAGATGGAGCCTTCCCACACGTAAAGAAGCAAACGGCTCCCTCCTATCCAACAAGGAAGATAAACAAAATTGAGGCACTGCTCCTTTTCTGCAAACAAGACTTCCCGAGCCAAGAAGCTGAACTGACTTACCTCAAAACACACAAAAACAGTATGCTAAAACTGTTTAATAAAACCATCCTGAAACATGCTGGACATATAATAAAGGAAGTTAATGACTGTGCTTTTTCTTTAAAGCACATTAAAAGTTTACCGTAATTAAAAAACTTTTCTAGTCCTGACAGTCCAAGGCATGCAGACATTTCTTTTGCAACCTTGGTGGTAAAAATGTTGTTTTGAAGTATTTAAGTCAGACTGAAAAGCACCTGTCTCAGTGCACCCTGTCATTAATCAAGGAAATAAAACCTCCTAACTTCATTTGAAGAAGCAGCTACTCAAATATGTATCAACTAAAAA
>WEIT01002477.1:15291-31861 GCA_013389985.1 Dryoscopus gambensis | reverse complement strand
GAAAATAAATTAAGCAAATAAAGTCATAAGAACTTTTCTAGATAGAATTTTCAGTATAAGTTCTATGCTCAGTTGTCAGATTTGCTTAAGTCTGGTGTTAATTATATATGGCATAGTATTCTAGCATTCATCATTCTAGTACCTCTGGAGCTCAGTCTTTGTACAAGTCAAAAAATATGAAAAAAATGAACTGTGTTTTCAGCTATTTCTTCAACTGCATATGACAAGAATCTAAATTTTCTTCCAGGTGCTTGGCAGTTCACATTGAGAAAAAATGTAAACAAAGATGTCATACTCACAAAATATAGCTGGAGAACACAATTGCAGAGGAATATTAGAACATACACTCCAGTTACTTAGAAGGTGAATTGTTAATTTAAGTATCAATAGTCTCATTAATGCTTGCTAGGATAATTCCTTCTCACTCCCCCTTCTCTTTTCTATTGCATGAACCTTCTATTTCAGACTGAATTTATTCAGATATAATTTATACTCATTTGTTTCTTTTGGCAATAGTGCTTTTTTTATCTGTGACTTGTGGCTTTATGATACTGTACTTCATTTCCATTTCTGTAAGGAATTACATCAGTCTTCATAATTCTCAACAAATTTCTTGGTTATGATTAAATGTCTTTTTCTCTATCACTTTAATGCTTATTTCCCACACCTGTTTAGTTTGGTCATCTTGCATATGGATGAACAGCATGGTGTCCACAATTTCAGGTAAGGTTATACCAACACACTGAACAACACTATCCAAATTTCTTATTCTTTAGTAAAAGCACCTCTTCTGATTGTACTTTCTTTTTCATAGTGACATCACATTAGAGAAATATAATAATCTTGAAGCCAATTACCACATATCATCTTTCTTCCACTATTCCTAATAACAGAGGAGGTTTAAACTTTTGCAGAAATGCTTATTAATTGTCACTATCCATTATTAAACGTCATCTTCTTTTGTCCCCANAAAAAAAAGAAAGGAATGCTTCCAGTATCATTGATACTTTTCTTCATACTTTTCCACTTCTTATTTCATTGCTAGAGAACCTTTAACATTCTTTCTTTGTAAAATCTAGTATTGTAAGATAACTGTAAAGGGAATGTCGAATTGCAATCTAAAATACAGTGAAATGTCTGGATAATGCACAAGAAGTTTTGATGGCGAAACAGTATCTGAGAAACCATGTTTATAAGGGCCTGGGAAAAATCCTTAAGTGCATATTAATAACTTGTCCTTTAACTGAAATCAAAATACCAGAATGACTGAGAAGTTTTGAATTGGTTAAACACCAATAAAATAAATGCATAAAACTTAGTCACAGAAATGTTGAAAATTCTGGATGTGGAGGCATTAAGAGGGCATATTAGGATCTCACATTATTAAAAAAAACCCAAAACAATACCAAAAGAAGTATATTAGTCCTTCTAAACCCTCTGTGCAAATTCAACTTTGACAAGGTGACAGAGCTCTCAAAGGTGTAAGTTTCTATAATAGCCCTGTATAATACAGTGCACAGGCTACAGACAGGATTTGTAAATAGTTTGCAGTACCAACAATAAGGAGAAGCTTGTTCTGTTAGTATTACAGGAAACAGACGTCAGAGGTGCATGCACACTATTTATTCATAACTGTAATTCATCTCAAGTTACAGAATCTGATGCTTGGTTAAAAATAAAAAGAAAAAAGAGAGCAATGAAAGAGATGGGAGTGCACATTATAGTGTGTCACAAAGAGAAACAGAGCCATGGGAAATTAAGCTTCCTTAGCTCTGCTTTTTCATTTTTTTTCCAAAACTGACTATTTTTAATTCTTTAAATTACTGATTTGGCTTGCTTTTAGAAGGATGTGTGTATTTCATCCTACTTAAGTTGAAACATATTTGAGTTGAAACAGAAGGGAGAGGACAGACAACTACAGCTAGTATGATATAACATCCTTCTATTCTCTTATGTAAGCATGTACATGATTTTATTACAGAATCAGTAATAAGGGAGACATCCTCTTGGCTGCACAATATAGTTGGAAGATTGTGTTAAAGTGATTGGATTCTCAGATGTATACTGTCTGTTTTTCCGGTAAAAGTAAAAAGGATTCAGTAGTTTTCAATGGTACATATATATTTGTTATTACTATATTTTCCTTTGTCTACCTGTGGAACAAGAAAACCTCACATATATAAAATATAACAGTCTCCATGACATACTCATTACAAAAATTTGGGACCCTGTTCAGAAGAGGTACATGTAATGATACTAAGCAGATACGTACTAAATGTTTGTTTTAAATATGTAAATTACAGTCAGAAAGCTGATGAAGTGTTAAGAGGAAAATCAACCATAAAAGAAGACAATTGTGAAGATAGAACCATTCAATAATCCAAGGGAAGTTAAAATTTCCTGGCTAACATTCATGGGTTCATACCAGTACCTATCTGTATGTTCACGTATATCTCTACATAATTTATTTAACATTAGCATTTATTTGTTTAGTCTCAGACTGTGGTCGTGTGCTCTCCCCTCCTTCTTTTCTGCTTCAGCAATGGCCACCAGTGGTGGTTTTGATGGCAGCATCTGGCTTAAGTTGTACTCTGGGGAGACACATAACAAAACAATCGGTAAAGGGCCATAAATCTTGCTCAGCAGCTGGGGGCTAGTTGAGTGCATGCCAATGCAAAATACTACTGGTTTGTCAACCATCTTACTCCATAAATAGTGGACAGGCCAGGGCCCCTTGTGCAATCCTGAATGGCAGTGGGCTGCTCACTCCAATCTCCCCTTGAGTAAGGACACATCTCAAGGTTACTCCTCAAGGCTGAGAGAATCCTTATTGCATCCAAGGCTCAGTAAGTAAATTGGAATAAAGACACTGAATCGTTGACATCTAAGCTAAGTGATACAAAGGATTGATTGTGCAAATATAGTTCTTTAGGTATAAACCACTGATCATGTCTGGAACTATATATGGATCCTGGTGCACACAAACTCCCCTAAGAAAGGAATTTAGAATACAAGGAGATCCTTTCTGAACCTCATGTCTCAACAGCAATGTTTCCCTGACAGTTTTGTCTGACCCTGTCCTC
Source organism: Dryoscopus gambensis (assembly GCA_013389985.1). Classification (NCBI taxonomy): domain Eukaryota; kingdom Metazoa; phylum Chordata; class Aves; order Passeriformes; family Malaconotidae; genus Dryoscopus; species Dryoscopus gambensis. The sequence continues at coordinate 28,778 of WEIT01002477.1, read as the reverse complement.
TATGCAACAAGCAATGAAGACCAGCCTTGCAGCTGAGTCTACATTTACTTAGAAACTTGGTCAAATCATACTTCTGTATCAATAAACTGCTACTTCTTTCTTACAAGGGAAATGCATCACTCCATCTGTGACAGTCTTGACTTTGCTCATGGAAGGGGTGTGAGTTGCTCCGATGTTATAACTTGCAGCTTCCTGAGTTTTAAAGCTAATAGGACCTATGACCTAAGGTCTTCTGACTGTGAGTATTCAAAATCAGAAATACCACACCTAATTACTTTGGGTTTCAATGCAGCAAGGAGGATATTAATAACTCTACTGAAATGAGTGAGGACATACCCTTCACACACATTCACACAGTGTATCCAGACAAGGTCACTTAGCTCTGCAGTTTCTGTACTGTCTCCCTTCAATGCCAACTGTCAACTATTTTTGCAGCCATTTGTGATTACACATCAACAACATGATGCATTCAGGGCCAGGCAGCAAGTATATGCATGAAAGTAAAACACCTAATGCTGCTGACACTGTCTCCTCTTCTTCCTCCTCACAGCTGCTCTTTGTACCCACAGCACCTTTATGCTGCTCCATTAAGAGAGTAAGGGAGGCAAAGGACTGTAACAAGTGTATAACTATGAAAAGTAGCAGAGTAAAAACCTCTTTAGCAACCTGTTTATGCAACTTGTGCAATTAATGGATCTAGTAACCAGGAAGAGCATTCATATAAATTGGTCTTATTGTCTACTGGCCAAATATTTTTGTCACAGTGAGTGATAAAGAACAGCAGATAAGAGACAGAAAATGCAGATAAATGTGGTACAGTAAAAAAGGCAGAGAGAAATTTGCTCCCAAGTAGAGGATACCATTATGAGAACTTACTTCTCTGTCGGGCACTCTGTCATCTGTTCAGTAGCATCTAGAAAAAAACAAGTTTCAATAAGGAAGTGCATTGAACAGCTTGTGTGGAGGAAGGATGAAGTTTTGAAGGTTTCACTGTCTTGGTACTTACTTTTTCATGCTTGAGCACTGAACAGATTGGAAAATCCCACACCACATTTTGGACATGCTTATTGATTGCATTAAGGAATAAAAATAACTTGGATGAGGATTCTAGATAGGTCCTTTTACTGAAGTGAACAGACCTTCACCAAGGTAAGCCAACACATAGGAAGAGACTCACCTTGGCTTTCTGACATTCAGATGGTAGGTATTTGTTTTTTTAAATAAGCCTTGAAATTTTCCTCTGTAAGAAGGAGACATGCAGACAACTCTGGAGAGCAATTCCTGTACCCTAAGATAGGTGTCTAAGACAGATGAGATATATAGCTCCGGCAGTGCTTATCTCTCTTCAGCAAATGTAAAAGGAGCTACACAACTGGTTTAGATTGCGTACCTGATTTAAACACAGATAAATCTTTTTTAAGCTTTTTTTTCGTTAGAACTTTTGTTAAAATGAAGGGTAACTCATACATATTTTCTGTAAATACACTCCAGCATCATATTAATTAAGGTACTGTTTCAATGCACATACGAACTTATGAAGAACAGGTAAACTACCCTACTCACGCAGTATTACTTGGTTACTGCCCATACCAGTGATGTCAGAATTAGGAGGGGACAAGGGGGAAGGTGATGGAATCCAGGGTCACTGTAGTGGTCTGTTTTCCCACTCCCTTTCTAAATTGCCTGCCCTCCGAACGCTGTCCTCCCTCCCCCCACCCCTATTCCTAACCACTCCTTTGGGTTCTCCCCATTTGTTCTGTACCCTACTCCCGCCCCTGTACCGCCCCTGTGCCGTGGGACCATTAGTCCATGTCCTCTCTGCACCCCCTTCATCCCCATACAAAATCCAGCCTCACACAGGTGACGCTCTCTCTGCCTAGGGAAAATCAGCCCATGTGGTGCTGTTTGCCTTTGGGACCATGTGAATAAAGATCCTCTGAAGCTCCATGCAGGGAGCCTTCTCACTTCCTTTATCGCCGCCGTGTTGTGGAGCTGACAGCTAGCTGGAGCATGATGCAGGGCTGAAAGTCCTGCTGCGCTCTCCAGGAAGGTCTGCAGCTTGCCACACCATCGCAGGGAAATCACACACTGCAACAGCTCGCCTTCTGTCTGGAAGAAATCTATCTCTTGGAAAGCAGCTCTGGACATTTAAGTCTGCTACCCTTCTTTAATTTAGGGGTTTGTGTGGGGGTTGTGGGTTTTTTCCCTTCCCTCCTTTTCCCCTCTCCCTGTCAACAAAATCTGTTGTGTTTTCTGATCCCAGATGTTAATGTAGAATGCTGGAATCAGGCTTTCACCTTGTTTAGTTTTTGAGAGAATTACTTCCTCTTGCATTTGCTATGGATGTTAACCCCACTTCTCTTTACAACCCTTCTGGGGCACATATCAGTTTTGCTTTGCTCTCTTTGCCAGCAGATGTTTTATACTTTCTTTTGCCTTTCAGTAATGTCACCATCACCATCAACTTCTAAGTGTATAAGTCCATCAGGGACACAGTTCAGACTGACAGCACCACATATTAGACCTGGGCCCAATCCTGCTGCTTTTACTCAGTTAAATCCTGGTTTCACTGGCAGGACTGCCTGGATTTTCTGAGGCTTTCAGTGGATGAAGGAACCTGCCTATCTAGGTGAATTTGATGCTTCCCCACATAAGTGAGGGAAATAACAGACTGCATTTTAAAAGCACAGTAATCACACATTGTTTGGGTATATGGATTTGTTTGGTTAATTTTTTTTTCTGCAAAAACTCTTTTTGCTCTTGTGTGCAGTCTGCCAGAATAACATAATTTATTAAAGATTGATCTAGGAAAGATATAGATCTTTTGTGATTAAAATGATGTGGCTTCTTGAGCCCCTTTTTATGTTTAAAATGTGAAATGGAGATAAAGATTTGTGATCAAATTTAAAGTGTTCCTAATAGGGATTAAATTTAGATTCCATTAAGCAATTTTTGTAGACATCCTAAGCAGCAAATGTTTGTTCCAAACATATTAATTGAGTTTTAATTATAAGATAGATGTTTACATGATATGACTGCTAAGCTTTTTTGAAACTGTTTCTAGTAATGAGCCAACATTCCAAGACATATTTATGAATGCTTTAACCCAGTAACTCAGTTGCAAGATGGAGCAAGATATAATAATAAAAACAACCCAAACCTCACATTAGGTACAAATTAAGCAGTCAGGCATTTTGTGCAACCTTTATGGTTATAATTAATTTTTCACTTGAGTCCATCCTCTGATATGTAATCAAATCAATGTATATTAACTGCAGAAGCTCTAGTGCATACATCATCCAGACCTGAGTAATTATTAGCACTGGACAGTTAATGAATACTTACCCATAAAAAGATTTTTAGATTCACCAGCTATGTGCTAAAGCATGGATAGTCATACAGTAAAATACTGCATAGTCATTAGCCCTCTCTAGACAGCTGCTTAACCACCACATTAGATACTCTTTTTATTAAATCTTCTTGTCCCGGTATTTTTTCTTTCCTGAACTGTTTTGCATGCATAACTAGTCCTGGCTCTTGTCTCTCCATGTGGATCTCTGATCTAGTTCCTAACTGGGGAAGTTGAGAGAAACATTTTCAAAGACGGGGAAGTTGAGAGAAACATTTTCAAAGACTTGGTTGAATGCAAAGGTTCTATTCTCTGTTTTTCAAATGAGGGTAGCAGGATAAAATCCTAGGATCCAGAGTCATGATTGACTTATAAGTATCATAAGAAAATATCAGATTACATCCTAGGAAAGTGTACAGTGTGTAAGGGCTGGTAGTGGTTCCTGGCACAGTGCTGACCCAATCCCTTCTTCACCACAATAAGGCAAAGTTACTGCTAAAACTACACCAAGGGAGACTGCTTAATTGGATTGCACTCAAATACACTGAAACATTATCTTACTTTTGTTTTTAAAGGATCTTTTGTTGTTTTTGACTAATAATAGATAACAATCTCACAGCACTGTTATGACATCTGATTAATGTTTGTGAAGTGTTTTGAGACCCTTATTTGAAAGGCACTAAAAACTACAAAGTACTGTTATTACCCTTCCTCTGAATTCCCCCAAGTTCCAGATGGCTCGTAACATTTTAGGGAAAGGCTGTCAGAATAACCCCATAGACTCCATTAAAGCAATGTATTTCATCTGTTTACTGATAATTTCTACTTTATGCTTTTAGATTTTTCTAGTTTCTGATCTCTTTCCTTCAACTGAGTAATGGATGAGAGAGGTGATACGTTTGATATGATAAAAATGGGCTGTTCCCAAGGCTGGGACTTTTAATCTCAACAACCTGTTGATACACTGCTTTTACAATACTGTCTCTCAAACGAAGAAAAACAAGCAACAAAAAAAAATGGCAAGTAAAATATATAGACCATCCCACGTACCTCTCAGAGGTTTAGTATGTGCCAAAATATTTTACTGAAAAATTCCCAGTCGTACAAGCAGATCTTAATTTCTTCCAGTTTGTATGATTCACTTTTTCTGCAAAGAAAAGAAAGGCAGCTGAGTTAGTTTTGCATTTCTGACGCAGAACACAGATCAGATATTTTGTAGTCAGCCCAAGGCCATACGAAGCACAGAGAGTGGTAGTACAAAATGACTGTGCTCTGTGTGCTTGTGTATCCAGATACACCACAGTCTGATATGCAATATTTAATGGAATTTGAATGTTACCTTCTCTGCATATACTGGTAACTAAATGGCTGCTGGCAATTATTCTTCAAATAGTGCAGAATCTTTGTTTTGGAAAAGGTTTCTTATATAATCCAGTTGTTTTTCTAGCTTCTCAATGCTTCAGGATGAAAATAGAGCAGCACTTTGGCAGATATTATAAAACAGAAATACAAGCCAAATTTTTTTGATGTTCCTGTCACAGGGCTGGATAGGGTACAACAGTAGGAGAGAAACACTCAGAAGCAGTCCTGCTGCTGTCTACTGACCTGAATACAAACAAATCAGAAACCATGCCAGTATTCCTATTTCTGCACCCTTTCCCTCCTCCCCAACCCTCGGGAAAACAAAATATAACAAAAAGAAGCAAAACCCAGAAAGTTATACAATTATAACGTATTTACTCCTCCTGTGGTATGTTTCTTTGAGCTTTAGTCTAGCAGACAGCAGTGCAGCAGCAGAGTTTTGCCACACAAAATGTCTCTATTAGTTAAAGCAAACTGTATGATATGAGCAACACAGTGTGCCAGAAATCCTTACAGTCAAACAGTAAAAAATATCCAGAGAGGAAAAAAAAACAAACATAAATTAGTAAGAGTGTCACTGTCTTGGTTACTTTATCAAAGATGGAGGGAGATAGAAGAAAAATGGAGGAAAAAATGTTTAAGAATCCCACATTAGATTATTCCAAAACAGAGGCAATTTTCAATTTAATTTTTCTTTTCTTTATCCATAATTTTTTTATTAATTGTATGCCTTTCTATTTAGATAATGGAAATATTAAGCTTTCATTAAAAAACAATATTTGTAGCACAGATGATAATGAAGATAACCCTGAAAACATCAACTGAGTACAAACCAGGACAGTGATGACTTTCATATATTGCCGACAGCTTGAAACAGTAACTCCAAAAAAACCCCTAGTCCAGTCGATGATCTGGCCCATTTGTCTTAATGCCTGGTTAACTCCTGCTATGTCTGAGCTGAATGACCCAAGGGCATCTCCGAACAAATGGGTCTGGATGAACGTGCCGAATATGTTTTCAGCCCATTGCAAGGAGTGCCCAAGTCCCTTCCCTCTTGCCTTCCGCATGCTCTGCTCTCTACAAACTGTGACGCAGGTGTGCAAGTCAGATGAGATCAGTGGTGTGCCCCAAGAAGGACTGTGATTTCAATGATCCCATGACAAGGCTGCAGAGAATGCACCTGTAGGACTTCACAGAGGCAGATTCTTAACCTTGTCTGATGTCCCTTGCTCCCAAGAGCAATGGAGCTTAAACTTTAAATTTTAATAAGACAGCTTTTCTCTGTTCATAATAACTTTGCACAACACAGGACAATATTTTTAGTATAATTTAGATTGTGGTTTTAAACAGATCCATCCATCTTTGCACAGACAAAGAGGTTTAGTATGCATTATACAGTAACAGAAACAGTTAAGGCATAACTATGCCGAAATACACCAACAAATAGATGTTTTTGTAGGAAAAAATCATTCTTTTGTGTTGTGTACATTATTTCACTAACTAAGGAAGCTCCAGGAGCAACTTGGATCTCTGGGGCAATCCCTCCTCCCCTGTACTTCAGCTCTCCTTAAGCCCTGAAATGCTCAAGAAAAGAATTACAGGGCTAAGCCAGGCAAAAACTTAAACCAGGACAGCTGTTGTAGAAAGATTTTAAGGGGCAAAGAACAGAGTTCATCTCTCAACAGACGTTTTTTGTGGGAGTTGATCTCATTTCTATTTTATTTCTTGCAGATTATACAGAGAATATCCTGTCCCTGAAGTAACTGGCTGCGTGGTTCATTCCCTGCAGCCCAGGGTGTTTGGACATGACCACAAATCTCGAACCTCTCTGCTTTTATTATTTTTCATCTCATTATCTTCCTACTAACATGATCCCCTCTAAGAAATCGAAAATAACAAAGCAGGAAAGAAAACCACCAGACACAGAACAAAACAAAGCAAAACAAAAAGAGCTCCAAACTCTCACAAGAAAACACAGTAGAGATGATCTTGCTGGTTCTGTGCTTTCCTCTTTCCCTGTTTTTTTTTTTTTTTTAGCTGCCTTGTCTGGTTTATAAACGCACCAGACCTTTTATTATGCTTGCACAGAGCACAGAACAATAGGTTTTGTTTGATTCCTATTAACTTTCATCATTGGGGTGATTAAATAGGAATATATAAAACTCCTTCACTGATAATCCTCTGATAAAGAATATTCCTCTGATTTGATAATCCCAACAATTCAGCCTTTTATGCAGTTATTTTTATGCATAAAAATAAAACTATTACAGTTCCAGCTCCACATTTGAAAATACAGCAGCTGAATGTTATGACAAATAACCAAACCTTTCCCTCCAAAACCTGGATGCAACCGAGATGCCAGAAGTTCTGGCTTCTCCCTTACATCTTTACAATACAATGATGTGCTGTCAGTACAAGTAACTAACTTCAGACAATCTGGGAATGGCATAAACTAAGCTTAACTTCACAGAAAGATGACAGCATTTGGAAAACTGTGTTGATTTTGGTGTTTATGTATTAGCTATCACATATATATGTTAACATGTAGAAAAGCATATATCTCTGTATATACAAACAGACCAAAAAAAGCATATGTAGAAGAAAGTGCTAAAGTTCAGATACACAGATACAGATATATATATATACATACACACACACATATGTGTACATATGCTTTATGCACTTATACATATGTATAAATACTCTGCACTGTTTTGTATTTGACTTTATAAACTTGCTGCTTAAACTTGCCATAAAATTGGGCTTTATCTTGCAAAGGAGGCTACTACCACTGTTGGAAAAGGTAATGCTCTCTGAAAGATGTCAAGTTTAGGTTGCAATAGCTGAGCTCAGAAAAATAACAACAGGAACACAACACCCTGTAATAAAATACTATTTTGACCACCAACTACGTAGGAATGAATTGTGAACATGCCCTCATCTGTTCAATTTTAAAACAAATACAAAAATAAATAAATAGATAAATATGATGGTGGGTCATAAAGCAAATGAAATGTTAAATAGGACAGGTGTACACTGTTTTTTTTATGGTGACTTGATTCCCTCAAGTAGCAGTGACCTGTTTGTTTAGCTATTTGGTGTAACTTTGCGCAAAAAGAATGCTTGTCCTTAAGAAAGATAACAAAACTGTTTCCTCTAATAGCAAGTTATTTTTATATAGCTTACACTATAAGCCAAATTTAATCTGACAGTGTCTCCGTAAACCTTCTCTGAAGTACTGAAATACAGATTATAGTTAGAATCCAGGGGGGTTGAGAGTATGAAGAAGGTATTAGTATTTTCACTTTTCATCTTTGTTTTAGAATCACTCTCTTGACAAAGTCTGTGTGAACTCTCTTCAGATGCTTCAACATATTTGTCAGACCACTGCACAGTAATGCAGAGCATATTAATTCTTGGCACAAGTTTTTTGTCTCCAAGGAACATCAGGGCACCTTCTGTCCTGTAATTAAACTGAACCTGCTCTTGGATCTGTTTATCTGAGCTTGTGCCATCTTCTGACTGACAATCCTGTGGTGATGTACTGCTGCAATGCATCATCTAAGTAGATGCTGTGATGATGCGTGACCCTGCAGGGGTGCAGGTTCGGTTTAATCTGGGCACCAAAGACAGAGCACAGGGCAGTGCTCATCCCAGCAGCATTTAATGCTGTTGTCACCAGGGCACAGAGCAGGGGTGAGGAGGAGTGTGATATGAGCATTTACAATATGAAGCTATGAATTTTTTCACATGTGAGACTGGGTTTTAAAGGCCACACAAGCAGGCTGCGCAGTTTAAATTTCTCCAGAAGACCTTCACTGGTGTGAGGGTGGGAATAGGTCTTAATGCAGGTAAAATGAGAGGACTATACACCTTTGTTAAAGATTAATCAGTTTTGGGAAAGGACAATGTCCAACCCCTTCAGGAGAAAGATTTTTTTTTTCCATATTTTGGGAAAATATGGAAAAATATGGAAAATATGTCTTCTTTTTTTGACATTTTGCCTCATGGCATCCCTTCTCTCTATTTCAATCCACCACTGGATCTCCAGGATCCAGGGATCTCTTTCTAATTCAAGAACACAGTGTCTTAAACTTTTTTCTGATACAGAGTGTGGTTGCATTAATAGGCAATGATCCATTCAACACAATATGTCTTAGAATTTAATTCAGCATTTAGGAAATCAGATCTATTTGAGGAGCAGAATTTAAACACATGACTGGCTTCAGGCCCATGCTTAAGTCAATAAACTTTAATGAGACAAAGTTTAATGACTTTCTTCAATTAGGGCAAAGGTAGTCTGTGTTGACAGCTTACAGCTTTAAGTTTAGACACTAGCATTATTTTAATATTTAAATATCCATTTTCAATACAGCAGTATTTAAATAGGCTTTCAGAACCAATGCATCCTATAATATATGAATATTAATGTTTTAAATTATGCAATCAGAAAAATCAAAGGTTTAAAAGGGCTGAAGTAACACTCATATTATTATATTGTGTCCAATCTTCAGTATAAAGTAAAAATCCAAACCCGCTGAACTGGAATTTATGATAATAGATTTTAAAACTATTCAGTTACATATTTGTCATCTTCTTTCTCCTTAAGCACTGACTACTTTTTTCAAAGCAACTTTAGTTGCTTGAGTCCAAGAAAACTTGTATTTATGTAGAATAGGAAAAAGAGTCTTAACCTTTTAGAATACATTCAAATGAGAAATTCACTAATTTTCAATTTTATTTTTTTCTGAAAACTGAGTACATTACTAAGACCTGGAAGGACAAATGAACTTTCTGACACTGACTGTTTTTAAGCCCTGTTTTTTTTGTTTTTTTTTTTTAATCTAATTTTCTCTGCGCATTTTCATTCACCAGTAAAAATGGCATTCACAAATAGGAAGTGCTCTTAATTTTTTGGGACCTTTGTAAGTTATGAAAAGATGGAAACTCTTTTTAAATGCAAAACTTAACCTTAGCTATAGCTTTGTGGATGGCATATTGACAGTAAAATTCAATGTCTTATTTATTTATTTACTGTAATTTTATTTTTATTGCATTCCAGCTCTTTCACAGGTACTTAAGCACCCCTTTCCCAAATTTACCTCCTCAAACAGATCTAATGTGACAGCACTCGACTCCTGTCCCCCTCTCCTCAAACTTTGCACTGATATTGCAGAGCAGCTGGGGACCCATGGACATGGCAGCCCTGGCCATCCTGTTCAGAGACACAAGAACCACAGTATCTCCTCTTTCCAATTCCCTTTAAAGTCTGGTGCAGTGTTGTGAAGCTATACCAAAACCACAGCCCTGACAAAACAGTGCAGCACCTTTCCCCAGCACTTCTTGTTAAATGAAATGGGGCATGACATCTGGGGAGGTAGAAAGCTTTGCTGACTGTTTTATCCTTAAAGCACCAAAGGCTTTTAAAAAAAAAGTGCCTTGATTTGTTTAAACTTGCAAGATGGACACTATTTTTTCTGAAATGTACTAAAATAAAATCTCCAGCTGAGCTGCAATTTTAGTAAGCTATCTGGCCTACTCCTTATGCCCTTTATACAACTAAGCTTAAGCACCTTAATGAACTTTAATGTAAACCTAAATGCTTAAAGGAAACAATGCATATGGAAAAGCCAGAACCAGAATAAAATCTTTCCAAATGAAAGTGTTTATTTCGCTTTTTCCTACAAACACTCTATATGGTTTACAGGCAAATTACGGGTATATATAGGCTACAAGCAAACAGAGCCTTTCAACATACTGTATGTCTGCAAAAACAATTGCTCACCTAGGGAAAACTCATTACTGGTAAACAATCCCATTTTAAGATCTCTGAGGAGGTAAACTATCTAGAAACAATACCTAGGTAATAGCTACCTATTTATCTGCTACTGGAAACATGCTTGCTTGTTTGGTTGTTTTTTTTTTTGCCCAATGCACTTTCTGTCTGAGCTTCATAGTTAGGTTAATTAGGAGCTAGACACATTGCAAATTAAAATCTGAAGCTGTTTTGAACTTACAGATTCCCATGGTCCAGGCAAGTTTGTTTATATATGCTCTGTTTCTATTCCTCAAATGTCCTTTAGAGAAGGTCAAGATTTTCCAGTTGGCAATAGAGCATGTGGTTGGACAGTTTCACTGTTCCCTGTTCTGGGATATAATATTTTGTGTATGAAAATTTTGGAAATTTCTTATATTTTAATTCTGATGACTTCCACTTTCCGTTTGCTGGAATTAGTTCCAAAAATTCTTTTAAAAAAATTAAAAAATATTTTTCCTCTCTTGCATTTGGTTACACTGTAAAATCAGGAAATATGTTAAAGGTCACAGATCAGAAAAAACTAAGGCCAGTATAGAACACACATGACAAATTATTTCTGTTTTAGTAATTTAATCAGTAATAACGATGTATGCCTTATTATTATGCTACAGAGAAAAAAAAAGGTTAAAAAAATAAAAGGGTCAAACTTAAAGTGTAATTAAAAACACAAGAGAAAAGAAAAGCTTTCTTTGCAAGACAAGAAATTTACAAAGAGAAGAAAATTTACAAGCTATGGGTAGAGATTCCTCAGTCAATTTGATATCTTTTAAGACACTATTTCAAAGCATACATTTTAAGGTTATTTATTAACATCATATCCAGTGACGTGTATATCTATGTATGACAAATGTAAAATTTTTATCCCTGTAGATGATACCCATACTTAACTACCTAAGAAGCAAGCAAAAGCAAGAAAAATGAGTCCTCATAATACACCATTTCTCATTTTCTCTAATTTTTTTTGTGAACACTGAATCATTTTGTGTTTTGTATTTTAACTCAGGCTTCATTCCTGAGTTATAGGTGCTTTGGAAGTGGCTAATGATCATCAGTACTTTATTTAAACCCACCTTACAGCTGTAATTGTAAAGAAACCTTTTTCTTTAAATTTATATGCAAACTTGAAAAAATAAGAGTTTATCCACATGCTGCAGGCAAGCTCGACATAACTATAAATTGTAGCACAGCTGAAACCTAGCTCTGGGAAAGTGTATTTGTACAGTTCTGTCTAAATATTACACTCAATCCAAGGCTTCTCAAAAATATAAATTTATTTTTTTTCCTTCAGTATTCCTTCTCTTTTTCAGGCTTAGTCTTTTTCCCTTCCATCTTTAAATGTCAATGGGAAAAAGAAAAAGATGAACTAATCAAATTTATGAGTGTCTTCAAAATAAACTACAAATAATTAAGTAGGCACAAATATTGGCACATACACGTGAATAACAGGAAGAGAAGTAGAAAAGTACTAGGAAATAAAATGAATCTTTATTTAAAGAATTAAAAGAAGGACATTGTAGTCCTTGCCTTAGGAAATATGCTTAGTTCAGCATGTCAGTCATCAGAAGATTCATCAAATTTTGCTTTGGTGTTTGAAATAGGCTAAGTGGTTAAGAAGAATAAGAGCCTGTTTGATTTCTAACGTGTATTTTCCAGGTAGCTCAGGGATCAGAATGGAGCAACCTTCCCTCAGAATTGCAGAGACAACAGGAAAGCTTATCACCCTGTCTCCTTCTATGTAGGGTGCCTCTTTCAAGTAAGATAAAGCTAATCAAAGCCTCAAGCATTTGTGGCAGGAGACAGCGAATTAAACATACAGAAATCGCTAGGTGGTCTTGTCTTTGTAAGCAGAAATGATTTGATGTGTGCCTTTATATTTTAATTGAAATAAAATGCAGAGATACAGCGTGCAGCAAAGAGAAAAATCACTGTAATGAACGAATCAAATTGTGTGGGGTGTTAGATGCATGTCTAAAATTGATACATATTAGATAGAGGATTTTTCACTTTTGCTTCTCTCTGTCCTTGCTGTTTAAAATGAAGCTATTTCAGTATCGATAAATAAATGTGTTCCCCAAGGCATAAGCAATTCTCATTCACCTCCACTACACTGTCTGTTATCACAATGGATTGGCTGACCACACAGTTCTGATTTTGAAATCTGAGTTTCAAGAAGTGATATCAAGCTGCTTTGAGTTTTCATAGAAATTGCATTTCTGAAAGAGATTAGTAGGTTTCAGATTCCTAAATAGTGCTGCAACAGGAGCAGTTTAGAAACTATAATGGAGCTATAGGACTCACTATTCACAATTGTTGAATTGGAATGATCACATCATTTATGAAAACACATACCTAGATGTCCTTGACCATTTATGACAGCAGTAATGAGAGCAAACACAGCCAACCTCAATTTAAACATGAATAAATATGAACCTTTCTGACATCAACTGTCCTTCCTTTGACAGTTTCACTATATACTAACCAAAGAAAACATATCACTATTCCAGAACAGATTTCATCTTAAAAAAACAATCGAGCTCTTTATTGTCAGCACAGAAGAGCTAAAGATGCTATAAAATAATAAAACACTTTTATTTCTTCCTGCATTTCAGCAATTGGAAATAGTATTGAAGCTTGCTGGTGTGGCAGGGCTTGCAACCACACTGTTGATGAATATTGCCAAAGTGGCAATTGTGTTACATACTTACCTACAGTAACCATATATTTAATATAGAGTAAGATTTGTGCTGGCATGTGCATAATCAGTCAAATTTGTATTGCATATATAGCCATCACAGAGGGAGAAGAGACACCAGAGTCCAGTTCAGCACACCCAGAGTCTGGACTATTGTCTGTGAGAGTTTGCCTTTCTCCATTGGCTATAAACAGGTCATTTAGGGGACTAACCTATTTGCACAAGTATCTATAGGTAAGTGGTTTGAATTGTGTTTTCTTTCACTA
>WEIT01002477.1:0-14394 GCA_013389985.1 Dryoscopus gambensis | reverse complement strand
GTAATTCTAAATCATAGTTCTGACAGTGGAAACATAAACAGGCCTGTGATACGCTTTAGTTCTGCTTTAAAAGAGCTCTGCTATATGGTTTGCACTGTTGGAAGGTTGCGTGCATAGCACATAAACAGTTCTCTTGTTTCCTAATCCTTTTTTATCATCCAATATTGGAGTTCAGATTTCTGGATTACAGTGTTAATTTCTGTCTTCTTCTTAAGATGAAACTAAACTAATTCCCATATTTTTGAATCAATGTTTTCCCTCTTAATAGTTTCTTAAAGACTCACCAAACTTTAAAGCTGAGGGGTTTTTTCCTGTTTTTTGGGGTCTTTTTTTCTTGTCTTTTTTTTTCTTGTCTTCTGGCAAGGCAAGCAAGACTTTGCAATCAGCTTAGCATATAATACATTTGCTTCTGAAATAATTGATGTATATCAACTTTATACATAAAACATGACAAAAGCCCATCAGCTATACTTTGCAGTCAGGAGATTAAAAATAAAAAATATTGTTAAAAAGTTGATTGGCAAAAATGTCCTAGTTATTCAACTAGTTTACATCAGTGTCTTTTCAATGACAACTAAGCTCTTTAAAAAGTCTTATTCTGTTTGATAAAAAGTCTCTTTAAAGAGGATCTTGAATTTACACTTCCAAATTCTGTTTTTGAAGACTTTTAAAATATTGCTCATTTGAAACATTGCATCTAATCTAGTATGACATATATAGCTAAGCAAACAACTTATAAAATAATATATGTACATCAGCAAATCAAAATACCATCTTAGCACTGACATTAAAAAATATTTTTTTACTAAATTCATGAAATAAAGAATGTTGAGTGCAGATGACTTATGAATGTGCAGTGTATGTGTACATTTAATACCATTATGATTTACATATGGTGCACAGTACTACACAATTTAACCTATCAGAATTATTGAGCAAAGACATGAAGGAGCACCCTACTCAGTATGGGTAGGCACAGTACAATCAATTTCTTAGTTACAGAATTAGTATCAATATGGCAACATCTATAGAAACTAAAACCATACTGTTCTACAGACCGGTGCTTGTCATGCACTCAGCTAGTAAATTGCATCCTTTCACTTGTGCTTAAACTAATAACACAAGAAGTAATATAAACATATTGCAGAAACCTATCACCTTCATGATATGCAAGTAATATCTAAAATGTTTTCTCCTCTGAATCCTAAAGAACTCATTATTCTTATGTGCATCTAGAGGTTAAGTAAAAGTGAATATAAAAGCTGAATCTTACTGGAGTTCTTAGAAATGTGCACACATTCTTTGAATGATACATATGAGGTGAGACAGCTGAACAAGAACTAGAACTAGTTGGAATATAGTGTAAGTCATTCTTTGCTTAGGAACTAATAACAGAACTGACTATGAAACCAAGGTGACACTTAGCCAGTTTCTGAAGATAATAGACTCATGATAAACCAAAAAAATTATGGAACATAAATTTCAATTTAGGTTCCTGAATATTCAAGATATGTTCAGAGAGTCAAAAAGGATCACAGAAACATAGAACTAAACCATATGACCGAGAGTACCATTCAGNTCCCTTGGCACTGCTGCACTCCATTTCCTCATGTCCTACCACTGGCCACCAGAGGGGGGAAACCAGCCCCTCTGCCTCCACTGTTCTCCTTGAGGAAGCTATTGACTTCGATGTGGGCACTTTGGAGCCTTCTCTTCTCCAAACTAAACAAAGCAAGCAACCTCAGCTTCTCCTCTGGCCTTCAAAACCTTGTTCACCCTCCTCTGGACACACTCTTATAGTTTGATGTCCTTCTTATACTGAGATGTCCAAAACTCCCCATAATGCAGCAGGTAACGGAAGAGAGCGGAACAATCACTGCTCTCAGCTGGCTGGCATTCCGTGCCTCGTACATCACAGGGCATTGCTTCTTGGCACTTTTGGCTGCCAGGGGACACTGTTGATGCATGTTAAACTTGCTATCAACCCATACCCCCAGATCTCTTTCCACAGTGCTGCACTCCCAATTTCTCATGCCCCAGTTTGTATGTATAACCAGGATTATCCTGTCCCAGGTGCATAATCTGGCACTTGCTCTTGTTAAAACAAAATTTTTTGAATTATCATCTCTAAATAACATGATCAGCTCAGAATAGATGGTCGATTTATCTTGACTGGGCTTTGAGGCAAGAAATTTTCAAGAAAAGTAATCTCAGAAGAAACGTGCCCAGCTCTGTACTGAGTAATATAGCAACCTTATATACTTAACAGTTTGATTAACTATTCAAATAGACTAGCAATATGATTAGTTTATTGGTTTATGATGGACAGTAAGATTTGATTAGAGTTGTGACTTGAACCATGGTTTCTCTGTTCACTGTTCACCCTTAGGTTTGCTCACTCTTTTGCTGCAGTATACTCACATAATTTAGTGATAATAAATACTGTAAGAGTCCAATTCAGCAGACTCGTTTCAGGCAATCACTGTAGCATGAATCAAATGGTACCTTCAGAGTTTCTTAATAAAGATTCTAAAAAAAGCCTAAACATGCAGTTTAGGTCTTTGCATTATAGAAGTCTCTAGAAGTGATTGTGACAAGATCTTGTTTTTTGCCTTCTGTTCAGATACTCAGGGAATATCAGAAATTAATTTAAATTTATATCAAATGTTAATACAGCCAACTTGGGATGACAGAAGAAAAAGAAATACCAGGAATAAAAGGAATATTTTACAATATTGAAATTACATTTTTACTTTACTAGTACTTATACTTTGTGTTGCCCCCTTTTTTTTTTTTAATGAGAATGACCAGAAATTAAGGGGAAATATTATTACAAGATCTGTGATCCTAAATATTCTCATAGCTTGTAGGCACCACACATTCATTGCTGACACCAAATCTATTTATTAGATATAGGTGCGATTCAAGTATATTCCAGTTTCTCTTAATCTGTACTTTCTATGAAGGTATTTATTACTACTACTATTATTATTATTACTATTATCATCATTATTATTATTATTGCTGCTGCAACCACTAGGTCATAAAATACAATTGTATACAATTTCTGCAGTAAAATATGCCACAGAAGGAAGAAGGGAGGAAAGAGTATCCAAGTAAATTTTTTTCCTTCTGCAGTCTCTTTTTCAGTCTTTTCCTACTTTAATAGGTATTAACCCCTGAGAGGGGGGTGTTAGATCTGTCACTCCACCATGCTGCTACATAACTAATTAATACTAATGGTGGAGCTGTGAACTCATCAGTCTAAGCTATTAAAATTAAAACATCATGAGCTATAACACCCTGAAAAAGGAATAAAACACATTTATTACCAATGAGAAAGCCAGAGCTGATCCTTCCTTTCTGATTCCTAAGGAAGAGGGCAGTATTGGATTTAATTTATCACAAGAAATAGGACTTCCTCATCTGTACTCTA
Source organism: Dryoscopus gambensis (assembly GCA_013389985.1). Taxonomy (NCBI): domain Eukaryota; kingdom Metazoa; phylum Chordata; class Aves; order Passeriformes; family Malaconotidae; genus Dryoscopus; species Dryoscopus gambensis. The sequence goes on along the minus strand of WEIT01002477.1, from coordinate 10,958 downwards.
ATCTGTGACTGGATCTCCTCTTTCAGCAGCCTGAAGTCCAAAGGAAATGGTAGAATAATATCTTTTATTAAAATACAGTTATTATCACAGTGGTAATAAGTCTGAGACCTCAAAAAAACAGAAGAAAATTTGTGATCTCTGGATGGACTCTGACGCAGGGGCAGCTGAAGCACATTGAGAACAACCTAAGGGAGGACCTTTTTTTGGTGCTGTTTTTGAAAAAAGCATCTGGATTTTGTCAGGTAGCAAAAAAACCAATGAATTAGAGAAGAACTAATGCTAAAAGTAATCACTTAACTGCTGTTTTCCAGATGAGGAAATCAAACTAGCTGTTTCGATCTCTTATTTAGTCCAGTCTAGAGTCTGACCAATGTAACATCAGTGAAATGTCTTCTGCCCAATGCTTGTCCCTTCATCCAACTTACCAGTGAACTCAAAATTTAAACCCTAGTGATGTCAGCAGAAGTCTTCTTTATTTTAGCCTTTGCATATACCGAGTTATGACTACGTTCAAAAGTAGGGCAAGCACAGAATGCGCATGTTTTGAAAACCCTGAAACTCTGACAGTGGCAAATAAACAGCCAGGGATCTGAGTGGGAACACTTCAGGGGCAGGACGTGATTATGACAGGATATTTCTGCTCTATGAAAAATTTCAGGTAATTAATTCAGGTCATGGAACATGGTGCCACCTGAAAGCTGGGTATATTCACACTGCTGTACTCTGAGAATTGCTATTTATTTGATAAATGTCCACAAGGCCCACAGAAATCAAATGACATTCATAAATCTAAACAGGAGGTGATAAAACCACAAAGCTCAGCTTTTAACAAGCAGGGACTTCCATCTGGTAGTTCTTCTGGTGACATTACAGGTGCATGTAGCGGAGGCGTTTATGGATGCACAATTTTACTGTCCTCAGGATTTCTTCCCAGTGGATACATCTATTGATTCAGAACAGAGCAAACCAACAGAAATTTGCACCAAATAATTTACCAAAAGGGTAACACTTTGACAGCACTGAAAATGCAGTAGCAAAATGAATGGGAAGAAAAATGCAAAGGTAGAGCTGGACATTATACTCTGTAAGAGCTATGGCTATGTTCAATGCGCTGCAAATATGTTCTTGTATGGTCCTGTTTCATTGAAATGTAAGCCACATGTTCAAGTTGCATGGCCAGAGGGATCTATAGAGGGCTCAGGTGCTGATTTATAGAAGTTTCAGTAGCAACTTAAAACAGTAGTCCCATTCTGATGTAACAGCAAGCATGTCAAAAACTGATGACAGGAAAGAACTTGTAACAAAAGGATACTTGGGGGTAAGGTGTTCCTTTCATTTTGTCTTCACAAAAACTCAAACAGGCATGGATCCGAGGATCAGATTATCTAAAAAATATATATTGGAAAAAAAAATATAACTTTTAAAGGAAAACTGTAAAACAATCTGTTTCACATAGGTTTATTTTGTGATACAAAATTTTACTGATTGTGGCTTATTTTAGATACATTTCTTGTGCTAAAATAAGAACAAGTCCTAATACCACTTTTCAAACCAAATCTGATGACTATCACAACAGAAATAGAGAACTTTTTCCAATCAGTCTTTTTGAGTCTCTTTATTAAAAATGACTATTCTGAATAATAAAAACATACTTTGTGTGATATTGAAGCTATTCACAGAAAGGAAAATGAAAAGGAGAAACCTGAATATTGATATATTTTACATTTTTTTACAATCTTTCAAATGACAAGTGGTAAATTAGATTACTTTTACTTATAGACATCAAAGAACACAATGTCTTAGAAAATCTCTGAGAAATGACATTACAAGCACTAGCTATTCTGCACAGTCCCAATAGAAGAGCAAGATACAAAATGATGTCACTGCACTGTGAAAGATCTAAGCAACCGTAAAACAAGTTCAGAACATACTTGCTGAAGTTCTTCCTCACAAGTATTTAATTAATTGTCTCCATCAACCCCTGATAAGAGACCTTTCCCATTAGCACAGATTAACCCTGTCTCTGAGAAAAGAGACAGATTCATTTCCGATTTTCAGCAGAGCATCTCAAAGCTCTGACCAGAACTAAACTTAGTAGACACAAAAATGTTAGACTGACAATCTCCTCAAGTTAGTTAGCAAGTAACTGTTCTCCTTAGTGTTGGTCGAAAATACGAGACAGCCTGGTTCTGAAAAAGTGTATATGTATAAAAATATTTTTATTTTACTTAGATGTTTTGAAAGAATTGTTCGAAAATTATTACACTTAAAAATATTACTAACATGATGAAATATTATAGTATCAGACCATTATCTGAAATTATATAACTTCCAAGACAATTTGTGAACATACAGTGATGATATAAGTCCAAAGTCTACATTTGCATGTACTGCCATAGTATTTCAATAACACTGTGCCCTTCAAATGAGCAAGTAAAATATTTATGATATCATTACACTGCATTCTTTTTCCTAAATTATTTAAATTTATAACATAAGTTAGAAAAAAACCCCTAACAACCTGGTGTAATTAACAATTTAACAAAGTCTATATTTGGCATTCTTGGCTGAAGTACACAGTTTACACATAACAGTGGATTTTGTTCAGGTCACATGGGAGCTTTCCATCCTATTGTTTAATTAGTCCTACTCTTTGGTCTTAATTCATCAAATATTGGGACAATTTGCAGTTTTTCTCTGTCAGGTCCTATTCAGAGTTGTTTGAAGTCAAGGGAATGATGTCAGCTGAATTTAGACCAGTCCCTAAATATAGCTAGTATCTGCATGTGCCCTTTCTTATGGCACACAGAGGAAGAACATAAGAAAATTACATGGTATAATTGCAAATGTTACAATTAGTACAAATACTGCAAACATTTCTGACTTTAGGCCTCTAAACTGTTTATATAACAAACAAAAAGGAAATTAATCAGGGAGATATGTCTGAACTTCAATCCCATTCTGGAGCTCAGTGATGGCTAACATGCAGCCTGCTGTTCGCAGCCAGAACACGGGCCCTCTTGTTTGAAGTTGTGTTTTCCTCACATGCCAAGTAGGCAAGATATCTCCTGATGAACTAACCTCCTATAGGCTAGATCAAAAACTGTCAGGAGTCCTGGGAAGGCAATTCAGAATATCTGTGTCCATAAAGGAAATAATCTCTCTGAAGTTTGCTAAGAGCTCTTCAGTTTGTTTAATCTTGTCAACCATGCTTCTTCTCTAGTCAGTGGGGAGATAAATCCCAATCACAATGTGGAAGATGGCAATTAAAAGTTCCTCTCCACTTGATGGAGAAAAGCTTCATTCCAAAGCCAAAGGAGAGGTTTGAAATAATTGAGGTGTCTCTTGAGGTGTCTCTTGAGGGTCTGATCATTTTCTTTTGACTTCAGAGAGATTCCAAAGTACTGAGGCAGAAAACTAAAATCTTCTATGTTAACCTAGAGGAGGAGTATGTAGTTCTGATATATACTTTGATACATACTCTGACTTAACTATCTCCATTACAAATCAAGGACGAAAACGCTGTTTCACCGAGGTTAATGTAGCTGGGTACTTAGTTCAAGGTCCATGGCATGAAGTTCATGGGCTCTTGGTGAGTAATGAAACATGGCTGCAGACGTCATGGCTCAAGTCAAATGTGGGACAGGAAATGCTGCTGATAAGCAAAGGTCTGATGATCAAATTTTCTCCCTTGAACTCCTTCTTGCAACCATGTTTCCTTGCCATATGCCATTTCTTCTACGCACTCTAACTAGTGACATAGAACCCTCAAAAAAAAATTGGACAAAAATTTTTAAAAAAATTAGATTCAGTTTGTAAGCAAATATTCAAGGTGTTGATGTTTTTCTATGGATTTCCTGCTTTTCTTGCTCAGTTTTGTGCTATTAGTATGCAAAACATGACATCGTCACAAAAAGATCTGGGAGTGCTGGACAACAGCCATCTGAACATGAGCCAGCATGCGCCCAGCTAAGCAGCTTTTAGAACCATTGGAAAATGACCTCCTCTTTGCATGATTTACTCTTAGCTTTCACTTCTTTATGCATTACTCTGGGCAACCAAATTTTGCTACCAGCTTGGTCAGCTCACTAAAGTGCTCAGATGAACTTTTCAAATTCTGCATTCTTTACTTCTATGACTACCATGCACAAAAACTTTAACTTGCAATTACCACAATGCATATCTCATTCACCTAGCCAGGTTAGATATGTGAGAAGACCATCAACTAATCTTCATTCTAATCAGGTAAGTTCCGGGAAGAGTTTTTGGTAAATCTTTTCTTACCATTTGTTTTAAGGTAATGATTGTGTGTATATGCATGTATATGTAGCAGCTTGGTATTTAAATGAATGATAATATTTTATAGAAGTGAATGATAATTTTGCCTAAGTTTTATTTTTTAATGAAATTATAATAAAATATCTCAATCTCTGAGTAAGCTCCAATGGATCTGTCATGGTCTATTATGCTCCAAAGTAGCCGTTAGGGCCTATTATGTCAATTATCATACACATCCATGACAGATTAGGGGGTTTTTTTGATTTTTTGTAATATTAACATTAAAATAAAGCCAAGAAGGGTCTGGATCACTCATATTTAAATGCAGCAGAGAGCCATTCATTTGGAGGTTACTCACTGATATCTAACTTGGGTCGGAGGTAGCTGAAGATTTCTGTTCAGTGATGCACATAAAAGAGGCTTAGTGTCTCAAAAAAATCAATTCTGATGCATGGAAGCTCATGGAAATTCTGAAAATTACCTCAATGATGACAGAACTAGGTCCTTACTTCAGGTTCCAACATTTCACATTACAGCAGGACAAATACTACTAAGGTTGAAACTAATTTGCTCTCTTCACCAGATGAGTGCAAACATAGTCACAGGTCCAGTGAACTTCTCAAGCATTCTGGTGAAATTTCACAGCCTTCACCATGTTTCTTTTAGTTGCTACACTTCTTTTATCATGGTTTTCTTCTGCTTAAAAAAAAAAAAAAGGGCAGAATGAGAGAAAAAAATGTAGAAAGGTAAAAATGATGATAAGCAGTCTGGGACTTCTGTATGAGAAGGGTTTAAAAAATTACTTTTCACCATTAGCAAGAACAACCAAAATGGGTATGGAAGAGCTCTATAAATCATAAAGTAAATTACAGTGTTCTTTTTCCGGTGAGTCATGGTTTTCTCTGTGGAACTTGAACATAAAGCAGGTTGAAAGCACAAAAATTCACATGGAAACATGCAAATTCAAATTCACTCATCTAGTAATAAGTAATTGGAACACAACTACAGTTTCAGTATATCCAAAACAGCGTAAGCCAGAAGTTGGAGAAGTATTCTTCAGATCTCTACTACTAGTCTTTTGAAATATAGGGTCATAGAAGAGCTGTACTGGTTTGGCGCAGCCTGGTTTTGGGTAGCAGAGGGGCTGCAAAGATGGCTCCTGTGAGAAGCTGCTGGAAGCTTCCCACCCTGTCTGGCAGAGCCAGTGGCTGATGGCTGTGAAGATGGACATGCTGCTGGCCAGAACTGGGCCAATGAGAGAGGCTGGTAACGCCTCTGTGATGACATCTTTAAGAAGAGAATCAAAACAAAGTCAGAGGAGTTTTTGCTGCTAGTCAGAGAAGAGGAGGGGGTGAGAATATGTGAGGGAAAACAGCATGGCAACACCAAGGTCAGTGGAGAAGGAGGGGGAGGAGGTGCTCCAGGCGCCAGAGCCAAGATTCCTCTGCAGGCCGTGGTGAAGACCATGGTGAAGCAGCTGGGCCCCTGCAGCCCATGGGTCCACGGGGAATGCAGAGATCCACCAGCAGCCTGCGGGGGAGGTGCCCATGCTAGGGTGGGTGGATGCCTGGAGGAGGCTGTGATCCAATGGAAGACCCAGTGGAGAGAGAGGGCCCTTGCTCCCAGGCTGGAGCAGCCTGTGCTTGGAGGACTGCACCCCGTGGGGAGAGACCCACGGTGCAGCAGTTTTGGGAGGACTGTGTGCCCGTGGGAGGGACTCACGCTGCAGCAGGTGCGGTTTGGCTGCTGCTCATGAGAGTGGACCCATGCTGGGAAGTTCACAGAGAACTGTTTCCTCTGAGAGGGAACCCACGGCCTCACAGGGAAGGACTCTTTTTCCAGAGCAGCAGAAGAAAATCTTGGTGATGGACTTAACAAACCCCCCTGCCTTGCTTCCCTGTGTTGTCGGTGGGAAGGGGGGAGGGCCTGGAGGGGAAGGTGTTTTAAGGGCTTATTTTACTTCTCATTTCCCTCCTCTGATTCTGTTAGTAATAAATTTTACTTAGCAACTAAGGTTGAGCCTGTTTTGCCCTTGAAATATTTCTCCCACTCTCCTTATCTCAGCCATGAAGCCTTCATTAACCCTAATTTCCTCTTTTCCCTCCTTTTGCCCAGGTGTGGTAGGGGAGGGTGAGCAAGTGACTCTCGTGGGTGCCTGGCATTGGGCCAGTGTCAAACCACGACAGTAGCAAAAGTGTCAGGTTTGTGACTCATAAGTTCTTGTAACTGTGCTGGTGCAGGTGAGGGCATATTCTTACCTCTAATCTTCCTTTCATGCCAATGGTTAGCCTGGCTTCTACATCACTATGGAATTACTGAACTCTCCATTATATGAAAAACGAAGGCAAGAAGATGTGAGGAGAGGAAGTACAAGGCAAGGATACACGTCAGTCTTCATAGCTGAGAAACCTGTATCTTTTAAAACTGTCTCCACAAAAAGAAAAAGGAAAAAAAGGAAAACAAAAACAATCAATCAAACGAACATAAAATAACCCAAAAAAAGGTTACAGGGTATTATTCGTCTCATCCAAAAGCAAACATGTAAAACTGATGATAGGAAATACCTGAAAGGAAATACTTTTCTCATTGATTATAATATTAGCTTGATTTAACTAGCAAAGCCAGAATTGGTTCAGCTGGGAGCTTTAAGATGCCCAGGACATTTTCATTAAGGTAAACACAAATGATACAATACATGAAGAATATTCATGACCTTTGGCATGGGTGATGTAGAAAGAACAAACATCTCAAATACACCAATGTATGGACAGCTGAATTGACCTTAAAACATCCAACTAGACAGGTTAGAAGTGATATTCACTCACTTAAATGTAGGTATATAGTCACATTTATTTGTATTGTGCTATACCAGACGTGATGCTCAGCTTTGGTACCAGAGTGCATGTGTCTCTGTAACTTCTGTGCCCTACCTGGGTGGCCTGTGTATGCCGTCGATATCCTAGAAGACCTCCAGTGGCACTAGGTTCCTGTGCTTAGGCAACTGAATCTTGCCCAGGACGTCAACATTCATATTAGAAATGTCTAAATTTCGATTAAGTGAATCTAAGCACTAATGATTAAGGACAGGTGAAATAACCCCATGTTTTGAGTCACTGATCATGCATCTCTTACGTCAGTCTCCAGGGTTTTACAAAGATAAGGCATGTAGCACTCCTGTCTGGCCGGACACAATCTTTTCAATGAAATCCTATTCCATTAACATCAACAGCAAACCTCCCTTAGCTTTTAGTAGGTTTTACTTTCTCTAGTTGTCAGACTAGGCACAAGAGAACAGGCAAAACACCTCAAATACAGCTTTTCCTCTCCACACACCTTGTTTTGGGAAAAAAACCTAATATTGTTAGATAAACATGTCACTTGTTCATTTTTTACTTGTAAATTAACAATAGAAACACTATGAATATTTTGTGAGAATTTAATGGAAATTACGCTTCAAAACAGTCAGATAACAGGGACATGGAAATTTAAACACCCTATAAAAGGATACATTCATCCCATTAATTGTTATAGTAAAATTCTCTTTTTTGACAACCATCTTTGCAGAAATAGTGTAGTTGATGGTGAAATCATTGGTAAGGCTTTTATGCAGGTGAGCACAAAGATTGCAGCTATACTTGCCTCTTGGCTTAAGAGAAAAGGGCTCTTGTCTTTCCCCCACACACCTCTGAGAGTAAAGCATAGTATTGCCCTTTGTGTTTCATTTAATGCTGAAAAATTCCCTTCTTTTACTTGCACATAGTATAATGCAACAATTATGTGACACATTAAAAAAAAATTATGACAATGCTTGCACTGTATCCAAATGTGAAGAGATCTGCAGTCATTTCAAATGGGAAACCTGCTATTAGCTCACACAATGGATTCCCCAGCTGAAAAGAAGACATAAATTGGAGTGAATCAAGCATTCACTGCCAGCGGATCTGCTGCATGTGTTCACTGATGAGATGTAAATGTGCTTAGCAAGAGTACAGCATCAGAAGAGGACCATGAAATTATAATATAGTGACTGTAATGAGAATGGGTTAATTTGTAGCATTTCTTATTCTAATTATGGTATTTGACACATGGGAACAAAACCATTTTCAGCCATTTTCTTTCCTTGTTACTATCCCTTATAACAAGAATGAGAAACAAGAGCAATCTGCATGTTTTTCTACTCTGTGAAATACCGTAGCATGCTGCACTGTTTTGACCCTTTCAATATTCTGCATAGGCAATTTGAGAGAAGACAGTCCAGTTATGGTCTCAGCAAAGAGCATTTAATGAATCCAGGAAAAGTATAATTTGTATGGAAATAGCCTGAATTATTTTTTTAAGTGCACAAGAATGTAAGGGGGGGAAAAATAACAACAAGCCAGCAACAAAGTCCAAAACCTAGAAAACAGAAACAGCACAGCATTTCTCTATCTCTAGCACAACAATTTAATGAGAATTAAAATGTGTATGAACTTATCCTGTTCTCAGAGTGATGGGATGCTAGTTTCATCTTGCAATGTGTAAATTATCTATGCAGACATATTCTCTTTGTAAGAGAGATGTCCAGCTGGTGAAAAATATCCTGTTCCACACAATTCAAATATTAATCCATTATTTTGACAGAAAATAAGTATATAGAGGTCAAGAGACTTGCCACTAAAACTAAATGGATGCATTTTCAGGACTATTTTGTAACAATGGGTACAAAATTATATCCACAGAAAAAATACACAGAAACATGGAATTTATATTTCAGTGAACAAACTCAAATTCTGACAACACAGAGATGAATGAAATATCTTTTTTTGACAAAAGAGTCTGACATAAGTTTATAGGAGATTAGGTAATTTTGTTTAAAAAAATCTCTTTCAGTTTACCTTCCTGCTTGGTAACAGTTATTCGAGGGTAATTGTATTTATGTGCAGATGTGCACATTTTGGACAAGTGCAAATTAGCTCCGCTTTTGTGAGTTGCTTCTGGTACTGAGTATCCTGACTTGCCTTTAAAATATAAATATAGAAAAGATTGTTGTCCTTAAAACTCACAACTCTGAAAGTGTGAGATGGGTGAGGATAAGCAAAAAGAAAAAGGAAAAAGGAAAACAAAGTCAGCAAAGTCCAAAGGTTTTCCTACGGAACCGTCTTCAATGAGGACAAGGAGGACACTTGTACTTTGAAGACTATCAAATATGAGAGGGAGAAGTGAGATCAGATTTTTATAGGAGATTTGTAGGATTTATTAAAACTTCATTTGAGCATTGAAATCATTCAGGCTATTTTTAGGTTCAGACTCGGCACACTGAAACAGCTGAAATGAAGGAATATGTTCACAAAGGTGATTCAAAAGTTGTCAATAGCAGGGTTCTCGCCAGGGAGTTACAATTTGTGTGCTTCTTCAGTCTGTATTTGAATCATGATGGAGTTTAGATAAAACATCATGCATCTAACTGCTTAGCTAAAGATTGATCTAAAGACATCTGAGCACTTCTGTTTAGGATAGAAGGAACTCTGTGATCCAGAATGGCAGTATAAATCAATTTTAGGCTTCTACAGCAATAATCCAGAGCCCAGGGACCAGACAACTTAATCTTTGTTTGAAAGAAAGATCCTAAATTGCTACAAGCCTGAACTTGGAATTTAGAGGTTCTGATTCTCATTTACAAACGTTCATGTCCTATTAAGTTTTCCGAAATAATTACAGAACCCTGAGTTTCTTGGATCAAAATGCTTATACATTCTGCAAATGAAATAAATTTAATTTACCTAGTAGAAAATTATAAACCTAGTAAAATTCATAAACCTAGTAGAAAGAGAGAGGAAAGATGTCATTAAACCTGGTTGTAGACCTACCAGGAAAAGGAAACAGATATACCCTGACTTCAGGGTATCACAGCTAAGTGCATCAGATTGGCAGAGCACCTTATACCCACACTGATAATAGAGAGATTAATTTCTCTGTGAATGCTCAGTAAAGGAGGTAGCCCAGAAATAGCTAAGAATGAAGTTTGTAGTAAAATAATTATCTGCTGAGAAAAAAATCATTATGAAACATAAATGCATACACAATGAGCACATCCATATGCACACATGCACATGTACATGCACACTGTTATATGAATAGCATTATCCTTACATACATTTCAGTTACTTTTCACTGGGTATTTCTTACAAATAATGCAAAACAAAAAATAAGGTGTTTTGGCCTTACTAAGCTTTCCTAAATATATTTAGCTATTTGAGATGCTTGCCTGGCCTCTATCTGTCACTTGCCAAGGGAATAGGTCTCCTGTAGGTCCTATGACTTGGAAGTTAACCCAGATGTTTTTAATACACTAAAATACCTCAAATCACAATAGACTCCTGTTTTTTGGCAAGCAGTATGCCAGTTTCTGGGATCAGAATTTGCTGCATATCTCTGCAGCTGTAACTGCAGCAGTCATTTTGGCAGGCTTCAGGTACCAAAACGTAAGACAGACAAGGCATCATGCCCAAACTCTAGCGGCTGATCTCCAAAAGGCTGCATATCTTCCATAAGTTCTGTCTCTAACCTGCCAACTCCATTTAGGTGTGTTGGCATCTGAGGTGGCAGAATATACCCATGTTTATGTAGCTGAATCCTGCCCTAAGTCTCTATTAATTATAATAGGAGCACAGACATCTAGTTCACATGTACATAATGAGAAG
>WEIT01002476.1:3089-14968 GCA_013389985.1 Dryoscopus gambensis | reverse complement strand
CGTGCAGCCCCCCGACCTCCCGACGGCTGCTGCTCCACCAGGAGAGCCCCTCGGCCCTGCGCTGCCAAAGCAGACCGGCACGCGACGCGCGGGCGGACACGAGGACGCGAGCGAACCCCCGGGGAAGGGCAGCGGGAGCCGGGGGGCTGAGGCTGCTTACAGTAGTGCCCGGGGTGCATGGGCGGGTGGTGCTGCAGGTGGCCGTTCTGGTGGTGCGGGATGGTGGGCGTGTAGGCGGCCGTCCGGCTCCCGGTCCAGGTGGTGGTACTGTCTGCAAAGACAAAACGGGAGGCCGGTTCCTACGGGAGCTCTCCCGAGTCTCCCTGCTAGTCCCTCTATCGCTCCTGAACGTTTGGAAACCGGATGGAGGAGGCTAGGAAGAGTGCGCAGGTGTGAATACTCACTGTGGTGGTAAGTGGCTGGCTGAGCTGTGAACCCATTCTGCTGAGTTCCTGGCTGAGGCCCTGACGCAATCTGTAAGAGTCCATCACTATGGCTACCTGTCAATATACTGGGAGGTTGACCTGGTAAAAGAACACACTACCTATTCATGAGGGTTCCAAAATTTTGATTAAGAAGAGCTCAGCACTACTGGGTAGGAAAATACACCCCGCTAAGGGCACTGCCATACACAGCTCCCGCAAGTTTTGGTTTCAGTACTTTTTTCTTTTTCCACCCGCCAGAGTGTCTCAGGAAACTTGAGGCAAAGTGCTCTGCGTCAGGGTAATTTTTACTCTGACACCCTTAACATTTCAGGAGTAGGGGTACGCAGAGGACTGTTCATCAACCCCATTTTTGTTTCGGTCACATCTCGTTTTTCAGCTTGAAAGGGAAGAAGAAGAGATGTCACAGCTTTCACTGGGTAACGTGGCTGCAATAGGTTTGGTGTGAATCCAAACAGGCCCAGTGAGTTGCTCGCTCTCACCGTGTTTTAACGACTGTTCCTAAGGAGGACGCTCGCTTAAATTTATTTACATTCCTCCAAAACATTCTGAACAGTATTTTATTTTTACAAACACTGCTTCAGCAGAGCTGCATGCAACGCTGGACTCAGAAAGTCCCTGTTTCGTTTCGGTTTGTTTTTCTCCCAAATAAATATTTCAGGGATTATCTAAGATTAAAACTACAGATATTTCAGAACAGGTTAGCATAATTTGACTCCAAGAGGCTTCAGCTCAGCCATTAACACTAAACTTCTTATCAACAGTTTCACAATTACACTTGCACCCTCAAACCGGTGTGGCTAGCAGGATTAAACACATTGAGAAGCTGCAGAAAAACATTAAAATGAGCTTTTTTTCACATTCACTCGCCTCCAACAATCATAGCACTGATGAGAAAAGGTCTGACTGACTATACACCGTGGTGCAAAGGCAGTACACTTAACTACCTACACCCTCTTTATTTCTGCTGGAGACAAATAAAGACACTGAGTTTCAGCTTGGCCAAAACGCCATTAGTGTTAGCCCAAAAGCTGTCAGCTAGAATGAACGAACATTATCAAAACACCGTGCCAACACAATTAAAATCCGGTGGTGATTCAACAATATTCACACAGGTTTCATGTGCCGTGGTTTCCCTGCGCTCGGGCCACAGGACGCCCCTGCCCCGCCGGACCGAAGGGTGGCCCTGGTGCCAGGTACACCAAACGCTCACACTTGTACCGGGCACACGGAAAAGTGACAAAAACTTCACGTTTTTGTACTGACAACTTCAACTCCAACAGACTTAGGAAATTATTACCTCGGGCTGTCATTCCGGTGGCACAGAGAACCATTGTAAAAATGGTGAAGTTAAAGCTGTGAGACTGCAGAATTGCTTGCGAATCTCCTGATACTGCCACCTTACAGTATAACACATCTGTTGCTCCGCTTGCTGCTGCGACACAGCAGCGAAACTCTTCCATTTCCACAGCAATTACCAAATGACAACCGTCGCGCTGCGTTGGCAGTCAGCCGTCCTAACCTCCTGACGCCGAGTCCTCGGCACGGACGGGACAGCGCCGAAACGCTCGCGCAGCGCCAGCCTCGGCGGAAGAAATGGTCACCGGGACACGGCACCGCAACGACGCTCCCAATTAACACCTCACGTTAATACCCAGCTGGCCGCCCAAATAATTATCGCCACGCTCGTTATCGGCGCGGCGCGGCACAGCTCTGGCAGGGCTCGGGCGGTTCCGCCCCCGCCGAGCAGCCCCGATGAGCTCTTACTTGTGGAAGCCACGGGAATGTTGGGGAAGTTGGTGGTGCTGGTGGTGCTGGCCTCGGCGGGGGCCAGCATGGCCGGGGTGCTGTAGGGCTCCGTGGAGGCCCTGTTGCTGGGCGGGTGCTGGATGGTCTGCACCGAGTGGCCCTCGGCCGATGACAGCGACGGCTGCCCCTCGTAGTCGTGGACGTACTCGTCCTTCACCAGCATGCTGGAGGGAGCTGCGGGGACACCACGGGTTACACACACACACACAGAGGCACAGCCGCGCTGCTCCGAGTGCTGCCGGGCGGGATCTGAGCACTGCCGAAGCGCTCCTCCGCGTCGCGGACAAGCGCCCCGAGCCAGCAGCAGCGGGAAGTTTTGATTTGAGGTGTGACTGGACGGGGAGGCAAGCTGTTTGTTGTGCCCAGCACCACGGAACAAGCAGCGGCGTGCCGCAGCAGCGGGCTCGGACAGCGCTCCGCTCCCCAGCCCGCCACCGGGTGATCGGACGCGGGTAGCACGAGGGAAAAATGGGGTTTTCCAGGAGGCTGAGGGTGTGTTAAGGCAGCAGCTAACCAACCAGTTCCTACGAGCGGGAATGCGCATAGAGCTCCCGGGAAAAGCACGAATTCGTGGACGCGGCACATAAAGCTTCACGCACCCCCCGGAGTTAATTCTAAGCAGCTCCCATTCAGACTGACCAGAAACTTTGAATTCACATAGGACCACAGAAATCTACTCTGTGTTCAGCCAGGAATTTCACACTACTCCACGCACAATGCAGGGGGGAATTACCACTGCCACTACAGCAATTTATTTCCACATGTGCCATCAAGCATGCTCGAGTAGAGCTCCTACACTGCATTACGTTACCTCCCCTGCTGGTTTTTAAGGCAGCCTAAAATACGCTAAAATCTGTCTCCTGCTGCAAGAGCAGGAGCAGCACAAGGAAACGCTTACGACGTATTTGACTGCTGGCATTAAATAACGGAATAATTTCATTAAATAACGAAAAATCAGCTTTGACGCCGTACAGAAGGATCATTTTTCAGAAGACACAGGCGACAATGCCAATCAGCAGGGATGAGGACACAGGTTAGAGCCTGTGAAGTTAAGTTAGTTGGGATGATTGGTGGGGGTTCTTTTCGTTCATTTTTGCTTGGATACGCCTAATAGTGTGCTAAAATCACTGGATTACACAGATTTCTTTCTCTGCGAATTCCCTCTGAAAGGAGAATAAAATCAGTTTTGAAATAAAGCAGTCACCAGCTGCACAATCTCAGATTCCTGAATTGAGAGATTTCATGTCCAGTTTCTCTCAAGTTTCAGGGAAAGCAAGAATACCGGGTTCCTTCCTCCAGCTGCGTATTAACTACAGAATTTCTCTGTATTTTCTTCTTATCCTACTCATTAAATCACATTTAGCATTCCCAGTTCAATCAGCGAGCGTATCACACAGGGGCATGCAGTTTTGGGTGTCTCTTTTATCAACCGGCAGCGCTCGGCCACGAGGTTTTTTGGCTTTTCTTTTCTGCTGGGTTTTGTAAATGGGAAGAGGCAATGAACACGGGGCTCGGCTGAAGCTGTGCCTCAGGAATTTATCAATATCTGCCTCCCATACAGTGCTCGGCTGGTTTTTGGAAGCCAGAGACACGAATGCAGCTGGCTCTGCTCTTTACACGCCCTCCCATCCCAGGGAGGCGGGGGAACAACCCGAGGGGTTTCACACGGCTCGAGCCCACGGAAACGCAGCGGCAAACGCAACTACTCACCAGAGCTCTGTAGTGTCAGTCCCGAGAGATCTTTAAAGAGAAGAGAGAAAAGGGGGGTGCGGAGGGGTGTATTCAGAGATCTTAGAACGCGTTTAAGCATTTATAAGCCTTTAAAAATCAGCGCTGCGCGCCCTGCCTGTTAGACCCCTCGCACCACAGCTCGAGGCTCACTGCTAAGTTATTCCTGAATAACAACTACTCCTGAATAACAAATTCCTGTTGGCGTGCAAAGCCAGCAGGAAGGCCTAAACAGAAGCCACAGACCCTCCTTTCACATCCGGAATACAGGTAAAAAAATAATCCCACCAAGAAGACAGATGAGAGCATAGGAGGGTGATTTATAACCGGACCGTCAAAAGTTAATGTTTCTAATTCAGGCCTGTATTTTCTACACTCAGAAACGTTTCACATTTCACTCCCACTGTTCCATTTTAATTCGAGAGTCTACTTACCGATGCCAGGCGATACTACACGCTCATAATGGTAAGGGTTTACACAGACACTGTCACATTTTAAGTCAAAGGCATACTGACAATATTTAACATGCTTGAGTTCATTTTTATGAAGATCAGGCCACCTCCAGAGACGGGCGTAAATCACATGAGGGAACCCCTTGCGACCGGCCACCTAAAAAGTCAGACACAGAAGTTGATTGGGAAAGTGGCGAGGCACTGCGTTTCACACAGCAAGAAGCAAAAAGGGAAGGGGACCAACACCACCACCACACCCTCTCGTCTCCATCATCAAAACGTATTTAAAAAGAAAAAAGGTGGTGGTGTACGGTTTACCCAAGTCCTGCGCCCAGCAGAAAGAAGCTCCTGCTAGGGTTTTGCCACAGTTAAGTCAGCACTGTGGTTCTTAAGCAGAAAATACTGGAGACAAAACTTGTCTCCAAGAAGCAGAACTTGTGCTTATCCACGGTCACCGTCCCCAGCGCGGATGGGCAGGAGCTTTGCCCCAGCAGAAGGGGAACGAGGCGCTCGGCTGCGCTGTAAGGAATTTACAAGCAGGAGAACGCCAACCCATTATACTGGGGGCAAAAAAAAATTAAAAAAAAATGTTTCTAGGGTAGACAGAGAGCCCCTAGCGGGCTGCGCCCCTCCCTGGTGCTGCAGCTGGGAGCAGAACACCTGATCTGCAGCGGCACCAACCTGGAGCCTCCCGTCCAGCGTTCGCTGTATCGTAACGCACTTGCTCGGGTGAGCTCCGTTCGTGGTGATGGCTGTGATCAAAGAATCCAACTCATCCTTCTTCTCCTTCAGCTTTTTGACCAAGCTCTCGATGGCGCGCTTGGCGAAGGTTTCGCTCTCTCCGCCTTGCCGATGGCACATCAAGCTGTGAACAATGCTCAGGCAAGCATCATTACTTGTTGGGGTGTTAGTAATAGACATATTGTCCATTTGTCACAGCTTTTTCCTTCAGATCAAACGTCAGTTTTGGGGGCTGCTATGATTCTCAAGCTGATGGACAAGAGATGATCCAAGTTGAGTGTTAGATGTACGGTCTCTCGGTAAAACCTAGGAGGAAAAAATATCTACGTTAGAACTGTTTTTAACAAATTGTGGATTACGTTTCTAAGGAAGTCTGCGGCTTTTTTCTTCTTTTATTTCCAAGCTAAGTGCAGGATATTAAAAGCACGTGCAAAAACTGCATTGCTTGTCCCATGATAGCCACAACATGCCTAAGAGGCCGCTCGCACAGTTTTAGACGGAAGATTTATTCTTCCCCTAGTAACAACATTTAAATAAAGGTTACAGTTTATATGCATGTACCTGTACCGCGTGCATCTGGAAAGGCAGGGATTCTTACACCAGTCAGGAAAAGGAGAACCAATGATTCCCTGTGTTTTATACTGGCAGGATGAGACCGAGTGAAAATCCTGACTGGGAACCACGGGGCACTGATTTAAACAAAACCTGAGTAGTGAGGAAGCGTGAATGCACACCAGAATCACGTGTCACCTTTCTCCAACAGCCCTCCTCACTGCTGTCTTGGGTTGCAATATGTAACCAAAAATGTGTAATTCTAATTTCATCTGTTGGAACCCGTTGGAAGATATTTTCGTCTCTTGTAACTCCAGGGGAAGGAGGGCGGGTGCCTTCTGTTAATGGGTCACTCGTTAAAACCAGATGGGGCAGTGCNCACCGGACCCTTCTACAGGATCACCTCTGCTCCAACGGAGCCACAGCTGCCACTCCAGGAGGAATTATTTTGGGCTGCTCCCCACACCCTGACCAACAGGGGGTCAGGTCGTGTTCTGACTCTGTCAGAGTTTCTGGGATTATTTGTTTGTTGTTGTTCTTTTCTCTGTACCACTGCCTTTGTAGTTTGTAATATTCTTAGTAAAGAACTGGTATTCCTATCCCCTATCTTTGCCTGAAAGCCCCATAATTTCAAAATTACAGCAATTCAGAGGTGGGGGGTTTACATTCTCCATTCCAAGGGAGGCTCTGGTTTCCCCTGGCAGTCACCTGTCTTCTAAACCAAGACAACTGCTCAGCTGTGCTCTGACCTCAGACTAACTCTAGTTCCCTCTGCTAAAGGGAAAAATCATACCTGGCTGTTCTCTTAATCTAAAAAAATCAGTATTGCATGTATCTTTAGACGTGAAAACCCAACATGTGTCTCTGTTTGCACCCAGCTTTTTCCGGATCAGGACGAACCAACCCGAGGCGCTCAGGAAAAGCCCTCCCGACCCGCCTCAAGCAGAGCCGCGCTGATGACACCAAGGTGAGATCAGGAGGAGACCCCGCACCCCCGGCCCCGAACTCGGCTCGCGGAGGACCTGCGGGGTGTGCGGCAGGTCCAGCGGGCCTCACCCTCCTGGAGCTGCTCTGGACACACGGGTCAGGAGAGCGCCGGGCTGCCCGGCTCTGAGGAGCTCAGAGCTGTGCTTTAACCTCGCTCTGCCCACAAACACAGAGCAGCAGGTTGGTGCAGCCACGGAGGAGGAGGCTGCTGCTGCTGCTGCTGCCAGAAGGCTGCTCTGGTCCTTCGGGCAGCTCTGGCTTCGTGTGATCACCAGCTGAGACATTTCCACAGGCTCCGGCTGCCTCAAAACGCTGGCAGCAAACACGCAGAAGTGATTTTAGTACGTTTGCTGAGTACGCTTAAAATACGAGCCCTTCTGAAAACCACCACGGCATTCTCAACCGTGTAAATGAAATATATGTCATTTCAGAACTTTTGGGGGAAAAACAGCCTGTCACGCTACCTGAGGAGGGGCACATCCAGTCAGAGACCTGTTATGGCACTGGAATTTTCCATGTTATTAGAGGCACCGAAGTAGCAGCTATTTATTGGAAACAAATGTGCTGCACAAAAATAAGAGCGGGATGTTAATTTAGGAAGTTATGGCACCACACAGCGTGAATGCACGGCTTCCCTCCCTGTACCATGAGTGCTGTCAGGCAAATCCAGCCCCATTTCAAAAGGAAACAAACTCTTCCCTGTTTGATATTTTCTACAATTTTAACTTGAATACATCACGCGTTGGTGTACTGGAAAAAACACACGGTGCGGATCCCTCCCCCTCCTCCCTCCCATTTTTAAGCCTTTTCTTCTTTTGTAAGGACGCTTCTGCACCTAATTCCTCCCAAAGAAAAACAATTACCTCTCCGTTCGAGCAGGATCACAGATTTTACCTCGCTATTAAAATTTCTCCCTCAGTGCTGGGGGTTTTTTGTGCTTCAATTCAATAAGCCCATTTCAAAAGTCAGGCTTAACCTGCCAGTCATTCTCTATGGCAACTCAGACTAATCTGCAAAAGCCTGCCAGCTGAAACAGGATAGAACATCATTTTCCTTAAATACAAAACAGCATCCCAGATAGATATGCATAAGTAATCACAATAAATGCCCTGATAAAGCTATTAGCTAAAAGAGCTTTAAGTAAAGAGATTATTAAAATTAGACACGCAGCTTTATCTCCTACAACCCTAAAACCATGAAGGAGAGTTTTGTTTGCTGACTTTGAGAAGACTCAGATCAAGCAAATAAAACCTTATTTAAGTGGAATGATCCTCAGAAATGTTGAGTCACCCCTCAGCTGCCGCTGTGCTCAACAGGAGCTTCTGGCTGCTCAGCACTTCTGAAAGCCGGGCCACTCGCTCGGGGTTTTGGGTGCTGCTGCTGCTGCTGCTGCTGCTGCTGCTGCTGCGTGACTGCACAGCAGCTCGGGAGTCCCCTCCACAGGAATTCTGCCAGCCCCGGAGCCCTGCAAAGAGGGGTGAGGGCAGTGCGCAGGGGGCAGGGCATTGATAATGCTGCCACACATCTCTCCAGAAGCACCAGGACCATCCGTGTATTTTACAGCCAAGCCAAGCTTCCGCATCCTACAAATTCAGTTTCTGGCCAAAACAGCTCGAGGAGCCCATCTTTAACTCAGTCACACATTCGAGAGGTGCCTTAGCACCTTCTTACTGCGCTCCTTCCCTGTGTGCAAACAGCAGCGAAGGCGCTCGCAGTGCCGGGCGCTCTCCAGCCCGCGCTCGGCTCCGTGTGCGGGTGTGCTGCACAGCCCAGGACACCTGGGTGACCCCGGGACGCTCACACCCAGCCCTGGGCACCTGTGTGACCCTGGGACCCTCACACCCAGCCCTGGGCACCTGTGTGAGTCCAGGACCCCCACACCCAGCCCTGGGCACCTGTGTGACCCTGGGATCCTCACACCCAGCCCCACACACCTGTGTGACCCCGGGACCCTCACACCCAGCCCTGGGCACCTGTGTGAGGCCGGGACCCTCACACCCAGCCCTGGGCACCTGTGAGAGCCCGGGACCCTCACACCCAGCCCTGGGCACACCTGGGTGAGCCCAGGACCCCCACACCCAGCCCTGGGCACCTGTGCAAGCCCAGGACCCTCACACCAAGCCCTGGGCACCCGTGCGAGCCCAGCACCTTCTCTGTCCCTGTGAGACCCTCACATCCAGCCCCGCACACTTGTGTGAGCCCGGGACCCTNGGGATCCTCACACCCAGCCCCACACACCTGTGCGAGCCCAGGACCCTCACACCCAGCCCTGGGCACCTGTGCCAGCCCAGCGCCTTCTCTGTCCCTGTGAGCCCCTCACACCCAGCCCTGGGCACCTGTGACCCCGGGACTCTCACACCCAGCCCTGGGCACCTGTGACCCCGGGACCCTCACACCCAGCCCCACTCCGAGCTGCAGCCTGCAGTCACAGCCCGGCGCCCAGGGGCAAACGCGGGCAGCGCAGATCTCAGCTCCTTCTAAGCTGGAATCGGACGGACACAGCAGCGACTGAGGGAGAGCTCTGGGGGAAAGGGGCAGGAGGAGGAGACAGGGAGCATGAGAAGAGCAGCAGCAGGAGACGGCACAAGCCCCAGCCTCAGCTGCCACAGAACCAAAGGGTATTTCTCCCCTTTCTGCTCTGGCAGGATGCCAGCAGGCCACACTAAAAAAACAGAGACAAGGTAACGTAAAACACTAACGAGTTACAAAGTTATAGAGAAGCACATCATTATATTCAGACTCAATGGTTTTAAATGCCTTTTCCAACCTTAACAAGTCTATGATTCTACGCCACATAGAGTAATTTACTTCATTAACTAAGAATTAATGAGTATGTTACAGATCAAGCAGACAACAACCGGTGTCCCAGCTGACCTAAGCACCAGAACAAGGGTAAGAGCCTCCGAAGGGGAGGTAAATCTGAAAGACAAAAGGAGTTTAGATTGCCAGGCGATTAAAAGAATCGCCTCTGAAGATCTGCAGCAAACTTGTATCTCGGAGAACCCATAAGCGACTGAAACTGCTCCTGCCCAGCGAGCACCACGGCTCTCGCACACGCCGCGCTCCCCCGCGGCCGCCTCGCCGGAGGGAGAGGCGTCTCCTCAGCCCCGCCAGGAAAACGCAAAACACGGAGCAGCTGTCTAAAACTGAAAGTACAACACTCCTGCCACTCGCCTCTCTTTAATACCCGTGGACACTCCTGCCAGAAATGGTTACCTGAGACTCTGAAAAGGCGAGCTCCTCCACCGGCCCGCTGCCCTACAGGACCCGCACCGAGCGCAGCGCTGACTTACCCAGGTGCGAGAAGGAGCTCCACCGGGCTGCCAGGCTGCTGCCCTCCCTCCACTTATACTTGTCTGAGGGGCAAGGAATGCAAAACAAGCCCCACGCTGACCCAGACTGTCCCACTGTTTTCGGATCAGCTGGGACATTCCCTCTCCAAACACCGATTATCTTCCTGGTGCGACCAGATAACGGGGACAAGGTTTCACGCTCAGCATCTTCCGCACGAGCCCCGGGAGGGCATTCCCTTCTGGGGAAGCGGGGTGTTCCTGATCAACTGGACAACACCAGGCGGTGCACAAAGCGCGGATAAAGGGATAAACAACGCGCTCATGGAACAGAAATTTAATATTCCACCTGGCGTGCCAGTACCTCCGCAGCTGCACCAGCGAGACAGCACCGTGGGCTAGCACAGACTAGGAACAAGCACTTTTCACGTGCCAAAAAAACAAGGGTAAGGAAAACACGGCTTCCAAACATTTGCAGCAGCTCTTCAGGCAGCAAATTAAGTATTTAAGAGATAGGATCACTTGGACGGCCTCGCTTGAGGCCCACGGGTTGCTGGGGTACGTTTCAGCTCAACATTCTTGTACAAAACAAGAGGCAGACACACACGGACCTAGCCTGAAGAAGGCACAAGGGTTTTAGAAAGAGAAAAAAAGTCTTTCTGGTTTTCACGGTTAGGAAAAAAACCCCACGCAGATTTAATTTCCTTGCTTTTATGGAGGTGCTACCGCAGCCGTGCAGGAGCTCCTCCGAGGCATGAGGGCAGGGGCTGCTAAAACCCCCAGAACCTTACTAACCCCCTGTCAAAGTGCTCCAGTCACGCAGCCATGCAAATCTTGAAACTGAGCTGAAAACTCCCTTCGTCCAAACAATTCTGGTCGAGATTTGAAGTTACGAATCCAGATCCTTGAAAAAAAAAACCTCACATCCTTTTCTACACGTTGAAAGCAACCTTAAACAAACACTTTTCACACTCAGGAGTGGTTGAACTTCCCCCTCGCCTCCCGCAAAAGCCACACGTTGCAATTTGGGGAGAACCATCGGCCCCAAACACGAGAACAACAGCCAGACCAGGCGGAAGGGGATGGAGCTGGAAGCGGGGCACAGAACCCGCGGGAACAGGACCCAGGCACTCAGCAGCCCCACAGCCTGGGCAGGAGGACTGATCCAGGCCCGGCACCGACACCGCACACAGCCCTGCTCCGTCGCAGCTGCGCGGGGATCGGGTTCGCCAACAAGCTCAGGCTAAAAATGTGACGGCCCAAATGCCACTGGAGAATGACTTGCCGTGTCAGTCCCAGCACACGTGGGTTACTCCCTAGCTTCCCGCGGCAAACCAGCTGCTTTCCAAACGCGAGACCACCTGGGGCTCGCGGGGGACCTCGCTGTGCGCAGGGAAAGCCACGCGAGAAGAAGTGTGACCGGGAGGGACCGCTAACACTTCGTCTGTGAGAACTAAGACGCCGAAGTGCTGTGCTTAAGGGGAAAAAAAAAAAGTTAAAATATTTAGCACAGCCTCGGCGCGACTGGAGAAACAGTTCCTGCAGGTGCCACAGCGGCGCTGTGGAAAGGTTGTGATGGAGATAGGGCAGCAGCCCTGTCTTGGGTTGCAATATGTAACCAAAAATTTTATTCTATTTCATCTGTTAAAACCGGTTGAAAGATATTTTCATCTCTTGTAACTCCAGGGGAAGGAGGGCGGGTGCTTTCTGTTAATGGGTCACTCGTTAAAACCAGATGGGGCAGTGCTACCTTATCTCCTCCTCCACCCATCCTCCTCCAAGGGGATATCACCTGGGAATGAGCAGTTAAGGCTCCCCTTGTGACCGATAACATCACATCACCCCACTGGGGAAGGCTGCACTCAGTGGGAGGAGCC
>WEIT01002475.1:0-14560 GCA_013389985.1 Dryoscopus gambensis | reverse complement strand
ATGTCAGCTTGGAACCTCCTTGGTTTTGGAATCACAGAAACATTTATGTTGCAAAGGACCTTTGCAGTCACTGAGTCCAGCTGTTACCCCAGCACTTCCAAGTCCTCCAAAGGGTTGATCATAGTTTCTTGTGTTCCTGCCATGTACCTCGGTTGCTCCCATCTTCCTGGTAATCTCCTAGGTATCAGAGTGCTGCTGTTTNAGAGTGCTGCTGTTTGGTGCTCCTGAACCCTTCCCTTCTTCAGGCTAAACACGTACAATTCCCACAGCATCTGATTCATTGTAGGGCAAGTCCCCTGATCATCTTGGTGCCCCTCCTGTTTACTGGTGTTCTTCTTCGAATGGGTGTCCCAAAACTGGCTGGTGAGCAGAGTATAAAGGGTGATAAATAAATAATCAGTTGCCTTAATATGCAGTTTTGTTCTGTTAGTAAAAACAAGACTGTTGTTAGCCTTTTTCATTGGCAGGGTGCAGTGTTGATTCATTTCAGTTGCAAACCCTCTCAGGTGATTGATGGTTACCTTGAAGCTGAGTTGTCTGGCATGTGCATGTCAGGTACTGCATTTGTTCACTGTGTGTTCTGATTTAGCCTAATGGTTTTGGTATTTCAGCCCCACAAAGTTCTCTCTGCCTGCTGGACTGGTTCGCCTGGTTAATAAGCAGATCAACTGGCACCTCATACTTGCAAGGTATCCAGCTCCCATGCTTTGCCATTTCTGGCAGGGGTGAATGTACTAATGCTTCCTCTGCTCCCCCTGCCGTCCCCATTGGTAGCTATGCTGAGTTGATCTTGTGCTAAAGGCATGTTATTCTTTCTGGTCAAAAAAAGTACTGGAGGCTCTCACAGATGGCCTTGTGGAAGAAAGCTCAGTGTGCTACCTGGAGGCTTCTACCTGCTTGCCTTCAGTTAATGCACCTCTCGCTCAGGGCTGAATGTCTGTCTAGCTTTTGAGGCAAAGTGGCTTGCAGTGCAGTCATTCTCAAATTCAAGTCCTGAATTTGGTTGATTAAAGACGTGTAACTTGGCAGGATATATAATTTTAAAATAAGCAATTTATATTTGTGGAAGGTAAATGCATACCCTCAAGACTTATCTGCTATTGCATTCACTGAGAAGTGAGTTCCAAGCTAGAACCAGCTGTTCTGCAGGAATTTTAGCAACGTCAGTGAGATCACTGGCTTTTAAAAATAAGCACAAGTATTTACAGGAAAATGGTTCAGTGACATGATTACATGAAGGTAGTATGGAAGGTTTTAGTTTATGGCGTATGTTAGGTACAAAGACACATAACTTACTGAATTATGATAGTTGTTTATTCCAAATAAAGCAATACATAGTTTTGTACGTTGCTGTTGTAAACTTCTCTGTGAACAACATCTGACTCTGACCTCCCATGCAATAACAGTGGGATTTTAGACATTGTTCTGTTTTCATAGTGCTACTGGAAAAGAGTGGCAGATAGATTTCAGTGAAATGAAAGGAATATCATAGCATGGATATTTTATTTTTAATAAAAAAATTGATATTTCCCATTTAAATTTTTTATTAGATTTATGAATGAGGCAATTTATATCTAACCTTGGAGAAAAGCAGCTAGGACTCTGATGCACATTCTGTAAGGAATGGACTTTAAATGAACTTTCACATCTGTGTTTTCTCTTTCAGCAATGGTAAATTGTTGGCAGTTGTTCAAGACCAATGTGTAGAAATCAGGTAACTTAGTATTATCTGCTACTTCAGCTGTGGAGTTCTGAGAAAGTGTTTCTGGTCATTTGCTTAGCAATACTTGTGAAGATTTTCTTTGTTTTGCAGTGTTATGCATTGTGAAATTTATCCATGGAATGATCATAACAGCAGAAGCCTTCTGTTTCTTTTCAGTTGTCAGCCATCTCCCCTTTAAGAAAAAACCAAACTCAACATAAACCCTCCTTGACGACCACCCCTCCCCCCCGTTAAAAAAGATGTGTTCATATAAGTATATGTCTGTATCTCTCTGTCTGTCTTCAAGATGTGAAAGAAAAACAATCAAGATCCCCTAAAATACTCAGCACAAGTCACGGTCTTTCTAACCTTTGCCTTTCTGTCCTGTCTAGAAATTCTCCCCTAGTAAATGGGACAAGGAGCTGATATCTAGTGTTCTTCTCTGTAGAGTAGCTGGCATGTATAATACTTCACCTTTTTTTTACAAGTGGTGTGGATTGCTGTAAAGACTGATGCTTTCCCTTTTCTTGTGCTCTCTTAACAGCAAGCTCTCCTTTGCCAGTTCAAGAGCACATATAGCTGTAGAACAGATCTTGATTGAGTGTGTTTACTTGCTTCACAAAAATCCATTTGCTAGAAGGTCAGACCTTCCATTTATATGTAAAAGAAGCAAGTGTATGAAAATTGTTCAATCAAAAGTGGTGTGAGCACCATAAATGTCAGCTTAAAGACTATAAAATAAATCTTGTGTTTCAACTGTATTAATGTAACTATATTCTTGCATTGTTTCTAAAATTGTAACCTAGAGAATACTGACTAGTTTTTTTTTTCCCCTAAAGTTACATGAAGTGCTGAAATGATGCTGTCCTATTTTGTACAGTATTACAAATAAATGAGGGATGTTGGTATTTATGCAGTTGGAGGAGGGTCTCTAAAATACTANATCATGACTTAGTGTCATCATTGTTACTTGTACATTGCTAAATGGTGCTGTTGTTTTACTTTAACGCTAATGATATAACTTCTTAAAATCATTGGAAAGAGTCAATTAATAATTTTGCTTTGTGACTAGCTCCATTACCTTCCCTCTGCCACTACTTTTTATGATGATTAATATATGAACCGGAATCTGAAATGAAATGATACTTAGTCTTAATGGGTCTGGGAAACATACTTGGTTTTTCTTTCTTTACCCTCCTCTGAGATAAGCTTGTAATGCTCGTAGGCCCCCTGCAATTTTTTGATGCAATTGACTTTTTGTTCTGTTTAAGGGATTATATTTGTTTTTTCTTTTATTAATAATTTTATTCCTTTTTCGTAGTGCCAAAGGATCCTAACCCTCAGTGGAGGAGAGTGGCATGGAGTCATGATTGTACATTACTTGCTTATGCTGAAAGCAGTGGAACAGTCAGAGTGTTTGACCTGATGGGTAGTGAGCTTTTGGTCATTTCACCGGTATGTGCTCTCTTGGGCTAAATATGAATATAGTAGAGCTTTTTTTAAGGATCATGGATAATTTCCACTCTTTGACCTTCTTCAAATCATGGCTTAGTTTGCTATAAATGCTTACACTATGATTACTATGCAGAAATGGACCATAAAAAGTTTCACTATGATATATCCATCATATGATCAACAGAAGTCATGTGTAGCCCTTGCAATGCTACAAAGGGTATGTTTAGTATCTATCTTGGAATTGTGGTAGATCTGTAGGTGTGTCAGACAGTGAAAATATGGAATCAACACAATTTGTAGTAATAGATTATAAATCTGTGCTTTGTGTGCAGAGTCAATTGTAAATCAAGAAATACTGCTGCTAGAGTACTTTGCTTGGTATGATAATTGATAATTGCTGTTGACAGGCCCCACACAATATATTTTCTATTTTGTATGTTCAAAGGGTGTATTGAACGGGTTTGTGAAGGTGGCTTAAGTGTATTTCCTCTTTATATTGTCTTTGCAAAATTTATAGTAGTAAGATTTTTTAAAAATCAAGATAAAAGAAAATGTATTTCGCTTTAGTACAGACTATGAAATTTTATTTTTTTAAATACAATACAGTAAATTTAACTTTCTAGTTTTTTCAGTAACAAAGACACTTTTTAAAAATCCCCTTTTTCTCCTAATGTCTGCCTTCATTTTTGGGTAAAGACAGCAAGTTTTCCAGGCGATCTGAGTTACGCTATTGCTGGATTAATCTTTCTGGAATACAAAGCAAGTGCTCAGTGGTCAGCTGAACTCCTTGTTGTTAATTATCGTGGAGAACTGAGAAGTTACCTTGTAAGGTAAGCATAAATTTTGACTTGCTTTGCCAAGGCACAGTGAACTTCAAAGGAATTCTTTCTACTCTCTAAAGAAAGTAAATCTGAACTAATGCATGTATTTTTTTTGCCCTGCATACTTAGTGTTGGAACAAATCAAAGCTTTCAAGAAAGTCATAGCTTCAGCTTTAGCAGCCATTATGCTCATGGAATAACAACTGTCATTTATCATCCTGGTCACAGGAAATTTTATTGTTTGCTACCTGGTATACATACATACAATGGTATGTAAATGGTGAACAAAAAGTTGCAAAATAAGCATTGAAGTGTGTGGGATATGGAGGGGGAGAAAAATCGATTCCAAAATTGCTATTTAGTGCATCAGTAATAACAAGTCATGTCTCTTTCTACTATGAAGGAACCTTAGTTCATCTCACTTGACTTTCATTATTTCATTAGTAATGTCCTTTTCTGTTTGAGTACCTTGTGTAAGCAATATGTATCTTTTAGAATGTCAAGAATAGCTTCAGAAGAGTTTTCTGAATGTTATGGGGGTAAAAGGCTGAAGTATAAGTTTAGTTGTTGGTTTGGGTTTGGGGTCTTTTTTTCTATCTGGAATTGATTGCTGGACTTGTTGTCCAGCCCATTTCCCCTAGTGTTCTGACTGGAACTGCCAGGCTTTGGTGTTTGGAGTTGTCTTGTGATGTGTTTTCTCTGTTAGTAACCTGTTGGGTACAGAAACTGGCCTTGAAATGTGGACTGCCTGCCTGCCTGCTCTTGAACCCAATGTAGTTGGAATAGGTCCTGGTTAGCCTATTCCTTATGCTAAAAATGTGTCTACTTTTTTAATACCGATTTGTTATGTAGCAAGATAGGCAACTCTATTTCTATTTCTCTTCAGTTGTAGCAACTAAACTTTGTTCTAGATATTTTTCTTCCATTAGATCTGCTAGGATTGAGTCTGTCAGTGCAGTCTTATATCACTGTATTGTTTTAAATGGAAATTAGGCTTGGCTATAGAATACCAGAAGAAACTCACTGTTGAAAAATCTTGTTCTCATTCTTCAGTGTTAAGTGAGCTGTCATATCTATCTTAGGAAAAGAATTATTATTAATGAGATGTAATGTTCTTCTAGCTTATTATTTTGAGAGATTAATTTGCTACCTGGTATACATACATACAATGGTTCATTTTTAGCGATTTCACATAATTAATACTCAGTATACTAAATCTACAGTTTTGAGGTAATAGGTGTGGGTTATGGAGCTTTGGTAGCACTGCATGACCAGACAACAGAAGCAACCCATTGTTTCCTTTGATCAGATCAGGGTTCATGGTTGTAGTATTTCCTGCTACATGCAGCCAATTGAGTGGCTTAGTAAAGTTGAAAAACTGATACTTGAAAGAATGCACAATTGGATGGAGTGGATGGAAAACAAAAGAACCTGTGTTTTGCCCCAATGGAGGCAAGCCCTTTCTGTTCTGAATTTAATCTGTGAAAGAAAGCTTGTAAATTTGACATTAGAGAACTCCAAATTCATGGGCAGAGTCTCTTGCTGAAATTTTCTTGCTATCCCAAAAAACCCCTAGAACGGCTTGAAGGCAAGCACTTCAAAATTGTGCATTACAGAAAATTGTTGATTCAGACACCTTGAAGTTTTAATTTTCAATAATGTGAACTTTGATCACTTAATGCAAGTTCAACTTTGTCATTTTATGCTTTCTAGCATTTCATTTAGTCTCAGATGGTGAAATTAAACTGGTCTCTCTTCACTTCTTGTAAGGCTTGACTTACTACATTCCTGTATTACTGTGTATTTGCTCATTACCCATTACAGTGCAATAAAATAGCAGTTAAGAACTTAATACACTGAATTTTTTCAACTAGATGTATGATAATTGCAAAGAGAATATGTCAACAGGGAATATTTCTCAGCGTGTATGGAAACTTGAAGCAATAGCTATGGGACAAAATCCAATAATGACTTTTACTGTTGTTGAAAAGTAGTATATACCTTAATTTAGATGTTGGTGTTCTCATGTGATCCAGCTTTCATCTAGGATGGAATTTATGATGCATCTTAGTTGACAGAACTTAAATGTCTGCTTCAGTGTGAGCTCTCTGTAAGCTCAAACGGAATGTTCAACAGCTGTTTGTTTTGGTATCAGTCTGGAGCTGAATGTCTTACTTCTGGGTTATCTGCAATTGCTACAGAAAATGTTTGCTATTAAAGTTTGCAATGAAAGGCTTGTGATGAAGGACTTAAAGGGTTTCAGATTTAGTTAAAATTTGTTGTACCAAAATTGTTAAGTAAAGAAGGGCATATCAAGTTTTTCTTGAATGCCTCAACTGAGCTTGTTCTTGAGACCAGTGTTACACTGGTTATCTTCAACCCAACTTTGTACAAACCTGTGGAGTGGAGTACAATTGAGGTACTTCAAGAGCAGCCCGTTTCTGAGACTGGAGGAGCCCTTGGAGATCATCTAATCCATTTCCTTCACCTCAGGGGCAGCTAGAGCAGGTTGCTTGGAGCCATGTCGCTGCAGTCCAAGACTTGCACATTTGTGTTCTCCCTTGGGAATGTGGTGTGAGACATCTGAGGTGCTGGGGACAACCTGTCAACACATCACTGTGTTCAGACCATAGAGACAGGTTCTGGCCACGATTTTCTGCAAAATGCTGCACTCTAGGCCTGGCACTTACATAGATCTTTTTCTAGGACTTGTTGAAAGGGTTCCTGACCCCTGCTAATCAGGTGTCCATCTGGAACAAAAGCTCAAAGCACCCTTTGATTAGGGGCAGCTGACAGACCTTGCTAAAAGCTTCTAAAGCTTGCTAGCTAGCTCTTCCTGGCAATGACGGGCATCGTGAAGTTCCGTAAAGGCTTCCCAGGAGTCCTCAGATAGTCCCAGAAGTATGTAGATGTTTAAGGATCTAGAAATGAAGCCCTCAAACAGCTGCACAAAGTGCTGTATGCTGGCTGTGCTATAGGCAGAACACATGTGCAATAAAAAAAGTAAAGCTTCCTCGTGTTCATGTCTGCTATTGCAGTTTTTGGTGGAAGTAACTTCTGTTTTACTGCCTTAGGCAATTCCTTACACCACAGAATAACTAGAACTCTTAAAAACTTTAAGCATCACTCTCAAGAGCGATCTTACCACTTTCTACAACTACCTGAAAGGTGGTTTTAGCCAAGTGAGGGTCAATTTATTCTCCCAAGGAGCCAGGAAGATGTAGAAGAAAATGAGTCTTAAGCTGTGCCAGGGGAGGTTTTGGTTGGACATCAGGAGGAATTTCTTCACAGGAAGGGTGATCAGACATTGGAATGGACTGCCCGGGGAGGTGATGGAGTCACCGTTCCTTGAGCTGGTCTAGTTGACATGGTACTGTGTGGTCATAGGTTGGACTTGATCTCAGAGGTTCTTTTCCAGCCTAACTGATGATGTGATTCTGTGGTTCATCCATGGTATAAAAACATCCTGCTGTACGTTTGTGAATAGCAGGAGATCTGGGAATACTAAATAAGTTACACTGATGTCTTAAAAAGGATTAAATGTGGAAGGAAATTTTGTTTTCCTTTATTCTTTCATTTGAGTTTCACAGGTGTAGTTTGGGCATCCCCAGCGGCCAGAGCTGTGCTGTGAGTGGCAGCCGCTGCTGGGGGCAGAGTGCTTCGGGAGTGATGCAGCCTTGGGAGAGGGATAATGGAGCGTTCCCGGGGCAGAGCTTCGGGCTCCTACGATTGTGCCTTTTTTTTGTAGATACTTTACCTTTTGATGGGCGATTCATTACAAGGTGCTTCCAAATAAACTTTCAGACAATTGTTCTCAAAGTTTTCATCGAAGTAGTCATCAGTTAAATAGAGAAGTGCTTGTTAGTAAGGTGAAATACTTTGATACAGTTTAGTGGTGATCAGCAATAATTACAAGGCTTATGTGAAAGTTTTTAAAATGCCACCTGTTGTGTGTAGCGGAATTACTACATGCACATACATAATTGGTACAGTGGCTTTAATTGGCAAAAAAATTAATGGCAAATCTTAAAATGGGCAAACTTTAATGTGTTCAGTTCTTCAGTGAAAGAGAAGTAGCTTCTGTACCACATCTGAATAAATGAAAATCTGGTGCTTAAACAGAATGATCAGAACTTGTACTATGCTTCAGCTGTTTTTTTGGGGTTTTTTTCCATTTTTGAGGATAAGGGGGAAACTCAAACTTGTGGCCAGACTTATTTTATTTTAGATGTTGGAAATTATGACTTACCTGGAAAGCTAGAGATGAGAATGGATCAATATGCTACAAATAACAAATGTTACTCGAATAATATTTAAGTATTTTTAGATATCAGGGTATTTATTCATAGGCAGAGCTTATTGTGGCTGTTAAGTGTCCTGTTATATTTAGTCATTTTGTTACGGTAAGAAAACTGCTATAGACTTAGGAAAATCAAAAAAAGTATGTGGCAATATATGAAATATATATATGAAAAATAATACGTCTTTATATATTTTACAGGCTTCTCCTTGTAGGAGGCTGTGAAACAGATGAAGATGGAGTGTCTAAAGCAGCTGGTTGTGGGATATCTGCTTGGAGAATTCTGTCAGGCTCTCCCTATTACAAACAGGTCACTAGTTATGAAGATGATGTTAGAACAGTAAGTATGTGTCCTCATTTTACTGGATGAGTACTGTCACTGGAAGCTCAATATGTATCTGTTTTTGAAAGAAGAATTTAATGCAATGTTCTGCTATTTTCTAAGCTATGATGTGTGTGTCTAAGCAGTTACCTTTTTCCCCCCACCATCTTTTTTGTTTTTTTTACTTTTTCAATAGTATGATTTAAACTTTAAGTTCTTAATTATCATGGTTTTAAAACCAAAACCAACAAGAAAGGATTTTGTAAATTTCCAAGCTACAATATTTTTTGCTCTTAGTTGTACATTATGATATGTTACCTGTCTTTGTTGGAAAAAAAATCCAGTTTGTTTTTTTATTACTTCAGAACAAAAGGCAGCATACCTGAAATAAATGTTTCAGTTTAACTCTGGCTCTTGATTTCTTTTGCTTCTAGTAGAAGTAGATGTTTGATTTGGTAACAACTTGGTTATACTGAAATCAATTCACAGTACATCAGGATAAATTCCAGTGTTTACTCTTACGTAGGTATTGCTTAGTATTACAAGTGAGTTGTTAATTTAATTGCAAATGAGTAGTGTTCTTCTGTGACATGTTATATACCTAATGAAGTGGACAAAATTATAGAAACTGGATTTTATTATGCTTGTATAGGCAGTCTTATGGAAGTTTAAAAATACTAAAATCATTGAATATGCTGAGTTGGAAGAGACTCATAAGGATCCTCAAGTCCAACTCCTGGCTCTGCACAGGACACCCCAAGAGTCACACCGTGTGGCTGAGAGTGTTGTCCAAATGCTTCTTGAGCTCTGTCAGGCTGATGCTATGACCACTTCCCTGGGGAGCTTGTTCCAGTGAAGAACCTTTTCCTGATATCCAACCTAAACCTCCCCTCACACAGCTTCAGGCAATTCCCTCAGGTCCTGTCACTGGTCACGAGAGAGAAGAGATCAGTGTCTCTCCCTCCTCTTCCCCTCATGAGGCAGTTGTAACTGTGATGAGGTCTCCCAGGCTGAACAGACCAGGTGACCTGAGCTGCTCCTCATACGGCTTCCCCTCAAGGCCCTTCATCATTGTGGCCCTCCTTTGGATGCTAATGGTTTAATGTCTTTCATATATTGTAGCACTGCTGACTCATATTCAGCTCACCATCAAGCAGGACCCCCAGGTCCCTTTCCCCAGCACAACTCTCCAGCCGCTCATTCCCAAGTCTGTGCACCCAGCCAGCGTTGCCCCAGATACAGGATCTGGCACTTGGCCTTGTTAAACTTCATATGGTTGGTGATTTCCCATCTCTCTAATTTGTCAGGGTCTTTATGCAGAGCCTCTAAAGAACCTTGGAGAGTTGTTTTAGTGTTTTAAATATGACTTAATATTTGGTGCATAAAACAATGTATGAGATTGTCTTTCATTGTATAATTTGTTTCTGTTCTTACAGGCACAGAGAAGAGGATTATTAAGGATTATGCATTTAAGATTTTACAGCAGGCGGGGAACAGAACAGGTATTAAGATCTAGGTCTACCTCAGAAATGTATTTTACTAACATAATTGTCCATTAATGACTACCTGAGAGACTGACTGAAAGTAGGTTTTAATTTATGCAACTTAGGAATTAACAGTCTGTTAAATTAATTAAAAAGCTTTAGCATTAAATGAAGTAGCTTGCCACTTATTTGGTTTTCTTAAAAATCCAGTTAGTTCATTTGCTAAAGCGTGAGTCACTGGGTTTCAGGAATAGGTCTAGGGATGTAGAGTTCAATATTAAATGTAAGCCCTTATTAAAGAAAGAAGGTATAAGAAGCCACTTAATTATTTGTTAGTGTATGTGATAATCAGACCATTTAAGGTGTGTTATACATTCTACAAGAAGAAAGTAGATTGTGATGATGTTTCTCAAATACGTGCCCAAGAGATAAAGAATAAACAAAACTCAACCTTCTGCTGTACACCTATCCCACTAGAAAATAACAAAAAATCCTCAGCCCACAATTTTCATACCATGCAGGGAAGAAAAAATGGGTGGATTCAAACTAATCATTCATGGCTTAAATAGGGCAGACACCGGGACCTGATTTATACAGTCTGAGATAAAAGGGAAACATTTTGCTTAAATAGCTTCAGAAGTTTATTATGGGTCAGACTTCTACTCCCAGGATGCATGTGAACCTAATGAAATGGCTGATCAGAATCAATTTACTCTTAACAGACTCTGGGTATGGACCTTGTGTTCTCCTCTACCCTGAATGAGTGTTAAATTTTACATGTTATACTGAGGTGTAGGTGTGTGCTTTCTGTATTTCTAAGGTGTTGTATGCAGTGCTTGTGGCTTTTTTTCTCCATACTTTAGGAGCTGCCCATGCGGTACTGCACTGTCTTCTCTTCTCTCTTGTCTACTCATTGTGTGTAGCCTTCGTTTGATTCCTTTTTCTATTCCCCTTTCCCTTCCTGTAAAAAAATTTTCCTTTCTTTTGCTTTACAAGGAAAGAACAGTAAAGAATCTGTCTCCCACCTTCACTGTATGGCTTCCTGAGAGAAAAAATGGCTGATCTGAGTTGGAAATGACCTTAATAGATTTTTGGGATGTTTTAGGTGACTGGTTAAAAAGAAGTTGCCTGCTTGATTGGAAAGGGAAAACAAATCTTTCTGCATCTTTCTCAAGGGTGGAACAGGGAGAGATTTTATTTCCTTCACTGAAAATGCTGAAGATAAAACTGACATCAACTTTTTTTACTGAAAAGCTTGTACTGCACGTAGCTGTACTAAACTTCAACTTCATTGCACTTGCCAGTGCTAAATTAATGAAGAAACGTGGAGACATATTCATCCTTGAATATTTTGATCCAATTTCAGAGATTATGGCTTAAATATGTAAGGTATAGTTAGTATTCTTAGTGTGAAATTAACACCAGGGTTAAAATATGACAGACACAGCAGCTAGAGGACTCATATATTAGAACAGGCTATACTGGGATTTGATTCTTAGTGTAAAGTGACACTTAAAAAATGTGAAGTGCTAGCCTGCTGAGTTTTCCAACATCTTATTTTGCTGTTCCCTTAAGTCAGCGAGCTGCTTACAGAGGCAGCATTGCCTGCTTTGGCAAAGGACTGATTAATTTTTATAGATAACAGGACTTGGGTGATAAATTCAAGTGTGTTAATGGCCACCCAATATCTAAATCTAACAGCCACATAGCTATTACTGACTGCTGAGTAAACATCTACCTCCTTTTAAGATCTGTGATGTATACCACTGATCAATTGTCTGAACAGGTTATATACTTTAGTTCTATGTTTCTAGGTCCTTTAACAGTCTTTTGTTATTTGTCCTTTGTGCTTGCAAATTGATTTGTAAAGAGAGAATTGCCATTAGAAGGCATGTACAATTCCTGGGCAAACTACAGTTGAAAGTGCACTACTCCAGCTGCTTAAGTATACAGTCAGAGAATATGAATATTTTCTAATATAAATAATTCTTAATGGTTTTAAAAAGAACCCTTAATGCTCTCCTTTTCAATTAAAAACACATTTTATGCATGGATTTAAGGAGTGCTCTCAGTAGCTGCAAACCACTGCATGACAGTGAGCAGATTTCTTAATTGTCATTGTTTCTGTGGCATACCTAGAACTTTAAAAAGCCTAAGAAATAAAATAAAAATAATAATTTAAAAAACCCCAAGTCCAAACAAACATACTGACCTAAAAAGAATATTTTTATCTTCAGGTAATACCTACCACTTATGTTCTGTAGAAACGCCATTAAATCTTCCTAATTGATGAATGTCAACTAACCTTTCTGTGCTTCATTTATGTTGGGGTATTTTCTGAAAATTTTTAAAAAATTTTTAGAAGTGAACGAACAGAATGGTATTTTATGAACAATGTAATTTTTGGGAATCTGCATCTTGCTGTCTCTCAGGGAAGATTAGGCACTTTAAAAACTGAATGGTCTTTCTGAAAACGTAGAATTTTGTTGGGAGAGGAGCAAATAAATATAAAATGTGTTTTCAGAAATTGTCATTCATTGCCAGTGACACTAAATTTGACT
Organism: Dryoscopus gambensis; assembly: GCA_013389985.1. Lineage (NCBI taxonomy): Eukaryota > Metazoa > Chordata > Aves > Passeriformes > Malaconotidae > Dryoscopus > Dryoscopus gambensis. The sequence goes on along the minus strand of WEIT01002475.1, from coordinate 1,915 downwards.
TTAAAATTTAAGTGTACATTTAGAGGGTCTTACGGAAATAGCGTACAGATCCAGTTGTAAATATGCGGGATTTCACGAATCCTTAAGAAAGTATTTTGTTAAATGTATGTTTTGCCTCTTAAGGTATCCAGAGCTTAAGGAAAACTTAACTTAATCCAGGAGAATTTTTGTAGGCTTGATGAAATTAACTTAGAAATCTTGAATTATTTTATCTGTATGGACTAATCTGATATTTGCTATGTTACTACTTGGTTTGTTGTCACTCAAGAGATTCTTAAATTCTGATTCAGTGTCCTGAAACAAAGTTTGCTCCTCCAAGATCTCCTGATGTCTGTATTTCCTGTATCCCTTTTTTTCCCCTTTAAGAATTTGATTTGTAATAATGCCCACCCAGAAGTTTGCTCCCAGAGAGGAGGACCTGTACTAAACTGTGATTTGATAATAGTCTTCCTTGGGTGGACCAGAGAGTCAGGATAGTAGAAAACTGAGGCTGCTGAATGTTTTTTCTGTTCAAAGCACAACCGGCAGTTTTCCCTCCCCAGAAGCTCAGCATTGCTGTCAGGGCATTCTCCTACGAATGCTGCACTTCAGGTTTTATTTGCTGTATAACAACGTGATACAGAAGTTCACATTCCTAAAGATTTGTTCATGCTAAGATAGTGTTCTTCCTTTATGCATGTTGTTTTACTCTTCCATGCCACAATCGATCTCTTATCTTTTTTCTTTTAGAATAAGGGTGTTTTTGTTTGTTTTTAATTTAAGGCATATCAACCTTTCAGAGTGGAAGATTTTCTCTAAAATAGAAAAAAAATACATATTTGGAGGAATCTTTTTGGGTGGTCCTTGGTGTACATTTTTATTGTGTGTGTTTGTTTATTTGCTTGGATATCATGTTTGGCAGGATGGAGTTTTCAAGATGAATCTTTCTCCTGATGGAGCTCTTTTGGCAGCTATTCATTTCTCGGGAAAACTGACAATCTGGTCTATTCCATCTCTCAGACAGCAAGGAGAATGGGACCAAACTGCTCAGGTAAGAAGAATGTACATGTTTAGACACTTGACTTACATATCTTACTCCTCTGGCAATGTGTTTTCATAGGAGATGAGAGGAGTTCAGAGAACCGTGCATTAGCTACATGCTAACTTCTCAGTCAACTCCATGTTTTTCAAGAGCCCTGTACTTACTTTTATGATAATCTTTTTTACTGATAAACTGTAAACTTGAAAAATTAAGAAAAAGAACTAATTATGTGCAATGAATTTTTCATGAGGCATTTTGGTGCCAAACCCAAATTCTGCTGGATATCTAATGTAGTCTTCTAGTCCTCCCTCAAAATTTACCGTACCTTGTTCCAGATGACACTCTGGAATACTTTCTCAATCAGTTTGCTGTTAAGTCCAATGCTTTCTACAGGAACTGTTTGCAAAACTAAGTAAGGGAACTTAAGAATTGCTCAGACACTGGCAAACTTTTATTTGACTTGTGTGAATTTAAACACTGGGAATTGAAAGCTAATTAATTTTGAAAGGAAATTCCATATAACTAATATACTTTCTGGGTAAAGAGAAAACTTTATTTTAATGAGAAACGACATTTTGAAAAGTGAAAAATCTGAAACAATGCACACTAGTATGTGAAGTATTCTGATTTTCCTCCCATTAATTTCTTGACTAATAGATAAAGAAAGGCTTTTCACTTGAAGTATTGTGTGTTATGTTCTAAACCTACAAGAAATGAACCAACATCCGTTCCAAACAGGGTAAACAAATGAGATCGAAGTGTAATTTCAAGCTTATTTAGAAAAGCATTTTTATACAGCAACTAAAACAAGCAAACAAAGAAACCTCAAAGAAATTCTGCTCTAGAGTTGGGATAAGTGTCGTCTGTGTATATATGCATATCTGTTTATCTCTA
>WEIT01002472.1:32444-43731 GCA_013389985.1 Dryoscopus gambensis | reverse complement strand
TTTTTTCTTTTTTTTTTTTTTTAACTTTTGTGCTTCTGGATATCTCTATATTCATGTTTTCTTTTCCAAAAAGGAAATGCAAGGCTATATTAAAATTTGTGTGAGTGAAAAAGTGAAAAAGCAGGGTTTGGTAGATTTAAATCCCTGGGTGATTGACAGGTATCTTCTCTGCATTCAGCATCACTGCAGTCAGTGAGCTGGAGGGTTTCAGAGAGAGTGAAAACAAAGATCATACCCAAAGGATTGCTTCTCCCAGTACCAGCAATAATAACCCTGAGTTTTGTCCTCAAGCAACACACATGAAAACGAAAACAAAAACAAAAATAAAAAGGAGTACATAAATTATTTACCACTATTAAACATTAAAACAGCAAAGGGTTTTTTTCAGGGGATTTGATGTGTCAATAAAATAACAAAAAAGGAATAACAGCATACTTTGCTGTATTCTCCTATTGACATCCAAATTGAAAGGAAAACGGCAAGGACAGAATTTCTATAGATTGCCTATGAGTAGTTACTTGAGTTATAAATGTGCGTGTAAATTAATATAACTCAATTCTTCTGTTACATGTGGTGCAACCTTTTTCCATTGGTACACAGGTCACATTGTCTTGTGGGTTTATGGGATCTCTCACTGCTTTCCCAGGTATCATAGAATCACTATGCCTGAATAAGTAACTTTTCCTGATTTCTGGCTTTTGCTACATCTCATAGATATGAAGCAATGTTTACCCTGATGCAGAGATGGAACTGTTAGTTGCATAGGGCTCAGCTGCATCCAGTACTGTTTGCAGTAGCACCAGCTACAAATCCCTTAGTGCCAAGTTGCCTGTTCTTGCCTACCAGGACAAGACCTCACAGTTGTTATTTTTGGGTCGGACCTTCTGTACCGTCTCTTGTACTGCACTGTGCATCCTCGTGGTTACTCTGATGGTCCGGGTCTGGCACCTGAGATTTCGCAAGGATGCTGGAGCAGACTCATGAGACAGCTTTCCTAATGCCAGCAGAATCAAGGTTTTCTAAGGACCTGAAAAGAAGGCAAAAGTGCATGTTTATCTTACCTTTCCGTTAAGATGAATTTATTCTTTAGACCACATTCTTTTTTTGCCCAGACTAGTTCATATGGCATTCTGGACAATTAAGCATGAATCACCTCGTTCTTTGACTTTTCCCTTGCCTTTAAAAACATCGAAAGTGTTTTTCTCTATGGCTTTTTTCAACCTGGAATTTATAATTCCTGTTGCTTTCCTGAAAATTCCATGGGCTCCCTCCAACACTGTGTACAGTACCAATGCATTTCAGTCTTGGTCCTTCAGAGGTGCTGTGCTCTTCTACCTGTTTCCTCTCCTCCTGCCCCAAGTTTTGCCAGAATGCTTCCTTTTGCTTGCATTTTTTCAGAAGGAAAGTGAGGAGACAATATTTCAGCAGGAACAGGTCCCTGAATAAATAGGTGTGCTTCAGTATTTCTGATGGACTAATACTCAGAGGGGTAGGACGTGATGGAAGAATGATCAGGTTTTGGCAATTATGTTGCAAATAAACTAGTTTTCTAGTCAATAATTTTTCCATGTGGAATTGTGGAATAGCTCCATGTTTATAAAGAAGCTATTATCTTGTCTTATCAGTATAATTTACTAATGATTTTTCATTTAGCTTAATGTTGAATGAAAAAAGCTAGAATTTCTTTGGTTTAGAATAAATAGAGATTGTTTTATTAGAATAAAATCACAGCAAGGATTTTAAGATGTCCTAAGACTGGCTTTATTAATAAGCAATGCCTTTTCATGCAGCAGATATATTTTACATTCATCTGTTGTATAAAGACTTATCTCTGGAAAATTGTCTCAGCTTGCTTATTGGTCTGCCACTTGTCTTGTGTCTTAAGTACTGTCCTGATTTCAGCCAAGGACAGAGTGAATTTTTTGCAGTAGCTGTGAAGGGGGGGGCCTGGAGACCTGTAGGAATGGCCAAGACCCTACTGTTATTCGGTGTCACCTTATGTCATTGCCATGGGCTGGGGAAAGGGACTCTGTCCCTTTCACAAAGAAGAGCATTCCTTCCTGGTGAAGCAAGTGTGGTGAAAGAAACAGTGGGGTAACACTGGTCCCGACTGGAGAGAGTGGTTTGGGCGGCATGGCTGTGGTAGGGTCGAGCTACACACTCTCTTTTGTACACTTTTGGTTATTTATATTGTTGCCGTTACTGTTTGTTTTCCTATCTTATTGCTGTTTCCAGTAAAATCTTCTTATTTCAACCCGTGATCTTTGCCTTTTGTGTTTCCACCTGGAGCAGGAGGGGAAGCAAGTGGCAGCATGAGGGTTTTTTAGCAGGACTACTAAGTGGGAGAATGCCATTCCTACACAAGTACCTCTGTGAAGCTTCAGCCTGGACTACAAGAAAAAAACAAAGCATTTGAAGCCAAAATAAGAAGATACATAGCATATTGTCAAATACCAACAGGGTAGAATAAAATTCAGCTCAGTAAGATTAATCTTTTCCTGTTATTTTTAACTATAGTTTTAGTCACAGCTTGTTTGATTAAAAATTTTAAGTTTTGGTCCTTTTCTACATTATATGCAAAAATGAAAGCACCAAAGGAAAGAATCCTACATTTGTCATGATTTTTAAATAATATTATTTGAAAAAAAGAAATAACCAAGCAACCAACCAAACAAAAAAAACCCAGTGAAAATACCCAAACAAATCACAGCTTGATGACTCCTTGGAGGAACTACAAATGTCTTAGTCATGTAGTTTTGGTTTGTTTTTTTTTTAATGCTAAATTATAATGCTTTCTGAGTTTTGTCCTGTTTTGAGATTTAAGGTTGCTGCAGGATAGTACGTAGCAGCACAATAACCAAGGCAGGTGAGACCTTCAGTCTGTTCTCTAAAAATCTCCCTGACAATCCTGACATTCCTGGGAACTTTTCATTATCCATGTCAGTTGGGCTGCAAATGCTCTTAGGAATGCAAATCCATTATGCCAGCAAATACAGCTCTGTTTTTGAGTGTGGACAGTAGAGTCATGAGCACCCCTGAGCAGCAGCTGCAAGGAGAATTACTAGAAGGCTTTGAGATACTGAAATTCCTAGGGATGAAACAGGAACTATGTGTCTGAAAGCCAGAAAAAGTACTTTGGTCCTTGAATGAGAAGCATGGTCAAAACTAATAAAGCAAGAACAACAGTGTTAATTTCACATTTTATACTGCCTTAATTTTCATTTCATTTGCTCAAAAGAAGAAAAAAAAGAACAAATGAGAAAAGGTCTGGAAATTTCAAATTCAGATGAATTATATAAAACTTGAAGGCTGCTTAGACCATGAGAAATAATGTATATGAAAGCTTTTCAAACACATCTATTAAGTATTCTTTTAAGAGAAAAAGAAATACAAAATTAATTTTTTGAATAGTCTTTTAGTCTTAAAAACATGAGGCACCTCTTAGTACGTATTTCCTTATTTCAGTATGATAATTTCATGCATGCAATGTGTGACTTGTACATATGCATTTTCTTGGAATTTAGGCAGAAAACATGTTGTCAACTTGTTGACAAGTTATTTCCTATGACTTGGTATATGTTGAGGAGGCTGCAAGTGTGGCAGCAAGAGTGAATCTTGAGCTTCAGAAAAATCATTGGTATGTTTGATTTACAAAGTTTGAGAGGTTTTACTTGGTGTAATGAGATGATTTAATAATATATGTTTGCAATTGTAAGCATGAAAAACACAGCTCTGTGTTTCCAGGTTTCCTACCTGTCCCAGTGAAGAATCAAGTCTTTGGTTTTGCTCATTACAGACCCTGTGTATTTTTACAGAATTTGCATTATGCAAGTAGGTCACCAATAACCTCAAAGTTTCTGTGCTGTTTGAATCCTGTTGTGTGAACGGAAAATTGGAAATTCATTTGAAGATATGCCGTTTGCTAAAGGGGTTTGGAAAAGTCATGAAATTCTGCTAAAGTTTTGTGCTGTACTGCATCCTTATTTTATTCTCTCCATTACTGAAATATGTTGCGGTGGCTAAATCCACATTACACCCCCCATTCTTCTGCAAAGTGGTCTCTCCCCACACCACTGTGCTAGAAAGTTCTCCCTTTACCGAGACCCCACTGGCTCCTGGTCCTCCCCCTCCTCCCCTCTCCCCTCCCACTGGCCCCCGTTATGTCACTCACCCTTGTCTCTAGCCCCAGCCCTCAGACCATTGGCTTCTGATGCTTTGCCTGCCCCTGGGACCCTCCAGGATAAAACCATGCACGGGCTTTTGGTCTGTGTTCTTTGCCTCTGTTTCCTTCGAGTGTGTGGGTTCCATTAAACACCTCAGAATTGCAGGCAGAGAACCCGTCTCATCTCTTCGTCTCCGTTTCGTGCATGAACTGTGTGTTTGAGTGGCTGCTCGCGACCACCTGCGGGGGTGAGATCGTGTGCACGCGTGGGTGCTGGCAGAGCGCTGCCTAAGCATTCCCATGAGGGATCCTGCGGAAAAAACACGGCATCGATCCACCAACGCCTTCACTGCCAAAGAAATAAGCTTGAATGGTCAGCATTGTAAATTATCTGAATCAGCTAATATTAAATTTTTTTAAATTAAACTACTTCATAACTTCACCTACTGATTTTTATTAAAGTCAGTTGATGCAGGCTGCAGGTCACCCAGTAAGCACGCTGCTGCGCCTTGCTGTTTAAGATGTCCTGGAACGAGATTTTCATTACAGCAATAATCCGCAGAAATTTATTACAAAAGTAACAAACGCTGGTACTCCCTTGCAGGGAGCAGGACTACAAACCTGATGTGAAGATTGCATAGACGAAGGCTGGAGATGGAGCGAGAAGGGTCCGCTGCAACTTCAGAACTTTACTCGAACTCCAAGAGGCAGACAAAGACACCAGCCCGTGCTTTCCGACCTCTTTTGTCTGGGTGCCAGAAAGGGCGGGACAGAGGGATGACAACCAGTGGAGTTCTGCACGTTGTGAAATGACAGAGGGTAACATCCAACGGGAAAATCTCAGGGGAGGGCTCTATTTGAATGAACAAATGGAATATCAAACTTTACAGAACTTTCCAGAGGTCATACATATTCCATACGGGATATGCATAAACATAAGGATCTACATAAAACTGGGTAGGGGAAACCTTGAACTTATAACAATATGCAAAAGGCAGATCCTGCAGGGGGCACGGGGATTCGCAGTGAGCAGGAGATGTCAGAGTGCAGAGCCCTGAGTGCCACTCATCCACTAGGAATTGCCAGGTGTGGGGGCTGTAGCCAGAGCCACATGCACTGCAACAGTCAGTTCACATTTTTAATTGTTACTTGATTCACATTCTATCTCCCCATTTACTAGATCAACTCTGAACTGTCAGTAAAAGGAAGCATTTCAAAGTATCCTGGTTATATCTTTTAAATCCCCCCAGTCTATTAAACTGAATCCACAATGTATTTTATGTCAATAAGTGACGGTCTTTACAACTTCACAATACAGTCAAGGATAAAGAGTTACATGGATATGAAGTAAATTGATTTGAAATATTGTTCTGTTATGGCAAGAATGACTTACTGGTGTTTCTCTCAAGGGTTTGCTTCTCTGTGTTGNTTCCTTATTTCAGTATGATAATTTCATGCATGCAATGTGTGACTTGTACATATGCATTTTCTTGGAATTTAGGCAGAAAACATGTTGTCAACTTGTTGACAAGTTATTTCCTATGACTTGGTATATGTTGAGGAGGCTGCAAGTGTGGCAGCAAGAGTGAATCTTGAGCTTCAGAAAAATCATTGGTATGTTTGATTTACAAAGTTTGAGAGGTTTTACTTGGTGTAATGAGATGATTTAATAATATATGTTTGCAATTGTAAGCATGAAAAACACAGCTCTGTGTTTCCAGGTTTCCTACCTGTCCCAGTGAAGAATCAAGTCTTTGGTTTTGCTCATTACAGACCCTGTGTATTTTTACAGAATTTGCATTATGCAAGTAGGTCACCAATAACCTCAAAGTTTCTGTGCTGTTTGAATCCTGTTGTGTGAACGGAAAATTGGAAATTCATTTGAAGATATGCCGTTTGCTAAAGGGGTTTGGAAAAGTCATGAAATTCTGCTAAAGTTTTGTGCTGTACTGCATCCTTATTTTATTCTCTCCATTACTGAAATATGTTGCGGTGGCTAAATCCACATTACACCCCCCATTCTTCTGCAAAGTGGTCTCTCCCCACACCACTGTGCTAGAAAGTTCTCCCTTTACCGAGACCCCACTGGCTCCTGGTCCTCCCCCTCCTCCCCTCTCCCCTCCCACTGGCCCCCGTTATGTCACTCACCCTTGTCTCTAGCCCCAGCCCTCAGACCATTGGCTTCTGATGCTTTGCCTGCCCCTGGGACCCTCCAGGATAAAACCATGCACGGGCTTTTGGTCTGTGTTCTTTGCCTCTGTTTCCTTCGAGTGTGTGGGTTCCATTAAACACCTCAGAATTGCAGGCAGAGAACCCGTCTCATCTCTTCGTCTCCGTTTCGTGCATGAACTGTGTGTTTGAGTGGCTGCTCGCGACCACCTGCGGGGGTGAGATCGTGTGCACGCGTGGGTGCTGGCAGAGCGCTGCCTAAGCATTCCCATGAGGGATCCTGCGGAAAAAACACGGCATCGATCCACCAACGCCTTCACTGCCAAAGAAATAAGCTTGAATGGTCAGCATTGTAAATTATCTGAATCAGCTAATATTAAATTTTTTTAAATTAAACTACTTCATAACTTCACCTACTGATTTTTATTAAAGTCAGTTGATGCAGGCTGCAGGTCGCCCAGTAAGCACGCTGCTGCGCCTTGCTGTTTAAGATGTCCTGGAACGAGATTTTCATTACAGCAATAATCCGCAGAAATTTATTACAAAAGTAACAAACACTGGTACTCCCTTGCAGGGAGCAGGACTACAAACCTGATGTGAAGATTGCATAGACGAAGGCTGGAGATGGAGCGAGAAGGGTCCGCTGCAACTTCAGAACTTTACTCGAACTCCAAGAGGCAGACAAAGACACCAGCCCGTGCTTTCCGACCTCTTTTGTCTGGGTGCCAGAAAGGGCGGGACAGAGGGATGACAACCAGTGGAGTTCTGCACGTTGTGAAATGACAGAGGGTAACATCCAACGGGAAAATCTCAGGGGAGGGCTCTATTTGAATGAACAAATGGAATATCAAACTTTACAGAACTTTCCAGAGGTCATACATATTCCATACGGGATATGCATAAACATAAGGATCTACATAAAACTGGGTAGGGGAAACCTTGAACTTATAACAATATGCAAAAGGCAGATCCTGCAGGGGGCACGGGGATTCGCAGTGAGCAGGAGATGTCAGAGTGCAGAGCCCTGAGTGCCACTCATCCACTAGGAATTGCCAGGTGTGGGGGCTGTAGCCAGAGCCACATGCACTGCAACAGTCAGTTCACATTTTTAATTGTTACTTGATTCACATTCTATCTCCCCATTTACTAGATCAACTCTGAACTGTCAGTAAAAGGAAGCATTTCAAAGTATCCTGGTTATATCTTTTAAATCCCCCCAGTCTATTAAACTGAATCCACAATGTATTTTATGTCAATAAGTGACGGTCTTTACAACTTCACAATACAGTCAAGGATAAAGAGTTACATGGATATGAAGTAAATTGATTTGAAATATTGTTCTGTTATGGCAAGAATGACTTACTGGTGTTTCTCTCAAGGGTTTGCTTCTCTGTGTTGTCTTATGCTACTGATGTATTTTTACATTATATACTGCCCAGTGAGTTGTTTTCTGTTATCTTCTTATTACTGAAACATAGCAAGTGCTGAGTTAAAATTTTATCATGTCAGACTGCATCAGGTAAGTGAATAGTCTCTTTTTTGGTTTTGTTGTACTGACCACATATTTGAACCTCAAATTGTAAGAATAGAATAAAGAAATCCCAGCCTCAAAAAGTATTGAATATTGTCTGAAAAATGCATTGTCTCAAAAAGCAGAGAACCTGGGGCCGACCAGGTGGTTCAAGTCTGTCTCTTCTGACAAGACAATAGGGAAGTGTAGCTGTTTAGGATAATAAGGAGTAGGTCTGGAATGATGTACAACAAGTTTTCTGATTTGAGATTGTTGATCTCTCTAAAGAATCTTTCCTGTAACTTTTTTAATGCACTGATTATCACACTTCAGCTAATGGATTGCTTTGTAAAACCATATTTCATAAACTGATTAATTTGATAAAATCTGTTTTGTAAAGCATAAGTACTTGCTCTTTTAACCTATTATTTTTAACTATTATCTTTAACTCTGAAAAGGTTAGTACTCCATGTGACACATTAATACAAGCTGGTACTGCAAGCTGCAGCCACTGATGTTACAGCAGTGACAGATGCTGCCTTGTGGGGGAAAGGTTAGGGAGGCAGGGTATCTGTGTCAAGAGGATGCTCCCTTTGCCAGATCACCCAGGGCAGGAGAGGATAACATGTGGTATAGTGGTTTGGGTGGGAAGAGGAATTGTTCCCTCTCCCATTATTATGGCTACTGTCTACAATGTTTTTCTCCTGCTTGGCATTTGGTGACAAAAGAGGAGCTGGGACTGCCTGCTGGCTATGCGTGGAAATCCAACTTACTTTAATTAGGATGCATTCCCTTCAGTGGCGTGTATGAGTCCGTATTTTCATCCAAGTTTTCCTGGGTAGAAAAATGGGATGTAGGCCCACCACCTGCTATCTTAGTAGCCCTTTTCCTTGTTCTTACGTTGTTGGGTTGCCACCATTTCTTTTTTCCAAGGCATGATCAAAGTTTGTTTCGTGACACTATGGAACTGGAGATCAGTTGGGAGAGCAACCTATGTTGGTGATCCACAGAGTGGAAAGAGCATGAAAGTAAACGGAGTGCAAGTAATGAAAATGCCTTCAGTTAATCTTCACCTTGATGCAGAGTGAGATATATGATTACATCCTCAGGAAGCATGAAAAAGAGACTTTTAAGAAAGATGTAAGTATCTAGAAAGCCACACCTAAAAGAATTTGTCCAAGTTCTCTAAAGCGTACACAATATGAAGAAAATAAAAAAAACCTCTTGTAAAAGACACTAAAATGTGAGACATCTCACAAAAAACCACAGTATGTCTGCCAGGCAAAAGTATGAGAACGGACACTGAACTGTTTTTTTGCATGACAATCACTTTGTATCGTGCTGGATTGAACAGGTACAAAAAACAATGCCAAGTATTCTGCTGCTGGGGAAATGTTTTCGGTCACTGATGCTCTCACCTGCTCGCTGTGAGTGTGTTGGAAGACTTCACTCCGTCAGGGAGAGAGAATGGGCTTACATCCACCCTGATAAATCACACGTATATGAGAAATTCTGTTTTGTGTCTGTAAAGAGGACTGCTATCACTGGCAGTTTCTGCCACAGCTCAGTTATATGCAAATGAAGGCTTAAAAAAGTGAAAGCAGGAAGAGTGATGCCACTGTAAAATTTACATTCTGTATTTCTTGTATCACAGAGATGGGATGTAATCATTGAGACTTGTTCCTGTGTTGGAACTCTGAATGATTTGTAAGTTGGGATTTGGGATACTAAAACACCTCATATGAGTAATAAAATTGGGATGATTAAATACTATGTACTTTTGTTGTCTGCTTTAAATAGGTAAATATTTGTCAGTAAAACTGTCCTTTTCCAGCATCTGCAGAAATATGCTGTGACTCAAATGGCATTATTCTACCACCCACAGAATGTTTTTTCGCAGAGATCAGAGAGATTAGGATGATAAAAACATATTCTAGTGATAAATATGTTAAAGGAACATTTCTATTGCAAGAATGCTAAAAGTTGAATCAAAAGAACATCTACCCTAAGCACTTTTTTTTCAAAGATTATCTCCTTTGGTTTTTTTTATGAAGGTCTAGTAAAGAAAAAGATTTATTCATCCTGTATAGTATTACTTTTGAGGAATAAATATTTTTTTCTCCATTTTCCTCCTGTTATCCAAGGTTTTGATCTCTTTCTGTGAATATTCATTTTATATATTTTCAATTGTAATTTTAAAATGAGTATTTTTATTAGTCTGTCAACATTTCATCAGCATACTCCTTAGTGAGAAGTAGCACCTTGAGTCAATTTAAGACAGTTCGTTTTAAAAGGATTTTTTCTTCCTGAAAGAAAAGCTTTCTTTGTTTTCCTTATGCTGACGTTGATGAAATGGGTGTGATCTGTACCTTATGCTTTGTGGCATTCACAGAATACCATCTATAAGAAAACCAGAAAAGGAGATAACTCAGATATGATGAAGGGTGGTCCCCAGGAGCAATATTAGTTCCACATAGATTACATGCAGTCTTTTCCTTCACAAAGTACAAGATAGGATAACAGATACTGGGAGCTTCAGGCAATGAAAGGCTTATCAGTTTTGTATTTTGTGGGGTGATTTAGGTGAAAATGTCTGGCTTCACTCATCAGCTACAATCACGAACATTCTGGATTTGACCATTTGGAGATTAAGACGTATTTTGTCACTTAATAGATAAGGTGAAGTGGAAATACATGGGGCCACAGCATGGGGTTGTAAAATGTCACTAATGTTTTGTTAGCAATCATTTAAACTGATTCACTGTCTTCCTGTTTAGAGACTTTGTAAACATCATCCTCCCCTATTGAGCCTAAATATCCTAGTTCCTTTGGAAAGTAACTGTCCTGTAGAATTCCCAGGTGCTAATTCTTTAGCCAAGATTTGCTAGCTGCAGAACATCTCACCTACTGTTAAACTAATACCTTCATAAATATTTCCCTGGTGCAGGGCTGATGATTATTTTACACTGAGAATATTTTTGCAGTGATCACTGTCAGGAGAGATAGGGTCTGATTAACACTGGTCACCTTTGCCAGCTGGATCTTTAATCACAGACTCTGCAATAAACAGAGAAATGTAATCAATAAAACTGCAGATACTATGAAGAAATATAGGTGGGGACTAAAAGTCTATTGATAAAATCTGGTGATTATTTCTCAGCAAGACTTTAGGCTGTTATCTTCTTTACCTGTAGTACTACCCAGCAGAACTGAGTGGCCAATTATTAATAAACATTGCATAGGAAAAGACCTAATGAAATAGATCCTCTAAGCTATGTTTCTTAAAACTTACTTTTATTTACTTGATGTATCTTTTTTTTCTGTACATATTTCTTCCATTTCTTACCATGGGATCATTTGGTAGACAAACGAGTTATGCACACTGATTTGAAATTTGCACTATTCTTCACTATGACTTTATTGTAGCTTAACATTTTAGGTAACCA
>WEIT01002467.1:1592-38864 GCA_013389985.1 Dryoscopus gambensis | reverse complement strand
CCCGGGGCCCCGTGCCCGCTCCGGAGAGGTGTTTCCAGGGGCTTCCCTGCCGGTCCCCCGTGCCCGCTCCGGAGCGGCGATTCCAGAGGTACCCCGGCCGCCCCGGGGCCCCGTGCCCGCTCCGGAGCGGTGTTTCCAGGGGGTACCTTCCAGGTGCCCTGTGCCTGCTCTGGAGCGGTGTTCCCAGAGGGTTCCCTGCGGTGCCCCGTGCCCGCTCCGGAGCAGCGATTCCAGAGCGATCCCGCCCGCCCGGGGTCCCGTGCCCGCTCCGGAGCGGTGTTTCCAGGGGGATCCCGCCCGGTGCCCCGTGCCCGCTCCGGAGCGGCGATTCCAGAGGGATCCCGCCTGCAGCGCGCAGGGGGTGATGCTGTGGCTATGGCCCCGGCACGAGCTGGAGTGTCGCGTAAACTCCCATGGCCACAGCTAAGAGGGGACAAATGCGCATAATCTTACGGTCCTGCAGGAGCTGGGAACGCCGGGCAGTGCGGGATCGGTCGGGGTGCCGTCAAGTCGGGGCACAGCGCTCTGTGTTGGACTCGTCGGTGGAAAGGTTACCTGTCTCCGTGGTCTTCTGACTTCTTATAGGGTTCTCCTGTGTAAAAACATTTCTATTAATCATTTCTACTGCCAAACAAAAAAGATTTTCTCATGAGAACTCACTGCACTCTGAGATAAAGGCAAGGCCATGCTGATGGTGTAATCGCCTGTGCTGAGTGGGAGCTGACAATAGACTCCTCGCTACATTTCGCTGGATAAATTCATCCTGAGGCCAAGGGATATGTACAGGATGAAAGACAACCAGGCTGTACCTGCACTGCAGCACACACCTGAACCTGCTGAGCCAGGACAGCTGCTCTGTGCAGTGCTAATTCCTAAATGTTCAGTGGCCTTCACCACTAGGCTGCTTGTAAATGCCTTCATAATGTGCTTATGCATTCTATTGTCATTTCAGTCCATTCAAAAGCAGAGTTTAGCTGCTTTTGATGTATTCTTCAGCAAGATATCCAGAGATTATTATGTTTTCTTCATTTCTGCAATGATTACTACTAGGATTTTCTCTCTAGAAACATTCGTGTGGCAAGCATCATAATTTTGACACATTAGACTTGAAAATAAATTAAATACCAGCTAAATGAATGTTTTGTGCTGTCATAATATTTTTATTAGTTGAAAGTACAGCAGTTAGCAAAAACATTCAGAAGTTTGCCAGTGAAAGTATGTTGACTGGGTTCTGCTTTCATTTCTGTGAGTGCAAGTAAACATTATTACCATGGATCTGTGAGAAGTTTATTTTGTTATGGCTCTTGCTGGAACATTAGTCTTTAAGCTTGCCTGTGTTAGGTGAGAGCGGAAAAGATGTGAGCCTCTAAAGAGCACTTCATTCATGAACACTTTTCCTGAGTCTTCACATGTCTGATACGACCTGTAATTCTGATGGTCTCTTTAGTTAATTCACAGTCAGAAAGTGCTTCAATTAAAAACACTCAGAGGTTCAGAAATAAGAGAAATCAGTATTGTCCTGTATATTCCCAAGCATGCCATATGGAGCCCTTCTAGTTGTTTTTTGTAAGGCATCTCTATGTGAGTAGCTGGCTGGGGGAAACACCATGCAAATTCTTGTACCATTTTGCAGGCCTTTTTTCTTGGAAGCAGACAATGTACTTATTTTTTAATCTGGTATGAAGGGGCTGCTAATCTGCATGGAGAATATTTTACTTCATGAATAGTATGATTTGTTCTGACATTGGTGTATTTGCCAAATAAAATGTTGATGTAACACCCTATGTGTGGCTTGTGTTAGTGCTAGTTTTAAAAAATGATATCTTGACAGCTCCCCATTTCTTTAAGATAGTGTGGACAAAAACAAATACCTAAACAAACTCAGAATTTAGAAACAGGAGAAAAGACATATGAAAAGTATGATTGGACCAACTGGCTGCTAAGGGAAGCCAATATAGTTTCCCCAGAAATGGGGAATCCCGTGAATAACATTTAAGGATTACCTGAGCCTTGTAGCCACTATGTAACCCATCTGTTGTGAATCAACCATGTGGAGAGCAAAATAATAGTTGGAATGGATATGTTCTTAGATACGGAGCAAGGGCTATTTGCTCAGCCAGGATCTAGCCAGGGAAAAAAAGCACTGGGATTTTCAGTGTGCAGCATGAGGTGGTACACAGCAAAAATGCAAGCCAAATGGATGCAGTATAACAGTAACCTAATTTTTTTATTCTTGGGTGTAAAACCTTTTCATTCTCCTTCTCTTAATTTGTGTGGCTAAAGCTTGCTTTTCACCTGAAACATCCTGAAATACAGATGACATCATTTATCATTGCCCCAGGAAGCATAGTGACAGTTCTATTCTGTTACCTCATTTTCAGATGACAGTTGTGTCACTTCCCATTAATTGTCATTGCTTATGGTGGCCTGGATTAGTTTTGCCAGGGAAATTTACAGTATTAGGGGTCATGACACTGCTCCCTTTCCAGGTACCCTCTTCTTTTGTCACCTGCACTGCCCCTGGACAGATGGTCATCAGTGAAGGGAAGCCTGGCTCCAGGTAGGTCAAGCACAGACCCACCTCAGCAAATAATCTGGCTCGCAATTCAGCTTTGGGAAGTGATATGCTTTCAGGATAGAAAATTTATTTTTCCCCTTTAACTTTATTTTTATGTATGTGTTTTTCCCTTCCTCCCCTCCTCTCTATCATCGTTGCGATGGCCAGTGTCACTTCATCTGCTTATTTCCTGCTGTCCCGAACACTTACAGCTGTTGTTCCCAGAACAATACTTTCTCTGAACTATTAATAAAAGAGTCTAGATTTTTTAAGGTGATAGCAATACTTTGGCAGAGCAGGAGCATGTGGACAGAGGAGTGCAGTCTTGCTTGAGGGGGCTGTGGAAGCAGAGCTGCCTTCAGCCTGGAGTTGGGGTGATCCTCATGCAGGTTGTGCCCCTCCTATGGAACCTGGGTAAGGAGCTTATCAGCAGCCCCAAATATTGCATGTGATGAGCCAGGTCCATCCAGGGAATCTCACCAGGAGGCACACACGACTCCAGGGGAGGCTGCAGATGCACCAGGGACAGGTACATTCCCAGGCAGAGAGCATAGGGGGTCCTAGGTGAGGGACCACCAGGGAATTAAAACCTGGTAGTGCCTGACAGAAATGCTTTTATCCGCATGTTTTTGTACATCTCCAGTTCTTTGCACCTCTTATCCATCTCCTAGTGCTCTGGTCTTCCTCATTGTGTAGAAGATAGCTTGCTTCTGGGCTGCTTGCTGGAATTGGGCAACAAGTTCCTGCTGAGATCAATCTCTGGTGCAGTGCTGGGTGTATTTTGATGCAGGGGCTGCTGCCAGAAGTTGTTAGGAGCCACCCTCCAAATGGTTTTGCTGCCTCTCTCTGCAAAGTTTCAACACAGCATCAATGCAGGAGGGAACTGGTAGTATAGACACAGTCAGAGATGCCCCTTGTCCCTCTGCCTGTGGGCCAAGGTTTTATTCATCTACACGCTGGAAGAAGTAGCGTGTAAGTTAATATTGCGGATATTTCTAAAGCAGGTGCTTCAAACACCTTGCATCTGCAGATCATTTTTGCCTATCCACTCTAGCCAGCTGGGTCAAGCAATGTCCCTGTGTTGATGTGGCCGGGCAGCCCAGGGTATCCACAGATATAATGTTCATTGGTGATTTAGTCATGTACATGTAATTCTCCCAGGGTGATTTTCATCCAAGACAAAGATTTAACCTTTAATTTTTTTGAGGTTTTGTGCTGTTTCCTGACTTGCCATGGCAGCATTAGGCAAGGGGAAAAGCTTCTATCTATGCAGAATCTTAACTGTGCTATAAAAGAATAGCCTAAAACAACCAGCTTTTGTGTCTCTCTTTCCAAGCCTCTATGTTGGCAGTGGTTCCGGCACTAATAACTTTTGACAGGTAAAACAAATAACATTTGGGTACATTTAGCGTAATAGTTCCCTTAAATGTAGTCTTCTCATGGAGCTAAACTTGTTTGTTCATAAATGAAACTATCAGAACTGACAGAGACTTTTTCTAACTGCTTTATTTTTCTGTCATTTCTTCAGGGGCTTATGATGAACAACTGTAGTGCCTATTATACATTAGGTTATTTGCTGCTTTTCTGTCACAGTTGCATTGCCATTAAGAACTTCATTCAGTACATGATTTCTATGTAGTGTTTTAAAGCTCTAAAACTTTGTTATTTTACATGGCTTCTTACTGCAACAGAGAACACTATGCTCTGTGGTGGTATCTGTGATGTATGACACCATGGGATATATACAGATAATTCTATGTATGGATACTTATAAAACTCTGACTGGAGTTTTTCTATAAGGAAGAAATTGCATTCTAAACCAGGGGATTTAGTAGCATTGTGACTATAAACTAGACTTACTTTAAATGCATTTGCTTAACCAATTTATTTTTCTGGTTTTTTTTTGGTTTGTGGGTTTTTTTTTTTTGTTTTGGTTTTTTTTTTTTGTTGTTTTTTTTTAAAATTATGTTCTGTGTCGTTCATTTTTATGGTGTTAAGGCCACTTTCATCCTGGGATCTCAAAATGCTTTATGTGTTTCACATATAGGCAAGAAGTCATGCTATGATTTGTAGTTCTGGAAATGGAGCTTGATCATCCTTGATCATTCTGAGTAAGGAATGAAACCAAAATAATACCCTGTTATTTTTCTGTGTTACTTTGTTTTGACTGTACAGAAGTGGTAAGCCTATCTCAACTTACTTTAACTGAGGACTTAATGAAATTAGTACCAAATGCTGCTGGCTATTTGCAGAGATCATAAGAATATTCTGTAATGACTTCAGTTTTCTTGCAGGATCTTTTTAGGCCACATTCTTCTTTCATTTTGACAAATTTACTTTTGACAAATTTATTCTTTCCTTTGTGGGGTCACCTCTTGCACTCCACAAAACAAAATTTTTCCTGGAATATTATCAAGTTTTGCATGGTTTGATGGCTCTACATGTTTTCCCATCAAACATATCTGTTTGCCAGCATGTATCTCTGGGTAAATACAATGCTTGCACCTGAAAAAGCAGCACTGGCTGATGTGGAATTCAGACCAAACTGAACAAATGTTGCTAGGAAGGGGAAGTGCTGCTATACTGCTAAGTAGATACATAGAAGTGTATTTTAAAATCCAAAACTTCAATTATTTGTTTTTCCTACCTAGAAGTTGATCCTTCTCTGCTGACCTTGATTTCTTACAGCAGTGACAGTTTAAATACTACATAGTGGAGAAATATCATGGGATATGAGACTTCTGCTAGTGTCCTGTGGAACTCAAGTCTCATTCTTGCAGAACAGAATAGCCCCAGAAGTAATCCCCTGTGGAAAAAAAAAATTATTAAGAAGTATAATTTCTGGTGTTTTTTACACTTGCAGACCCGGAGTTTACTCAGTAGTCATACTGATCAAGAGAGTTTGCAGCCAGAGGTAAATTCAGGTATAGCCATTACTTCTTCAGAACAATGGGCTTAGAAAATCTAGTGGTTTAACTACCAGGTATTGGAAATACCGGGTGGCTTACTTACATGGATGGGCTGTAAATCACTTGTGGCATCTTTGTCTTTAGCTTAGACATCCCATTAGGAAAATTGTATACTCCCACACACAGAATGAAACAAACAGACAAGAAAACCTTACAACATTTTAAGGCTCTTATTTTAAAAAAAATATTTTAATGTCTGACAAATCATAATTCCAACAGCACAAGGTAGGCTGAAGGGAAAATTGCATTTAGGAACTTCATAAAAATACTTAGAATGATAGAATAGCTTGAGTTAGAAGGGATCTTAAAATTCATCTCATTCCAACCCCCTGCCATGGTCAGAGTCACCTTTTTGCTAGACCACACATCTCAGAGCCCCATCCAACCTGGCCTTAAACACTTCAGGGATGTGGCAGCCACAGCTTCTGTGGGCAATCTGTGCCAGGGCCTCACCACCCTCACAGAGAAGAATTTCCTCCTGATATCTAATCTGAACATACTGTTGTAGGAATGCCTTTCCAATTCCCATGTGAATAACAGCAGAGTTACTGTTAACAACAACAGAGGGATTGTAATTCTGACATGATGAGGACTGAGTATTGCCTGTCTTAAGCCTCTGACCAGTCTGATATACAGGAAAATGGCAGATGTTTCTCCGGTTTTTGTAGGAAGCCTATTTTGAGGTGTGGCATTTTAAGATGAGTTCTGCTTAGTCTGATCTGTAAATAGTATTGAAGTGGAAGAAAGAATGTTGCAAGTTAAATGAATTTATCATAAAGCTTTGCAATAACCAACACAGTAAACAAATTTTCCTTTTCTGAGCAAGTGTGGCTGGTATACATATACCCATCAAAATGCTGTACACAAAGAAAAGCATACTCCTTGTCTTCTGGCTTCTTGCTTTCTGGCTCCATAACTTTCCACCTTTATTTTTAATTTTTTTGCTCTTTCTTTATTCCTTTCTGAATCATTTTCAGAGGGAGAAACTGTTCTGCAATGTTTTTTACATTAGTCCCTTTCGATGATTCATTTTCATGCAGATGCTCTCGTTTAACTCTGCTGGTGCATCAGAGGTTCAACTTGATCGAAGTTTTTGGAACATGAATTTTTTTCTAATAACAGGATGCTATCAGGATCACTTTCTCCTTTGTCATATAATTTCTCTGAAAAGGTCAGCATGACCCTATCTTCTGGGCAGAATTCATAAAATTATAAATATGTTGGTCTGGTTTTAAAATCAACATCTTGTTTGACAGAAAAAGCATGACCTTAACAGTCACCTTGTTGGGATCTGAAAATGGGGGCTTATGTAAGTATAAATAATATGGACATTACCTTTGAAAAATCCACATTTAGAAAACCTCTTTCAAGTTACAGCCAACTTTTGCATTTGTTTTTTATCACTTTTGCAAAATACTCTTTAGTAGGTACAGAACACCAGTGAGTTTACTGGTTGCAAAATGAAGGACTGAGTCAGGAATGTAAGTCAGCACAGTTCCTCTGGCTCCAAGCCCCCTTAGTTTACAAAGTCAAGGAACAGATTTCTGCTTTAAAATTATCTGTAATTTTCCTTTCTTTTCAAGACATGTTTTTAAAAAAAAATGCAAAGGTGTTAAATAGCACATATTTTGCAACCTGATTCTGAGAATATTTATCTTATTTAGGTAGTACCCTTTAAAGTAACCACAAAAAAGCAGTGAGAAACTGGAAACTGTCCCTTGGTCTTTTCACTTCCACAAACAAGCCTTTCTGCTCAAAAGTATTTTGACAAATAAATACGCTATTTCATATACTCCAGTATTTCCTGTTGGACATTTGCTATGTTGACACAGCAAACAGTGTCCTTTTCAGTGTAGAGAATAATAAGAGAATTGTGTGGTTTAAAGCAAAAGCAAAACACTTGTTGACTTTGTTGGGCACCCTAAGGGCCTTGCTTAATAAACACATTTTTCAGCAGAAGAAGTACTCACATTTTATAAAAGTTGCATCAGTTATACTAGTATGTTAAATATAGGTCAATTTAGAAATGTGATTTACCACAGCATACATTCACAGAAATATTTTTGAAATAGTCTGTGTTAGGAAAAAGGCTGTATAGCCAGACAGTACTGCTGATAAATGAAATAAGCTGATACTATTTCTGAACATCAGAAAAATATTAGAAAAACCATATAAATCCAACAATTGCTTATTTGCTGACTGTATGGATTGGAGCGTTTAAATTCCAGGTGTATATCTGGTGAAAAAAGGCTGCTCAGAGGTAACTGAAGACCAAACATTGTGGAGATACAGCTAGAAAGCAAAAGTGAGAGCATGGCTAAACTCATGTTGGAAGTGGACGCAGTAATGTTGCTAGGCCACAAACCATGGCAGGCAGTGCGATCTACCACAAAATAGCTATCATAAAGAAAAAGTATGTTTGGTATGTATCTGGGCTGGCTAGTGCTAGCTTTTAGTTTTGCAATATTATTAAGAAACATAGTTTTTATAGTGATTACTGCTTATATAAGGATTTGGTTTTAGTTATTGCTGAAAAGGTATAAATACTCATCTCTGTTTCAGTAAAAACGGCTTATTGCATCCAAGCAATCTGCCCTGTCTCTTCCATTGCTGACTGTCACTTGACAAAACATCATAATAAATAATAAACTATATTGTCATTCTAACAATACAGTCAGTGATTAAACCTTTCTTACTGTCCTGTAACCCATTTGGCTGCCTGAATCCTGCTCCAAATCTCAGACAGGAAAGAGTATTTATTGCAATAAGTGACAGCAAACTGTCAGACCAACAGGTTGCAGGAGTGCTGATGCATCATGTAGATGAAGGAACACCTGCTAAGGTAGGAACAAGTCCAGAGGAGACACCAAGATGATCAGAGGGGTGGAGCAGTTCTTCTATGAGGAAAGGCTGAGAGAATTGGGTTGTTCCGCCTGGAGAAGGCTTTAGGGCGACATAAATGCAGCCTTCCAGTATCTGAAAGGAGCCTACAGGAAAGATAGAGACTATTTACAAGGGCCTAGAGTGACAGGACAAGGGGAAATCACTTCAAACTGACAGAGAGTAGGTTTAGATTGAATATTGGGAAGAAATTCTTCCCTGTGAGGGTGGTGAGGCCCTGGCCCAGGTTGCCCAGAGAAGCTGTGGATACCCCGTCCCTGGAAGTGTCCAAGGCCAGGTTGGACGGGGCTTGGAGCAAACTGCGATAGTGGAAGGTGTCCCTGCCCATGGCAGAGGGCTGGAAAGGTATGATCTTTAAGGTCCCTTCCAACCCAAAGCATTCTATGATTCCATAAAGCAGAATTTACTGTCAAGGGAGGGTTAAAGCAAAACGTCCTCAATTTTTTGTTGCTTTTAGCTTTTCTTTGTGATCTCTTCTCATGGACTAAAAAAACCCTCAACCCTCATTTTAAAGCAGTCCTGTAAAGTTCCTACTAACAACAATCATGTAGAGAGAAATCCATAGCAGGGGCAAAATTCAGCTGGACCTGCTGGTGTTTAAGTGGGGTTAGTAAGAGGGCAGATGTTTGTTTGTATGGATGTTTTCCATGTTGGTTGCTTGACTTATAACTGGGGAAAAATGGGGAAATGTTGAGTATAAACCCGACTGTTGAAAGAATTCCCCAGGAATAACAGAAACATAGGCTCAATTAGGTTTGAAAAGACCTTTAAAACCGTTGAGTCCAGCTGTTAACCCAGCACTGACAAATTCACCACTAAACCATGTCTTTACGTGACACATCTTTCAACCACTTCAAGGATGGTGACTCAACCACTTCCCTGGGCAGCCTGGCCCCATGCTTGATAACCTTTTTCGTGAAGAAAATTTTCCTAATATCCAATGTAAACCTCCCTTGGGGCAGCTTGAGTCCATTTCCATTAGTCCTATCACTTGTTCATTGGGAGAACTGGTTTCAGGGCTAGCTAATGCTGATGGTATTATTGCTAGATTTGTTCGGAGATTGTATTAACTTTCACTGTATGGCTGTTCAGTTCCAGAATTTTGTTGTGACTATCATTTTCTTGTCTTTTCCAGCAAATTCAGTCAGTTAACAAGCTATAGAAATAATTTTAGAAGTGTTCTCAATCCTTGCGTGTCTATGACTGTCCAAATGCACATGTGAGTATGGAAAAAGCTATTCATATTCAGATGCGTGAACAAAAGCTATCAAACATATGTTGCTTGAATGAAAGGTATTTTGTGTTTACAAAAAGAAAAATCAAGTAATTGATATAAAATCAAAATTACACTGCCAGGTATCATGTATCTCACCTGATATAAAAATGTTTTGAGTGTTTGGCGGCAAATTCTGATCTCAATAGCACTTCGGGAGATTCTTGATGGTATGAGCAGCTGTTGTCTTCCCTTTTCTGCCATGTGACACAAAAATTTGTTCAAGATTGGAGCCATCGTGTTGATGCCTGAGGTAGCCACCTAAAAACGGAGACTAGACAAGAAGGGAATAAAGGTAGGTATTTATTTGAAGGGCCTTCCAAGGTACACCGTGGGCAGTCAAAGGCTACACCAAAGATGGACCCTGGGTCACGGGTTCTTCACACTTTTGTAAGTTTGGCCCATTTGCGTATCAGGGTTAATTCTCCAATTTCAACCATAGCTAATGTTGTAACTACCCCAAGTTTGCCCTCCTCTTCAGAGGCCTTAGTTTACATATTTTGGGGCCTGGGACAATCTAGGTGTCCTTGGAAAGCAGACGTAGAATGGCTTGTTATGTCTAACCAGCATGAAAGAACAGCAGCTAACAGGCCACAAAAAACTTCAGAGTTACACCCTAGGCAGTAGAGGACTTGAAAAATACAAAAAATTAAAACCTAAGGCATCAGTGTGAGCAGGAAGGAAATTCCTGCCTGCTAATAAATTCTAAGCTGGTCTAAAAAATCCTCTGCAGTATTTGTAAACTGCTCCACTTTGTTCTCTCCTGGAGTAGAGAGGGGCCTAGA
This sequence comes from Dryoscopus gambensis, assembly GCA_013389985.1. Lineage (NCBI taxonomy): Eukaryota > Metazoa > Chordata > Aves > Passeriformes > Malaconotidae > Dryoscopus > Dryoscopus gambensis. The sequence continues at coordinate 28,379 of WEIT01002467.1, read as the reverse complement.
GGACTTCAATATGATGCTGAAGGATTGTGCCTACCTCCCCCTAAAAAGGCTGCAGTCTAGAAAGGTGTGGAAGATAAAAAATTAGCAGTTATTCTGTGCACTTTGTCTCTTACCTGGATAAAAAGGAAAAGATTGAATCATACGCAGAATTCAACAGGTGTGGGAGAAGTGCATGGAACATGGAGGTGAGGAAGGACAAGGAGCACCAGTGAAAGCACCAGTGAACTGTAACGGAGCAGAACTGAATGCAGAATGAACAGGGGAGAAATACAGAATACTCATCAGCAAAGTAACAGATGCTATTTCTTTATCTGAGCAGAAGCATTAGGTGTTGGGAGAAAACCCAGTAGATTTTATCACTTTGTAAATGCCTCAGTTTGAAAAAGAGAATTAAGCTTCCAAGACAATGAATTTAAGAGATTCCGTCATGAACTAGGAGAGAGGCTGCACATTTTTAATTTTGTTTTTCTTCTAGAAGTTAGTGTTGCTCATTAAATTTCCATACTGAACCAAATGAGTCCCTGAAACAAACATACCCCAAAAAGTATGGAGCTACTTGTATCAAGAATAATTGACTACATTTTCACTCAAATGGCCTGAGTCATCAGATAAAACTCTGCTGGCATTCTTGTAATGTAAATCCCTTCTAGAAGAAATATATTCCTCAACATGAGGGATGTGAGTATTTTAGATTTAAGGAACAGCTTTGTTCCCTTCCAATTGCCTTAGGCACTTTAGTGAAGGAACTTTTTGCCTTTTCTTAGGCTCTTGACAGGTTTCTTCTGTTCTTTTTCCCAATACAAGAGACATCATCTTCAGAATCATATTCCTGCTTGTAGAGAGCCCTTTACCTCCCATAATTTCTGTTCATGTTTGCAGAGGAATGTGTATGCTGGGGCATGGTAGAAATTCTTTCAAAACCCTGTCTGACTAGAGTGCTACTTGTACCATTTTGGTTTGTTTGTTTCCAGAGCTTAGTGTGAATGGATTTTCTTTTGCCTTAGTTAATTGCTCATGAGCTTTCTGACTAGCACTTTCTATATCCTTTGAAAGTCTCTTCCAGTTTAACTTTTCTTGCCTTTCCTGTGGATATTCAGGGTGTAAAACCAGCCTCTGGGGTATCTGTCTGCTCTCCAGACTGTGTGTTGAAGAATTATATTACTATTCTCAATTTCAGTTTATTTTCCTTTTTTCTTTTTTTCTCCCCTATATTAATTTCTTCTTTCTCTAGCTCACCTACTTTTCATATGATTGTTTTCTTTTTATTAAGAGCTGTATATAACTTCTATTAACATATCATTGCCTAGTGCTTTTTCTTCTTCTTTGCCTTCTTTTCCTATGCCTAATATGAGCTCTGAACCTAAATAATATTAGGAGTTATTTTAATTCTTCACATCCCCCAGAAATGATGCACATCACAGTCTTCAGGACCCTTCAGCCCTTCCTACTGTTTAATTACATTCACTGAGGCTTTTATTTTTGTTTTGATAATGTTTTGATTATTTCCTACCTCCTCTCCCCCAACTCAGCCTTTCCACTAATTATGCTGGATTGTGCTCCTCTGAAACCTGTAGCTGTCAGATACTAAAATCTGTAGAGTTATTGTTTGCCCTGTATTTAATACAGTTTGACTCTTACTAATCAGTTGTGTTGATTCTCATCTGTAGCGAATTTGTTTTTAACTGGATTTTTCGTTCAGTAAAGAAACTTTATGATTCAGTCTGATTAAACAAAAATGGAAGCCTTGGAAGAGTATTGCTAGAGAACGGAGCCACGGTGATAATAAAGAAGGACTTTTCCACATTCACCACCATCTTTGAAGTTCCCTACTGGGTAGCATCACTTCCTTGCTGACCTGAGCAGTGCTGGTTGGTTGTTGAGATAGTGGCCAATGGATAAAATAGAACTTCAGTCAAGATCAGGGACTCCTGTAAGAAAGAAATGAGCTCATGTGTATTTATGAATTCACTAAATGCCTTTCCATATGTTTATATTTCTTTAATCTTGTCAGCCTCGATGGCAGATGCAGGGAAGATGAGGACTTTGAGATTTGCAGGCAGCCTGAGCATTAGTCCAGGATCCTTGAGGCTGTCTTTCCCTTTTCCACGACAGGTGTTGAATCATGACAACCATGGACTGAAACAGGTGACCCCATGTGGAAGAGTCCATCACTCAGAGTGAGAGGGTGAACCTCAGCCCCGTTGCTGACTCCCATGGCCTATGTCTGCAGAAGCAGCAAGGACACTTCCAAACTGCTCTCATGGCAGAAGGAAGGAGGCAAAGGAATGTGGGGATCCTTGTGCCCTGGTGGTTGAACCACATGCATGCTGAGAATTAAAGTGTGCTTTACTCTCTGCTTTGTCATCTACCTGGAAGTTTTTTCTGGCCAGAGGGTTCACAGTGTGAAGATGTCCCAGTCTTTCACTCCCTTTATAGCCTACAATAGCTGCAGCATCTGAAATTTTCAAGGGGAAGTGGTGGGTAACCAGGCTTCTCTTACTCCATTTTTCACACCTAGGGGTGACCTCAGGAAGAAGACATTTTTTCTGCTCTCCAAGTATTTAACCCTTGTCTTCTCTGTTTTCCAAAAGTTTTATTCTGTGGAAATGCCCTTCTTCTGGCTTGCAGGAGTCAGCTGTGGTGTTATTTTTTGTTATGTTTTGTGGGTGTTATTGCAAATGCACACATACGTATGTGATCTCAGTTTCTGTCTCTGAAACTTATTTTAAGCGTTTTAACCCTTCTTTGCTGACCCAGTTGCTTATAGAAATTGCCCTTATATTCTGAAGAGATTTCCGGCACTAAGTAAAGAAACTACTTGACTCTACAGACAGTGAGAGGGAACCTTGGCCCATGGGTAAGGTGTTTCCACCTCGGCAATGTGTTTGCCCTTAGACTGGGGCTTCCTTTATTTGTGTTGAAGAAGTACAAAAGAAATGTACCTCTGGATTGTGACAATGGTATCTTGCTGCTCAACTTGTGGAGCTTTTGACTAATGCCTAGAGGAGATATTAGGGTGGATTTCCTTAGGAGTTCTCTGCTCATTTTGTCTTTCACTGTGTGTGACCACCTCCTTTCAAGGGCAAACAAACTTGGCTGTCTTCCTGACTCACAGCAGCTTTTATTCCTAAGTTTTCTTTGAAAGAGAGACGAGCAGCTGGAACACTGAGCTTGGACGTTGCTGCACTGCTGGAGAGAGTGGACCTGGGTGTGGGAGGAGTGAAGAACTCTCCAGGCAGTGTGGGGCTGCAGCTCTTAGTTCTAAGCCATCTGTCAGGTGCAGCCTGGAGCAAGGGTGAGTGTGGCTGGCCGTCAGTACCCCACGGCTTGCTGGTGAGGAGCTGGTGATGTGGAGGTAGAAGGGAGGAAACGGTCAGTTTTGGTAATGGGGAGGTGATGAGGGCACTGGGTCCCCTTGTCATACCACAGGCTCAGAGCAATCACTCCCTGCCCAGTTAAGGCTAAGCCTCATTTGTGGAAATTGATGCTGTTCTGTGCTTCACTAGAAAACTGGTATTCTTTCTTTCCTTTGGTATGTAACAGTTTTACTTGTGTATGACTTCAGCTGTGTAATTTTATTCAAGTGTGCAGCCAATCTGGCCACTTCTGTTCTCTTTTGATTCCTTGGGCAGTAGCAACTGATTGCTGCAGAATCCTATTCCAGGTGGCACTGATTTATATATCTCAAGTAACATATTTGTGCTGAGACACAGCACAGCAGGATAGCTGCTGATGAGTTTGGGGGCAATAGGCTGCGGGGACAGGAGAGCAAGGGTCATATCAGCAGAAGAAGGTTGTCTTATTACTATTTGTTGCATATTGGGCATAGATGAGTGTTCTGTGGCTGCAACAGTAGCCTTTAATGCATTGAAAAGTAAAAGCGTTACATAGAGTGGGGAAAAAGGACACAGGTTTAAAGAGTGTGTAAGTGACTAGCACAAGCAGATGCAGTAAGAGGTTAAACAGAGAATGATAATGGGTGATATTGAGTGATATATCCCTAGACAAAATATTCCTGCTTTATCTTATGCTTGCGCACTTGGGCTTTTCTGGGACTGGCTTTGTGTTTAGACATTGCCAGATATGTAGTGTACGTGATTTTGTTACTCAGTTTTGCTTTGAAAAGTCTGAAGACTTATGTGGATTTCACTATTAAACTTTCTGTTTTGCAAAGAAGAATTCCACAGTACTCTGGCACTCATAGCAAAACTTGTTGCCCAAAGAAAATGACTCTATAAGCAGATTGTCACGTGCCTGCTTACAGCCAGAGTGAAATATTTAATAGTGTTTATTTATGAGCAGTGTTTAATAGGTTTGAGAGTGAAACACCATGGAAAACAATGAGGCAGGAACATAATTTCTTTAGGTCTTGTCTCCAGTTTATCTTTTTCGGTTTGAAACACCATGAATTTTTTAAACAGATATTTCAAAGAGAGGTTGTGAGGCACAGAGTGGCACCCAGCATGTAAAATGACAAGTTCAGAGTCTGTGGTAACTCATTTGATGGATATCTTGATTTCAGTGATCAGATATTATGTAAAACTTGAAGGGAAAAAAGAGATTTTATGGAGGACACAAGAAAAGCTGATGCCACAGAGATTTATGCTAGCTCTCTAGTTATTTAATTCTGTTGTAATACAACCCAAAAAACTCAAGAATCTTACTTTGTGAGTGAATATGCATTGGATGCAGGTATCTGGATTAAAAAAAAAGTTCAGATCAGTTTTGATTATAACTGCACTTCACATTATTAGAATGTGATGGATGTATTTGTATAAGGAGGAAGTTCACAGTTATATTTAGTTTTCTCCTCTGAGCAATTTATAACCTAAGCATGAGTCACCTACCCAATCTCCAGTCCCTTTCAGGATATATAAATAAATATAGTGTAATACACAAGCAGTAAAATTTATCATCATTGATTGATGTCACTCGCCTCTCTTGCTTGTGATGCTGAATAGAGAGTAAAGAAAACAATTTCTTAAAACATGCACAATCTTGATTCTTTCCACAGACATGTAGTAGCAGTAGGCTAAATCCTGCAGCCTTTACTCAAACTTGTGACCTAATATGATGATTAAATGAAGAAACTGAGATTTTCACCTCTAGAATGAAGCTAGTTTCCGTGTAGAAAACCTATGCAAAGCATACGATATTCTTTGAGTCCTGGGAGTCAGACAAAGTGTTATTTCTTGTGCTGGTGAGTGTCTGAGATGCATTTTGGTCTCAAAAGTGCAAAAGTTAGCTCTACCACCTATCGAATTCCCTTTACCTTAGCTGTTCTCTATTTTCACTTACATCTCTGAGATATTTTCCAGGCTGCTGATTAGATGCCTCCTGAGTTGCATCATACTAGCCTTCATTTTTTTCTACTTTACCTGTAAGGCCAATGATCACAATATTAATAAATTCTTATCTCACTCTTCCCTATCTCCCAAAACGGGTAACAATACGTGTCCTGATTTAAAACTCTTTTGATATTCTTATTTTTTTGTCTTTCATCACAGAGAATTTTTACAAAAAGAATTTGTCATAAAGATAAAAATAAATTTTGATATTAGTTCTGGCAGTAGTATTATAAATAATAAAATGCTGGGTTAGTCAGCTGAGACCCAGCAGAAGCTGGGAACTTCAGTGTGTTTTCCCACAAATGAAAGGCAAAGAGGAAATTCCTATTTACCTGAAGCTGCAGAATTTTGTCTTGTGCTGTGTTTACTCATGTGCAGGCGCACAGATATACACAGAGTGTGAATGAAATGGCCTGAATGCCAAGGCTCTTTTGCTGCTGCCGTGCTGCAGAACTCTCACAAATGTCAGGTTTGCTCTTATTAGTGACGCAAGTGATCTGAAACAACACTGTTTTGGGGTTTTAACATGTTTGCTCTTATTAGTGATGCAAGTGATCTGAAACAACACTGTTTTGGGGTTTTAAATTGACTCAGAAGTTATTTTGTGGTTTACAAGTGTTTCTCATTCTAGCCAAGTTTTGTAGAAAGAAGCATTTGGAAAATGCTCTCAGGCACATGGTGGGATTCTTGGAGCTGTCCTGTGCAGGTCCAGAAGTTGGACTTCAGTGATCCTTGTGGATGCCTTCCAACTCAGGATATCCCAAGATTCTGTGATCTGTACTTGATAGTACAGATCTTAACATACTTGTTACTTTACTGAAAAATCACATCAGAAATATATGTGCCCTCTAGTTTGTTAAATGAATTATGAAGTACCTATCTGAATATGTGGTAGAATGCTTTTGGAGGAGACTATAAATTTGTTAAGGTTGGAAACTTTGATACAAGTCCGTGAAAGTCTCTGTGACTTCTGGCCAAAAAAAATTTTTAAGCAACAAAAATGTATTCGCCCTCTTTTTCAAAATTTTGGTTTTGAACTCAGTGTTGGAAAACTCTTTTGTACCATGTTGCCTGATATGGTCACTGGATGAATCCATGTTGTTCCTGCATAGCTGCTTGGGTTGTACATTCAAGCCAGGCTGTCCTTGGGACTGAGAGTCTGTGTGAAGCTGTGCCTGTCTGCCGATTTGGAAAACATTCTGTTTTCTTTTCCCCTGGCTACTTTTCCTGTGCTGTCCTGTTTTCAAAGCAATGTTTAGTTCACTGGTTATTTCCTCCCTTCAAACTTTCCCAAAACAAAAGGGGAAAGAAAAAAGGAGAAAAAGCCAGTCTGGAAAGTAATAGTGCCTTATAAAGGAGGAGATTTGCCTGTTACAGGACCACCAGTCTGAGCAGCACTTCCTAGAGGCAGCCTGTAACTTCCAACAGTACGGAGGAAGGCATTTGAAGTTCAGGTTCTCTTATGCTGGGTTCTGAAGTGAGAGGGGAAACATCCCTCCTTTGTGGAAAAACTATTGGGAAGTTCTGTAGCACAGTCCCTAGTTAGGATGACCTGTGGGCACATCTTTGCTTAGGATTCTGGGGTGCAAAATGATGATGAAATTAGGGAAGTGCTGGAAGATGACAGGTTGGCCACTGCGCTTAGGTCAGCATCCCATAAGGGACAGGAAAGTACAGTAAAATTACTGTGTCTGCTGTACTGAGGCCTGAACTCATGTATACCCTTCTAGGGACACAGGGATATCTTTTTTGCAGCACACTGTTCTGGAAAAAACCCTGACTTATTATCTTCCAGAGTACAGCTTCCTTTCAGTCATTAAGGCTGATCAGCTGAAAGGGACACATATGAAGCTGTGTAAGGAGAGGTTTAGGTTGGATGTTAGGAAAAGGCTCTTCAGCCAGAGGGTGGTTGGGCACTGGAACAGGCTGCACATGAAAGTGGTCACCTCACCAAGCCTGACAGAGCTCAAGGAGTGTTTGGACAATGCTTTTGGGCACATGCCGGGATTCTTGGGGCTGTTCTCTGCAGAGCCAGGAGCAGGACTTTGATGATTCTCGTGGGTCCCTGTCAACTCAGGATATTCTATTGTTCTTTGATGCTTAGGGTGTACTTGATACAAATAATTCTGCAGAGCCATTCATTCATCTGAAGTGCCAATTGTTTAATATAAAAAAGGTGGAAAGGGTTGGGGTTTAAATTACTTTTGTTCACAGCTGTGAGTAGTGATTCGCAAAAGTTATATTTGCTAAGGTGTGGAATGAAGAGGAAGAATACTAGGATGAAGCACAGACTTACTCTGCAGTTGTTCAGTGCCAGATACCATTGTTTAGTAGTTCTGTGCTGTGTTAGGCTCACTCAGGGTGTTCACAGAACTGCTACTGATGCCATCAGGGCTGTGCTTCATCTGCCTGGATTTGAGCTGGGAAAACACTGAATGAATAAAGAGAAAAACAACCTGTTTTTCTCCCAGAAATAAATTTACAGCACTGAGATAGGTTTCTTTACTTTTTACATTCTCTAGGCTCATCTTAAAACACTTCCATTAGGTCTTTTCCCAACACACTGATATCTGGTCTGGCTTTGTTCCCATTGTGTAAGCTGCATGTTTAGCAGGCAGAGTGTATCCCTCAGGCCTTGGAAAAGTGCTACTACAATACTGGGGGAAAAAACTGTAGGAAGAATTTTGGACAATATTTGCTTTTTGATTTGGGAAAAGGTCTCCTGTTAAAAAAAATATTATTAACAGCAAGTAACTATGGACTCGAGAATAATGTTTTTAGTAAGTCCTCCCTAGCAAGTCCTGGACAGGCTAGATTGATGGGCTGAGAACAACAGAATGAGGTTGACCACAAGGTGTGTTGCCAAGGAGGCCAGTGGCATCCTGGCTTGGATATGCAATATTGTGGCCAGCAGGACCAGGGATTGTCCCACTGTACTCAGTGAGGCCACACCTTGAGTGCTGTGTTTGGTTCTGGGCCCCTCACTGCAAGAAGGACATTGAGGGGCTGGAGCACGTCCAGGGAAGGGCACGGAGCTGGGGGAGGGCCTGGAGGAAAAGTCCTCTGAGGAGAAGCTGAGGGAGCCAGGGGTGTTTAAACTGGAGAAAAGGAGGCTTGGGGAAGACCCCATTGCTGTCTACAACTCCCTAAAAGGAGGTTGTAGCCAGGTGAGCATCAGTCTCTTCTCCCAAGTTAACAAGCAATAGGACAAGAGGAAATGGCCTCAAGTTGCACCAGGGGAAGTTTAGACATCCTGGATGTTAGGAATAATGTCTTCACCAAAAGAGGTATCAAACCCTGGAACCGGCCGCCCAGGGGAAGTGGTGGAGTCATCATCCCTGGAAGTGCTCAAAAAACGTGTGGATGTGACATTTAGGGACTTGCTGGGTTAATAGTTGGACTTGATGATCTTAGTCCTTTCCAACCTAAATGTTTCTGTGATTCAAATATCCCTGTGTGGTCATTCTGAAATCAGAAACAGCACTTAGAGCAGTGAGGTAATCTGTCCTCTGAAGGTCCACTCAACCATTTCCCACTGTCTCAGGCTGCTTCAGATTTGTATTTCCTCTGAGACAAAGAATATTTTGCCCCACAGTCTTAATTTTTCCTCTCTCCTTCCTGGACCATAGCACAGCAGACAATTCAGAAATAAAAAAATGGCTGCCAGTTGCTTACTGATCCTGGAAAAAGGATTTATGTATTTTGCAACCTTAACATTATTTATGCCCTCCTCCAGTTTTATGATGCCTTTCTTTCTTCCTTCTGTAAAACAAACAATTTACAAAAAATCCTTTTCTCTGTTATATGGCTAGTTTGACCTGCAACACAGGCAGTGATCTCATTCAAGAACGATATTTAAAAATGCCCCACATTCTAAGAGCTAAGTAGCTCAGCTTCCTCAGTGCTGGACTGACAATCAATCCCAGGCTGCTTAAATTTTAGCACAATTCCCCTAGTGGAAGCAAGTCCCACTCTGACTCCTTCCAAAGGGACTGCTTAATGAATAAGGACTGATTCTGTTTGGAAAAAAGTGATCTGCCTCTGTTGAGAGTGTAAATAATAATAAGCAGGTTCTGGGTTTAATGCTATTTTAATCATATTGAGTGGCGCTTCGTTTAAAATTGATTCCAACAATTTAAATTCACATGTGTAATGATTTATTTATTACAGCTCTAATTATTTTGATACGTCCCAGTATATTAATTCCTTTTGAAAAGCAAAATAATAAATGTCACTAGCTGTTCTGCAGCACATCTCAGGTTACCTGTGCTACAGTTATTTACATTAAGGATATTGTAAAAGGGCCTATAAGAAACAATTTCATCATCTCTAATGTAGGATCAAAAGGAGTCTTTTAAGGTAGAGAAGAAAAAAGTTATCATACTAGGAGCAGGTCTGAGGTTCTAAATTTGAATAATTAACTTATTTTGTATTTTGAAAAGCATTTATAGGAAATAGTGACTTTATGGCATGATTGTTACTCAAGTCAACCCTATTGTTAGGATTAAAATGCATTTGAATTTGTTCTTTTTATTCAGATGTTTTAGCATTCAAGGAGACAATTTCTTGCACAATGAACAGCAGTTTTAACTATTGTTTTATCATCACTGTCTCATTCTTTAATGAGCTTTTGATGACATGACTTTTAGCTTTACATGGCATGTATGATTCCTAGTTTGAGACTTTTTGTTAACATTTCAATTTTAAGATAGGTTTTAGTTAGAGAAAAAAAAATTGTAACTGAATCAAGGATAAATTTGTAACAATTGTAGATGGAAGGCAATTTGTCTAAAGTTTTCAGGAAAACTAGAGAATCCAGATTTTTGTTCTTAAACCAAAGCTCAGTTTAAATGGTCGATTTCAGGTCTGAGTTTGAGTCTGGCTCTGGAGCCTTACACAGCTGTGCAAAAATATTTTGGTTTTCAGTGTCGGATTTTTTCTGAGTGTGGAAAAACAGAGATAACAGTAGGATGATTGGAACCGGAGTTGTCACATCCCAAAGAAAGATTGTGTTTCATGTGACTTCAACCATTATTCTGTATAGAACAAGGAGGTGTGTCATTCCTAACCCCAGCTTTTTGCTCATTGCATTGCAAGACCAATGCAAAGCTGTCCCTTTTCTATAGGATAATGAACCGAGACAACAAAATTACTTACCCTTGTAGCTTGGAACAAAAAGTCCACCATACCTGTCAAACTATATTTAGCAAACTAAATGAGCTTGTTGACTCAAACCCAGCATAAATCTAGAGAGTGAAGATGGCAGCTACTGAAGATACTCAGTAGTGCATTACAGGAAAAGGATTTTTATTCAGAGTATCAATATATTATCTTTCAAATAGTTTAGAAAGCCATTCAGTAAAATCTAGACTTTCTAATAACTAATCCCATTGAAAGTGAATGGAAGCTTTGTCAGCCTAGTGTTTAAAACTCTCATCAAGAAACTTATTTATCTGAAAAACAGCTAACTTGTTTAATAGGAATTGAAACTATTAATTCCAAATTTACTATTCAGTAAAATACATTTTATGTTCCATGAATATTGTGTGCTTTCTTAGTTTTAGCCTAAGCTTTTACAAGTGAAATCAATTTCTTTCCTCAACTCTATTCATCATGAAAAAATATAAATCCTGTCTTTTATAAAGCTGTCATAGTTCTTGAGAAATATTAGACCCTAGGGCCCACTACTCCATTTAAAAAATTCTTCATGTTCCTACAATCTTCTTTTTTTACATTCCTTTTGCTTATTTGATGACTTTTATTCTTCCCCTTCTCATTTAGTGAAATTCAATATTATGTCCTTATTCTGCTTTTTTAAAACACAACTTAATAGAACACACTAAAAAGCAGAGATTCAGTATTTTTAGTTTTTTAAAGGGAATATAGCCACATTTATCACACTGTCTGTATTCTTAATTTTCCTCTTTTGTATTTTTTGTTTGCTTTCATATTCTCTGAAAGATGTAGGGCATCCAGATGAATTGAAAAAAACCGCAAGCTATGTAAGACTGGGTTCTCAAGTAATATTTACATCCCTGAAGAGGCAGACAAATACATACTGGGATTTAAAAAAATGCACAGAGGCACTTATTTTTGCTTTCATATTCTGAAAATTCTGGTTATGCTGTTTGTGGAGCTGATGAAGTAATGCTTAAATGCTTATTATTGATTGACTTATGTATTTATTTATTTATTTATTTTATTTTCCTTTTCAATCCACTCTTTTCCTGGCTCATTCACTCAGGACTGTGGTTGTATCCAGGCTTACTGTGGCTAGATCATTCTTCTCTGAGAGGCCTAAGTACAGTAACAGCAGGAGGAAGTGGAGCAGAGTTGTGTTCTCAAGGGAGTATGGAGGGAAACAAGTCTCACTGAAGGAAGTTTCTCAAGATGCTCTGACTGATGAATTAACTAATGTAGCTCAGAATAAGAGTTGATTTGGAGTCTGAGGTGGTGGTGGTGTGGGTTTTTAACCAAATTTTCTCTCTTTTATTTTAGTTTGTAGAGTTCATACCAAATGCAGATGAGATTTCTGTCACCTAACTCTAGTTATCTTAAAGTTAAGTGCTCATTTTCAGCTAATTGTCTAGACACTCTCTATCATCAATGAAGAAATAGAGGTGCTTCAGGAGTGATTAATCCCATCCTGAAATAGATGTCTAAGCTGGGATGAATTGGAAGTAGCTGTCTTCCTCCACCCAGTAGCAGGAGAGCGCTGACAGCTGGGTAGACAAAGAGGAGCTGAAGACAGGTGAGATGGTTCCCCTCTTCTCTCTCTCTGTGGTTTCACTGATTTAGGATATGAGTTACATTTTTCAGTATTTGCCAAATAGTTTGACCATGTTCAATAGATGCTTGTGTCACATCCACCAGATTCAAGAGTGCATAAGGCAGAAATCAATGTACCCTGTTCCACTGGTCCTGTGCATGGGAAGTCTGTGCTTTGCTGGGGTTTGTGGTAGCTAAAAAAACAAAAGCTGGTGCATAAAGCATTGCTCATATTCCAGTTTGGGGTCAGCCTGGAGATCAGCATCCACCCACAGGGAAGATTCCATTCGGTTACTCCTCTGTACAAACAGTGTCACAGTGACACTTCAAACCTATCCTCTCACTTTCTCATTTATTTTCTGAAACATAAATATCCTAAAAGAAAAACAAATTAAGCACACAATGTGTGTGCAACGTAACTCAAAAGTAACTGGAATGAAAAGCATTTCAAGCTGGCAGAAATATTAGACAAGTTTAATACCCTATAAATGGTTTTCTCAATAAAATTCAGAATTAATATCCATTAGAATATTAATGAAGGTTGAAACTTTCCTCAATAAAGAGAGTAATTAGTAACTCTTTTACAGTAGGAATTCTGTGCAGTAATTTTTATTCCCATGTATGTTTTGTGAGATAAAGTGAATATGCCATTTAACATTAAACTTAGCAAAAATGTTTCTGTTTCCTAGGTGTACTTTATAACAGAAGGAAACCAACTGAAGGCAGTGATTAAATTTTCATTTGCTTCTTCAGAACTAAGGTTCTGCTGAATGTTTTTCATAATTGGACAATAATATTTTTCAGATGATAATGAGCCCTTCCCTGAGAAGGTGTGGACAAAACAGCCATTTCATAGGATGTCACCTCTATGAAAATTTGTCTAAAAATTTAAAGGAAAAACCATTTTTTTTAAGTCTGCACTGATTCTGGGCTGAGACAGGAGAAAATAACAGTGTCAGATTCTCCTTAAGGTCTGCCCATCTGTAAAACAGTTTCCCTGGATTTTGGTAGCAATGTAAGTATGCCAGTGCAAAAAATTACCCAGTTTCTATGATGCATTTTGGTTCTTGAACTACTCATTGTTTTTTTCTCTTCCCTTCACTACTCCAGTTCAAGGAAAGGAATACCCAAGGACTGGAGTTTCTGCTAGATTGTTATCAGAGCTTTATCTTACTCATATTTAAAAGCACTTATGCTCACTATGCTTACATTTTACTGATACCAGCTTAAAGTAAGAACTGCAAATCCTTGAAAGTCCCTGCTCAGTGAACACAGAGAGGTCTGTGCTGCAAGACCACTTTTCCTTACTTGATGTATGTTATAGTGGAAACAGACCAGTCAGTTAACTGCATAATTGTATGATTATGGTGCACAATGCAGCATCTTTTCTCATCTAGTTGTTTCTTCAGTTGTACAAAACAAGATGCTGTAGATATTTCAAAACCAAAAGATTCTTCTGTTTTACTTTCATTAGGACATAACTTTAGCTAGCATTCTGGTATTTGTTGTTCTTTATTTAAGGTGATTTCTTTCTCTTACCAAACTGTCGCTATAAAGACATACACATCATGGATTATCTTTTTAATCCTTTTAATAATAATAATAATGATTAAAAAACCCTGTTGCAATTTCTTTTCCATTTATTATCATGAGAGATTTTTACAAAGGAATTTAACAAGCACAGATTTTTTTGGAGTTCTTAATGGAGTTGAAAGAATAGCCTATGCATGTCATTGTACATGCATAATGGAATGGTGAACATAAACTGCATACCCACACACACCCAGAAAACAAGGCACTGGTAAGACTGTACAAGTAATAAATGACCAAGAGGTTGTTGATACATTAAAAACTGAGCTTCTAACGAAAACTGTGTCAGCAGCCATCTCAACACCCTAGAGCTGTGCATGGTTTTGGAGTTCTCTGCTTAATAGCCCTGCTGTGTCCCTCTTTCCATATGTGTTGGACCCCACGTTTGTAGGTGAATAAACGGCGCCGATACTGTTGCTGGAGCGGACCAGGAAGTCGGCCAAGCGCTGTGTCACACATGTGGCGGTGTTGCATTTCCGCTTCTCCAGCTGGTGACTGCCAAGGTGAAACAAAGAGAGCCAAGACGAAGTCAAATGATGAGCAATCGAGTGTGCCACTTCTCATAGTCATTTGAGCTCTGCTAATGTGGGAGTTCTTTTAATATGTGCACAAATACAGGAACATTACAATCTTCCCACCACCTACTTTGTGCCTGAAAAAAATCCTTGTGCTGGGTGCTATTATCAGTTTTAATGATGGGGGTTATTGAAATGCAGAGACCTGAACAGTCATATGTCATTTTTATTGATATCCTGCACAGCAGTTTATGACATCTAGAAAACCTGTAATGATAGTATAGGTAAGACACTAAGTGAAAGCAATGACTAAATGTTTAACTTTCAGCTGAACTTCTAAATCTATTTAGAGCTCTTGCTGATATCATGAGGATTACTAACATAATGGTAATCACTAACATTTATTTAGTTCTCTTGTTCCCACAGAATCACTGAAGTGAGTGGTAATATTCCAGTCCGCATCAAGTGGATTAAACCCAAAGACTCTATCTCCCAACTGCACCACATATCATGAGAGGTAGCAGGCATTGCCAGCTTCTGTCAGCTTCAGTGCCACTTTAAACGGGCTTTAGCTCCATCTCTCTACCACTCAGCTCTGACTAAACAGAGATTTCATCTGCTGAAAAACTGCCACATCTTTTTTGAAACACCAGCAACTTGAAAGTTCTGTTGTGGTGGGAGAGAATCATTTGCTGAATGATAATTTAAAGAGTGTCCATGGAAGAATCCATTTCTAAAAATAACATTTTATCATCTGAACCAACAGACCATTTACAGAACTCCATGTTAAACTGATGTAGCATGAGGGGTTTTTTAAAATTGCAATAAAATGGTTAACTTGAGAGAGCTTGGGTTTTCAAATTTGTTTCTTAGACTGCTGTGTTGTTCCTTCAGACAGAAATACTGGCTTGCTGAGATTGCCTATTGAGTTATTGCTGATTTTCTTGGATGTCTTCATGCTGATATGGCATCAGTTAGATACTAGTTTGTGGCTAAAATTTACTATGAAGAGCAACAATTTCCCAGTTTCAAACTCTAAGCAGTTAATAATATGTTCCTTTGCTTATTGATCATTAAATCTGTCATCTAAAATGTCATATAGCCTTTTGAAGTTATTTGTATTGATCTAAGAATCCAAATGGAATGGCAGCTGTGAAAGGAATGTCTGTATTATACTGGTTCTGCATTAGCAGATATGCAGCCATTTTTAAGCAATTAATATATTAAATGTGTAATTAACATTAAAAGAAGATGATTGGATAGGGCTTGATATAACCTCTCTTTGTTGTTCATGGGTATTTCTGTTGATTTTAATCAAATCCTTAACATTGGAGGTTCAAACAGCAACTGGTTCTCACAGAGATCCTGCTTTGTTTGTGGAGGCAGAATTCTCTTTTTCATTAAAGCTACAAAATCAGGCCCTGGCACCCCAAGTTTAAAACTCCAGCCCTTAGAGGAAGCTGCTGGGTTTCTGTCTTATGTCTAGCCTGGCTGAACACATTATCCTTTTTAGCTGTGTGGTCTGTAGCCTTTAAATGAATATATGCTGCCAGGAGAAAATTCACCCAGTGAGACACGGTTCTAAGCCCCAGAAAAGCAGATAAGGCACACCAAACTCATAAAGGTGGTGCCTTGTGTCTGACCATTCCAGTCATTTTGGGGGTTTTCTATTATTTTTTAAGTGAAAGCTGTAAAAATGCAAGAACTTCATCTTCATTATAAAAATACTTTGGAAGGTACAAAAATTGTCATCTAATAGTATTTTTTAAAAATATATATTCAAAGAGAGAGGAACAGACAACTATATGTACATATGTATTTACTGAATTTATCCATAATAGAATTGTCATTGAAAGAATTCACTCAAAAACCTGACAAAACAAGATGAACTGGAAGGTCTCTTCCAACCTTGATGATTCTGTGAAAAGTAGAATAGTGCAGTGCTGCTTATCTTTTAGAAAAAATTGCAAATACATCTTGAAATGTTTTTTATTCGTTAAAAAGTTGCCTGAAATTGTATTTATGGGTTTATAAATGAGAATGTATTTCAGACAAGTTAAATTATATCAGAACCAATTTCTTCTTTTCCTTCTTCCCTTGATGAAATTAATATTTAATTCTGTGATTAAAAAATTACTTGCTTACTGAAAGCATTTATACTATAAAATAATTCCATTCTAGCAGAACAGTAGTATTATTAAAAAGGGTATGTTTTCTTTTTTTTTTTTTCCCCTCCAGGCTTGGTAATCTGGCAAATTTTTTAAAAAAGAAGGCACTTTCAAAATACACCTTTCTTCTCAGGGTACTGTAGTACTTGCAGCCTTTGTAGTTTATGAAAGTGTTATAATTGTAAAGTGATTAAATGATTTGGAATTTTGTCCCTGGATTTCACTTTCTACCCTGAATGATTTGATCTTTATGTTACAGAAAAGCTGATCTTTATGCTTACAGAAAAGCTCTATTTAGTAGAAGGCTATTTAATTTTTTTTTTTTTTTGAGAAAAAACAGCAGAAACAAAGAGTCTCAAGTAGCAGGATATTACTGGAACAAAGTTTGCTTCATGATTCAAGCTGATGTGACTGGAAGAAACAAGAAAAATCAATACCTTTTTGTCTTTGCTGCTGGTTGTTCTGGCATTTCCTCACTAAGTCCTGAGAGTGTATTCCGTGACACTACAGGCAGCATCCATCCTTGTCTCTTGGAAGTACCATCAGATAGATCATCAGCCACAGACAGTAATCTTTGAACAACAATAAAATAGTGAGCTTGAATAACTCTATTTTTATATTATTTGAGACATGAAAGCAAAAGCAACTCATGCAATAATCTGAAAACCTTTTTCCCTAAAAAGAAACAAACATGATTATTTATTACTCACTTCTCAATAGGTGTAGCTTCCAAACAGCTCAGAGTGACAGAAAGTGCAATGAAGAAAACTGACAGCTTTAGGTTGCACATCTTTCCTTCCAAACTTTCTGAAAAGAGCAATGATTCAAAACTGAAAGCAAACCCAAATACTCTTCAGCATATCCTATTACCGATGCCCATTCTGTCTTAAATCAAGAGCAGCTAGTCTTTTTCACAGGCTAGAGTGAGAAAAATGATCCCCTCAAGTTTAGTGACAGTTTAGTTTAGTTTCAGAAATATAGCTCTCAGCAGTAAATGCTCATTTTCCATCCAGTAGTTTCAATCCTATCCCTTATCTCTGGTTTGCATTTTCTGACATATCCCAGTCTCAAATTCTGGTCCCCAGAGCAGTTTAGTTTGAAGTTGCCTTAGCCTTTTCCTGAAAAATGCTATTGATTAATAATAGGGGATATTGTGCTTTTCTAAAGTACATATGTTGCACTGCAGGTAAAGTAAGAAAAAAGGGAAATTATTTACCTTTTTGTGGTCACTGATCTAACTGGAGAAGCCAGCAAGCCCTCTTGGTTAGCAAGAAGTGTGCATGCAACAATTCCACGCTTGCATCTAGCTCTGGAGTGTCCCTTTGCCTCTTCCTTTCTGGCAAGTAATACGGCTCTTATATATCCTTGACACCTTTCTCAGCTCTGACATCAGGCAGCACAGAGAGACTGTCGTTAATTCCGATCTCTATAGACAGAAGGTGCCCCAGAGAGGAGCAGAGGCAGGCGGGTCATTATTGCACTAGCACATCAGTACATATTCACCTGGTGTATGCAGAATGCCCTCGTGAAGGTACTGCAATAGCATGTTGCACATCAGGAATGCAGCCTCAATTTTACAGCTCTGATAAGCTGCTGAGGTAATATTCCCTGTGGGCGTTTTCGAGGGCTAAATAAGGTAACAAAAGTTACAAAAAAGCCAGAGCAAATGAAACACCAGGCCACTGGTAATTGAAATACAAGAAAACATATCTCAGAAAAGATGGAAAAGTTAAAGTTGTGGAGGCTTGTTGTAGAATATAGATCAAAAAGAAAAGGTGTCTGAAGGGATAAAAGCTGTATGACGAATAAGAAAAGAGTGAAAGTTATTTAAATTGACAGATAGAGTTTTCATTCAGGGTAACACGGTAGAAATCATGTACATTTTCCAGTCAAGTCTAAATGTGAATGAAAATTCTGTCACTATTAATGTAAAATCTCATGTTTTACTAACACTAGTGGATTCTTTGTCATGCATGAAAATTGACTCAATTAATACTTTTCAGAAAGCAAAGACTAGGATTAAAAAGCCAGGAAATGTCAGAATAAAACTACCTGTGCAAATTTATTTCTCTAGTATGCGTTGAGTATGGTTCAGGGAAAAATGTACAGCTTTTAATAGACTAAATCCAGTGTTAATGAATTACCTGACTGCAGATTTCCACGAATACAATTAGAACCACTTTCCTCTGGTTTCAGTGGAAATTAGGCACAGCATTTTTTTTTCCCCCTGTGTCTCCTTAGTTTCTGCTATGTACCCCAATGCCTTTGGAAAACAGGTCTTTTAATTATTTATAGAGGTCAAGGTTCTGGCAGAAAAGCTGAGCAAAAGATCTCTGTGATAAGAAGTTACGATGTGCATCTTTTCTATCCCCAAGAACACAAATTAGTTCAGAACTGCTTCAGTACCAAGTCCATTGCCTTAACTGGAAACCCCCTTCTTTGTTGGTTTAGTCTGTAGTACCAGATTTTCATTGCTATGGCTCAAGTTGCAGCCTTGGCTCACTTCAGGCATTTGTGCTACTTGAGGTGAATACAGAAGGAATATTTAGCTGGGATAGTAGCCTCTTAACTTGATTACAACAGTCTGCAAATGAGACTCTAGAAAGTGCCAAAATGTTTTGTTGATTGTCGTAGATGTTGCTTTGGGGTTTTTGTGTGTGTGTGATGGTTGATTTTGGTTTTGGTTTTTTTTTTGTTTTTTTTTTTTTTTTTTTAAGGGGTGCTACTGCTGGATATTTTGCTCTCTGTTTTTAATATGATCATATACTTCTTTTCACCAGGTTCCTGTTATCCCCTCTCTGGATGGACAGTCCCAGTGTAAGAGAAGTAAGTACAGTACTTTATCTTCACCATGACAGTAAGTTTTGTGCAACATCTGAAACAAGTTTATCTCTCCAAAGACTCACTGTAGTATATGAACGTGGTGAAATAACATTCTGGTGTTACTTTCACTGTAGCACTTTCACTCCTCTGAAAGGAAGGCATGATTAAACCCATTTTACAGAGATAGAATTGTGCTGAAAAACAATTATACAGATACTCTGGCTGGGGATTGACATCAGCCAATCTTCACCGCTTGGATATTGAACTTGAAAATGCCTTGGTGTGCGTTTTCCTGGGTGGAAAGAGATCTGTGTGCCACTGACACTCAGCAGTGGTCTTTATGCTCAGCCTGTGTGAGAGATGTTTCAAATCCTGAAAAGCAATGGATAGATCAGTTTGTGTTTAAGATTTTAAAAGACTGAACTAAATACTCAGAATCTCTTCCGTTTTAAGGCATCTAAGTGTGTGGTTTCTGTATCAAAATTGAATCAAGCTATAGGTTGAGAGACATAAAATGAAACACCAATTTTCAAATAAATTGTGGCCCCAAATTCTAATTTGCAGCTGTCCTGCAAGTGGACCGGGGGGAAGCCACTAATGCTTTGAGAGAAGAAGAGAAAGGCTGCTTCTTGAGTGCCTTGTAGAAATGAAAGTAGGCTCATGATGTCCCAGGAGCATTGCCAGCCTCCTGGGCCACACAGCATCTTGGCAGACTCAGCAAGAAGTCTATCCAGCAATTAGTCACATGTAAAGTTAACAAAATTAAGGTATTGCAGCTTCTCTTGCAAGTTCTCTTAAGCAGCAGTAGTGTTTTCCTACAAACAGGAATGGAATATGAAATTGTGGAATCTCTCCAACAGCAGAACAATTCATAACTCAAATTTTAAGATGCTGGCACTAAATACTATGCAGTTAGTGCCATTCAGTGAGTGGTTGGAAAGCTATTTTTATCACTGACAAAGTTCCTTAACCTCGATCTTAGAAAAACCATTATTACTATGCATGACAACTGTTATCAACCTAAGGAAAACGAAAATAAAATTTTCTCATTGAAGAGATCTGTGATCAATTCTATTCTGAGTAGTTGGATGGTAATTTTAGATATTTATACTGGTGTTTAAGTCTCTATGCAAAGATCTGTCTAAAGAATTGTGCCTGTAAAAGGGTTAGGTGACACCAGAGCTGAGATTTAAAAATGGTCCAGAAGACATATTTTCCCCAAACCCTGGTTCCTTCTGGAAAATACCTACACAATTTCTGGAGTTGCAAAATGCTGACCATGCTCTGCACTGGGATGTACTGGCAGCAGAGGAACAGGGAACCAGCCTTTTCTCAAGTGTCTGCTGCTTTTATATCCTGACAGGAGTGGGATTTATATGACGAAATGTGAGATGAATAGAGAGACCATTCAAGTGCCTGTTTCTAATGCAGAAGTCTAAAACAGCTTGGGTGATCTGTGCCTGTTTCTTCTTTTTGCCGACAAAAGCAGCCTTGGGTGACTCGCTCAGGTGCAGATGTTAACACTGTGGGTGTCTAAATGCAAATGAAATGAATTCCATCAGGAGTGCTTCAACTCTCTTATGTGCTCAGTGCTTGAGATTTAAGGTTGTCTCCCTCTTTCTCACCTTTACCTTTTTTCTTAGGCTATTCTTGGCACCTGCTGGGCAGCTGGTTCCCACTTTTAATGGTTACTTTTCAATGTCTGAGTTCTGCATTTGCTTAATAATGTTAATAAGACACATTAAGACCCCTTGTAATGGATGTATCTCTCTCATTTGTGAGTGTCAGAGCCGTATTACCTGTTGGGGACTTCTCTAGCTGCTGTAAAGCTGTGTGAGGCAGATGTCTCCAGTAAATGGCGTTGTTTCTCAGTTACCAGGAACTAGAAGTGTGTGAATAACTCATGGATTAGTAGGCCTGTTGTATGAAAACAGAAAAAAGGAAAGGTTTAGGCATTAACTTACTTTTATTTCACTTTTTTTGAATAAATCAGCAATCAGAACAGCAGCAGCATTAGTATGCGTCAGTGTAAATATTACCAGTGATGACACAGAATGGTGCAGGTGTCACAGCTGGCAGCTGTTACATGAGTTGAGCACAATGTTTAATGCGACTGTTTCATGTTTATAGCAATTTTAGTAGCCTTTCATTCCTTTTAAATTAAGCTGCAAACCAAAAGTAAAGCATAAAAAAGAGGTTTTATTGATAGTATCAGCACCTCTGAAAAAGTTGAAGTATGCTGTGTGGCCAAAACTGAAATTAGAAGATTTCTGCTCTCATTTTATATGTCCTAAAATATCCAGGATTGCCGTTCATGAACCTGGCTATCAGGACACTACTGTAGCAACTAAAAACTATGTGGACCATCAGAGGGAGTGTAAAATCACACTAGACAATTATGATTAGGAACCTTGATTGTTCCCTAAATTTTTACTTTTGGATGGCAAAGTCTGCAAATTTTGGCTATAATGCTCTCTTCCAAGTATTTCTTACTTGGTGCTATGTTGTTGAATACTGCAATGTCTGTACTTTCTGATGTGTGGAGTTGCAATTTTCTACTGTGAACACTTAAGCTGTGTGAACTGCTTTGATAGTTTTTTGTTTAGTGTTTTTATCAAATACGCTTTTGCTAGCACAACTTTCTTTGTTACTCCTGTTTCATGTGGGCCATTTCAGTGCTGATGAAAATACAAAGAGCTGTTCTTGTTTATCCCAAAACTGATGTTAAAAGCTGGAGGAAGAAATATATAAGAAGCAGCTGAGAGGTAAGAGGTGGAAAGTTAATCATTTCTCCCCCAGTGGAAAAAAAAGATGAGTCAGAAATGAGCAGTGTCCATCCATGGAATTGACGAGCAAATGGAAAGAAGTAAATTGGGTAGTTAACAGTATTTTAAACCAACTTTTATGATGTATTTTTTTACTCAGCTCACACCACTGACAGAACAATGATGCAGCCTCAAAAGACTATTGCTAATGATTGCTCTGAGAATGAGCTCAGCAGTTCGTGCTGAATCAGTGCCTATAGCTGGGAATCCCTCAAGCAAGAGAAATAAACTCCATGTTTAGATCAGAAAAGTCAGAATTGACAGCTCAGTGGTTGGTGAGTTATAGCTCCAAGTGCCATTCTTACTTACAGTTTATAGAGTTTTAATTGCATCCAACAATTTACCTTTGAATACAGCAGAAGGTTTAACTTTTTGATTTTCTTTCCCCCTGTCTCTCCTGCAACCTGTTTCCAGAAGTTAAAAGCAAAAGAGGACTCCCTTTTGGTTAGCAGTCACTCTCAAGGGCTCTAGACAGTGCTAATGGTAAATATGAATATGGAATAGAAATACTCTTCCTTTCTGGTAGCCTAAGCCAACCATTGCTTCCTGCTATGCTAATTTCTATCCGTCACTTTCTATAGCAATTAATGTATAAGAAGGTATTCAGGTTTCAGAGATGTTGCTGGAATGTATACATGCCACTACTACAATAGTATAGGGAGTTCTCTAACTTGTGTTATATTCATGTGTACTTCAAAGCAGAACAAAAAAGCCTTGCTAAAAGGAAGGGCAGGGTGACTATACTGAATCATAGAATCATGGAATGGCCTGGGTTGGAAGGGACCTTAAAGATCATCCAGCTCCAACCCCCACTGCCATGGGACCCCTTCCACTACTCCAGCTTGCTCAGAGCCCCATCCAGTGTGGGCTTGGACATTTCCAGGGGTGGGGCAGCCACAGGTTTTGTGAGCAACCTGTGCCAGGGCCTCACCAGCCTCACAGGGAAGAATTTCTTCCTAATATCCCACCTAAATCTACTCTCTTTCAGCTTGAAGCCATTCCCCCTGTCTTGTCATTCCATACTTTTGTAAATAGTCTCTCTCCGTCTTTCTTGTAGGCTCCCTTCAGGTACTGGAAGACCTCAATTAGACCACCCCTAAGCTACTGAATGACAGAATGAAGTCTCCCTAAATGGTCCTATTAGGGAAAAATAGAGGAATTAGGCATGTGTAGAAGTGCTGTTTCTGATTTACTAAGTGTAACTATGAGAATTCTCCACGCCTTCTTCCCCAGCATCTTACATAAAGAGCACAGACATCTGTGGGAGATGCAGTGAGACCAGGAACCACCCTCCATGCTCCCCAGACTTATTCTACTGCAGATAAATCACTGGTAAATATGAAGCAAATGAAATCAGTCACCTCTCAGAGAAACTGCTGGTTTTCAAAAGAATTCTACACAGATTCATGTCAGCCCTTCATACCTGATTCAGTGCATAAGTTCTAACTAAGTTTTCTTTTAAACTATCTCACTTTTAAAAAACCAGATTTTTTTTCTCTGCAAACTGCTGCAAGAGAATGACAATCTGGCTTTGTCTTGAAACACTCTGAGTCTTTTAGATGATGCTGTCTTGACAGCTCTGCTATTAATAGTGGCATTTTCCCTGCTATTTAAAAAGGAGACTTGTGCTGAACTGGGAATCAGTCATGTTCATAATAATTTTGCACTAAGGGCAGATGCAGTCTATGAGTTTACGTAGGAGAATTTACAGTTACAATACCATGAAACATTAATTATTTATGGTATGTTCTCACATAGCTGCAAGATAAGATAGCCCTTCTTCAAAAAGAAGTGCAGTAAGGCTGAATTTACTGTATGCTTGAATCATTGTATGTGCGAGTGTAAGACCTGACCTTTTCATTCTCCTTGGAGATGAGAAAAGACTTTGATAAGCACAAGGAACATGAATCAGTATGTGAAATTGTCTTTCTACTGTAAGAAGTCATTAAAAATTCATTAGAAGTTCAGCATATGCATCTGAAAACATTTAGTGGATTTTTGGTCTGTTATGGAAGTGTCTTTTACACCAAATATTGCTGTTTCCTTCCATTTAGCAGCAAATCCACTTTTGGCTGAGCTCATCCTTGATAACAGAGATCAGGAATGGTGTGAAAAAGTCATTACTTAAATGCGAGCTCTCACAAATAATGTAGGAGCTACAAGTGGCATGGCTAGTTCGAAAGGTCGTGGTTTTTTGCAATAAATTGTTATTGAGCCAAATACCCAGTGAGAATTGAAAGGACTGTATCATCGTGAGGGGAAAAAAATGAGGCTCTGGAACATTTCAGTCATGAACACACTGAAACAATTTTATATTAACACGTATTGTGCTAAGGAATGATAAAATTTCAATGGGGCAAAGTTTAAAAGTCACCTTATGAAAGCATCTGATTCAGAACAGAGCCTTGTGCAGAGCAGCAGAGAGGCACAGACTTCAGGACAAGCATCTTTAAAATCCGTAGGTGTTGAATACCTACTGTATATTTAGAATGGGTATCTTAAACTCTGCTTTTGATTTCAGAGTATTATCTGTTACATAAATTATTGTCTACATAGGTAGTCCTTTTTATTATTATTATTTTTCTTGATTTGCAGGATTCCTACATGTTTCCACTCTGGCTAGTGACCATGATTGTTGTGACTGTAGGCTTGATTTTGTTAGTTTTCACGGAGTTCCCATGGACTGCAAATGGCTCGTTTCATTTAAGAGAGCCATGACTTTGCCACATACTTATTGGAATTTTGTTCATGCTTAGTGGTATTGTGTTTAAAAATGAGCAATGCTGGCAATGATTTCATGTCAGCAGAACATCCTGCTGCCTTTTACAATACTCCTAACACTAATAAGTTGAAAAAGCCATTGTTGAAAGAACCATAAAAGTTATCACCATAGAGGTGAGGTATTTTTTATTAGAAAGCCTTAAAGCTACACTGTTATTTGAAGTCAGTACTTTAACTTTCACTGCCAAAAGAGGATGTATATTTCATGCAACTTTAACCTTTCTGAGAAAGAGTATCTGTTTCAGGGAATCCTATGAACATTTCCCATGTTTTAAAAATGAGATGTTTGTATCTAGAAAGCTGCACTCACAGGTGCACGCCAAGCTATGTGTCTGACTCCCAAAAGATCCTTGATTTTCCACTCAGATGCTTCACACCTTTTAGGACTGAGCTAAGTGTGCCTAGAAAGGCCAGGAGTATCATCTTTAATCATCTAGCCTGATGATATCTCTGCACACAAAGCATGTTATCACACACCAAAAACCTTGTGGACTTGATGGATAGTGAAAGTGAAATGCTATCAGGTTACGTAAACCACTGATTGATGAATCATAGGTAATGTCATTTTTTCAGAGGAAAAGAATCCAGAGAGACTTTGAAGCTTTGAACTGCCAGTCAACCTGCAGTACATTCGTTCCTTTAATTTTTCTCAAAGTATGTTCCTGAGACAATTTGCCTCGTTAGTGGAAAGCTGGTGACCTGATCACACAACAAATCCTTTTGTACTTCAACTAGGAGGTACTGCCCAAAAGTATATAATTAGGTTTTCAACATTCTGAAAATCTGTTTTGATGATTGAAACATTTATGTTTTCTAACATTTAAAGCCAGTAGTTTGTACAACAGAATGTCTTCTAGACTTGCAGCAAATTTTACAAAGAATAAAGAATTTTATGTCTTCATAAATTTTGCTGCAAGGCTAGAAGGCATGAATATGCTTTGCTAAAACAAAACCAAAGCCCCCAAATCCATACAAGTGCAAATCAAGTGCTAAACTGCTTTCTTAATGGAGAAACTCTTATGGAAGTATCACTGGTTTAAATAACTAACTAGTTATGAAAGCAGACAGCAATACTGTTTTCCACATATGCAGTATTATCTCCAAGGTATGGGTCTGAATCCTTTCCAGAAAAGTCTATTTATTGTTCTTGTGTTCTTGTGAAAAAAATGAGGCAATCGTGAGTTGAAGGGGATGAGTAGAGTCAATGGCAGAATTGAGGATGGAAGACAGATCTGAATTTTTATTTAGCCTGTAGCTGACATGAATGAAGTGAGAGGGAATGAAATCCTACTGGATGGTCAAAGTAAATCTGAATTCAGACTCATATTGCACAGAAAGTTTTGTGTGTGTCTGTGTTTCTGCACACATGGGGATAAACATCACCCTACTTTTTTTATTAAATGCAGATGGATACTTCTCTACCTGGTTTGAGTAGATCAAGGTCTTGCCTATGAGTCTCTTCACAGGTTACTACAATGAGACCTTGTGGCTCCTCATGATTTAGCTTAGTTTGGTATAAACACTGCCTAAATAAATACATTTTTTATTGATGGAGAGTCAGTTAAACTATTACATCTTTCTTTATTTTTCATCCTTCTTCTCTTTCTTTTGAGAAAGTAGGTTCCCAAAATTTCTTGAGCAGGGTTTTTTTCATGTATGCAGATGCTGGAACCCCTATGAGCAGGTGAAAGGAGTGAAAATGTTGTGAAAGAGTTTTTTGTTGTGAGGTTCCTATGCTCAGTTCTGCTGGTCTGTTCAAAGGTTGAAATTTGCAGTGAAGCTTTCGGAGTGTGTACCCAGATCAGGACACAGCCCTGAGAAGCCAATTCTGTGTTATCCTTGTAAGAAATTCTCCCTGTTAACCTCCATTTGACTGGGAGGTACGTGGCTATTCAGCTATCACAGCTCTGCACTGCCAGAGAAGCAGATCTCAGCAGACACTTCTGAGAAATAAAATGGTTTTAAACAT
>WEIT01002466.1:7445-18381 GCA_013389985.1 Dryoscopus gambensis | reverse complement strand
GGGCTCGGCAGCTGCGGGATCGCTGCCCGTGGCCACGGGGCGGCACCGCCGCAGGTCCCCGAGCCCTGGGCCGGGTGGCACCGAGAGGGGACAACAGCGAGCGGCAGCTCCTTCCCCTGCGCGGCGCTGGAAGGAAAAGCCCGGCTGTGTCCCCGCGCTCTCCCGGCTGAGCCCAGGGCGCGCTCTCCCCGCGGGGCTGGGGACACTTTGCAGGCGGGGCTGGGCTTTGCGATGTCCTTCCCCTTCTGCCGCTCCTTTCCCCCCTTGCAGCCGCTCTCCCGGGGCAGGGCGGGTTTAGGGCTCAGCCCTGTTTTCCCTCGCCACAAATCTGCCCGAAATGATTCGCCAAACCCGTTTGGGGTTTCCAGAGGCGAGGAAGGAAAGCTGGAATGGGATTAGCTCCACTCCCAACTGGTTTGGGAAGCTGGTTTGCCTCGTGGGGCGGGAGGTTGGGAGCGCTGCCAGCTCCCTGTGCTCCCACACGGAGCCCCGGGCGGGTTTGGGATCTCTTATCTCGGAGGCACCTGGATCAAAATCTCCTAATTGGATTCCCGGGATTAATTAATTAATCCCAGCAGGTCCTGGCTCTGGGGTGGCTGCGCTGACTGGCACTGTCACCTCCGGGGGCTTCGGTGCCAAAACCTTCAATCCAGCACCCCAAATTTGGGAAGCTGCTCCGGGATCTGCCGGGCCAGGCTGTGGGAAAGCCCCTGGAGTGGGACCAGCACACCCAAAATTCGGGAATATTTCTGGGAGCGAGGCCCCGGGGAACGGCGCAGTGCCGAGCCCTGGGATTGGGGCCAGGATTTAAAGCTCCAAACAGAATTCCCGGGAAACAGAATTCCCAGGAAACCCCCGCGCGTGCCCGGGATCAGCTCCCGCACCCCCCGGACCCGGAGCAGATCCCGCCGGGATGCGCTCAGGGAAGCCAGGCCGGGATTGGGAATCCGAGCCCGCCCGGGTGTCCCTTCGGCAGGTGGCACTCTGGGGACAGCAGAGGGACAGCCCCAGTCAGGCCGGACTGGGAGCACTGGGAGCTGCCCAGCGCTGCCGCTGGATGGCCCCGCTGTCCCCGGGTCCCGGAGCTGTGCCCAGGTCCTCCTCCCGCCACCCCCCGCCAGCTCCCGGTGGCCACGGGCAGGGGACAGGGGACAGCCCTCGGTGGCCACGGGGAGGGTGC
This sequence comes from Dryoscopus gambensis, assembly GCA_013389985.1. Lineage (NCBI taxonomy): Eukaryota > Metazoa > Chordata > Aves > Passeriformes > Malaconotidae > Dryoscopus > Dryoscopus gambensis. Next base: position 17,201 of record WEIT01002466.1, on the reverse strand, counting down.
AGGGGACATCTCCCGGTGGCCACGCTGCTGCTGCAGCTGGAGCCGAGGCCCCGCGGTTCCCTGACCCCCCCCTTCCCACATCAACTCCAGGTTGGGGGGATTTTGGGGGGATTTGGGGGGGATTTGGGGGGGATTTGGGGTCTCTCATCCCGTGCTTTCCCGCAGCAGCTCCGTGGGGATGTCACAGCCTCGCCCGGAGCGCTGCCCTCCCTCAGGGACAAACCCAAAGTCATCGAAATCATCACCAAAACCCGGTCTGGGAGCTCGTGTGAGGCTGTGCCCGAGCCCTGGGGGGACTTGGGGACCCGGGGGTGTCACTGCGCTGTCCCAAAACCTCAGGGATCAGGGATGGGCAGTGGGGCCGACGAGCGTGGGACACCCGGTGCTGACTAATCCCAAAACTCAACAAATCCCAAAAAAAGCTCCAGAAAACCTTCTCGGCAGCCAAAAAAAGCTCCTTTAGGGCAGCGCCGGGGGTACTTTACCCCCAAAATGTGCCCAGTGCTGCCTCAGTATCCCAAAATTCCCGGGAGAGGCAGCGGAGCCGCGTGTCTGTGCACAGGGACGGTTCAGGGCACGGCTGAACTTGAGGAACCCCGGCCCTAATTACAACACCTCATTAAGGGCCTGCAGCACCCGGACCTGAATAGGGCCATTAACCCAACCTGCTCCAATTTAGCCTCGTTTGGACCTCCCAAAATTTTCCTTGGAGTTGTTGGGCTTCGCTTCCTGTTTGGAAGCTCTGCGGTGTCCTAAAAGGTGTCCCCGATGAGTCAGGTTTGGGGTTTTTCGGGAGAGGGAGAAGGTGAGGAGGATTTTGGGGCTGGTTCAGCCTTTGGCGCTGATTCAAGGTTTGGGGCTGATTCAGGTTTTGTCACTGGTTCAGGTTTTGGGACTGGTTCTGGGGTTTGGGACTGGTTCTGGGGTTTGGGGCTGGTTCAGGTTTTGGGGCTGGTTCAGGTTTTGGGGCTGCTTTAGGTTTTTTGGGTAGCTCAAGTTTTGAAGCTGGTTTGCGTTTTGGGGCTGGTTCAGGTTTTGTCACTGGTTCTGGGTTTTGAGACTGGTTCTGGGTTTTGGGGGTGGTTCAGGTTTTGGGGCTGGTTCATCCTTTGTGGCTTGTTAAAGTCTGTGGGGCTAATTCAGGTTTTAGGGCTAGTTCTGGTTTTGGGGCTGATTCCAGTTTTTTGGTTATTTCAGTTTTTGTCACTGGTTCAGGTTTTTAGGGCTGGTTCATTTTTTGGGGGCTGGTTCAGGTTTTTTGGGGCTGATTCAGGTTTTTGGGGTTGATTCAGTTTTTGGGGCTGGTTCAGGTTTTCGGGGCTGATTCCGTTTTAGGGACTGGCTCAGCTTTTTAGGGCCAGTTCACTTTTTAGGACCAGCTCACCCTTCCAAGCTGCTCCAACCTTTACCTCCTCCTCCTCCTCCTGTTGTTTTCTCAGTTTCTTTTTTTTTTTTATTTGCTGGAAACTGTTTGTGCCGGGCTAATTCCTGAAAATCCAGCCCTGGACATCCCCGAGCTCACCCAAACACGGNACTTTACCCCCAAAATGTGCCCAGTGCTGCCTCAGTATCCCAAAATTCCCGGGAGAGGCAGCGGAGCCGCGTGTCTGTGCACAGGGACGGTTCAGGGCACGGCTGAACTTGAGGAACCCCGGCCCTAATTACAACACCTCATTAAGGGCCTGCAGCACCCGGACCTGAATAGGGCCATTAACCCAACCTGCTCCAATTTAGCCTCGTTTGGACCTCCCAAAATTTTCCTTGGAGTTGTTGGGCTTCGCTTCCTGTTTGGAAGCTCTGCGGTGTCCTAAAAGGTGTCCCCGATGAGTCAGGTTTGGGGTTTTTCGGGAGAGGGAGAAGGTGAGGAGGATTTTGGGGCTGGTTCAGCCTTTGGCGCTGATTCAAGGTTTGGGGCTGATTCAGGTTTTGTCACTGGTTCAGGTTTTGGGACTGGTTCTGGGGTTTGGGACTGGTTCTGGGGTTTGGGGCTGGTTCAGGTTTTGGGGCTGGTTCAGGTTTTGGGGCTGCTTTAGGTTTTTTGGGTAGCTCAAGTTTTGAAGCTGGTTTGCGTTTTGGGGCTGGTTCAGGTTTTGTCACTGGTTCTGGGTTTTGAGACTGGTTCTGGGTTTTGAGACTGGTTCTGGGTTTTGGGGGTGGTTCAGGTTTTGGGGCTGGTTCATCCTTTGTGGCTTGTTAAAGTCTGTGGGGCTAATTCAGGTTTTAGGGCTAGTTCTGGTTTTGGGGCTGATTCCAGTTTTTTGGTTATTTCAGTTTTTGTCACTGGTTCAGGTTTTTAGGGCTGGTTCATTTTTTGGGGGCTGGTTCAGGTTTTTGGGGGCTGGTTCAGGTTTTTTGGGGCTGATTCAGGTTTTTGNNNNATTCAGGTTTTTGGGGTTGATTCAGTTTTTGGGGCTGGTTCAGGTTTTCGGGGCTGATTCCGTTTTAGGGACTGGCTCAGCTTTTTAGGGCCAGTTCACTTTTTAGGACCAGCTCACCCTTCCAAGCTGCTCCAACCTTTACCTCCTCCTCCTCCTCCTGTTGTTTTCTCAGTTTCTTTTTTTTTTTTATTTGCTGGAAACTGTTTGTGCCGGGCTAATTCCTGAAAATCCAGCCCTGGACATCCCCGAGCTCACCCAAACACGGGCCACTGTCATTACCTTTATTAGAGCCCGCTGCGGCCACTCTTGCCGGCGTCCTGGAATCCTTTGCTGTGATGCGGCTGCCCGGGGCTCGTCAGGCAGGAATCCTGCTCGTATTCTCCAGGGGAGGATGAAAGGTGACACACGGGCAGTAATGAGCGAATTCTCGCGGCCCCGAACGGCTTCAAAGTGCGGCAGCATTTGGGTGATGCCGCGCTGCCACCCCTGCCCGCGTCACCGTGGACCCTGAGTAATCCCGGCCGTCATTAAGTGCCGGGGACGGCGGCCCCGAATGTGTCATTACCCGCATTTTTACGGCCGGGGAAACGGGGGCACCGCGAGCTTCGCTGGTTTCCTGCCGACCACAGCCTGACTCACCCGGGGCTGGCAGCGCGGGGGGGGCACCCCCCGGCTTTGGGCTCTGCTCGGGATCCTCGTCCCGGATCGCAGGGCGGGGGATGCCAGATCTGAGCCTGGGCGGGCTGAGGGGTGTAAAACACAGCGGGGGAAAGCAGCCTTTTGTCCCCAAAATCGGCGCGGCAGAGCCGGGCTCGGGGGTGGGATGAGCGTCCTGCGGGAGCGGAGCTGGGGCTGGCAGCGATCTGGGCACGGGGGACGGTGGCACCACCCCTGTCCCCGGCCCGGAGCTCCCCGAGTCCCCCCGGGTGTCCCCGCCTGGGCCACCCCCCAGCTCCCTCTGCATCCTCATCCGGCTGCGGGGCCACGGTCCCAGATCCATCGGGAGCCTGATGGATCCTTCCCTCTGCAGAGCCACGGGAATGCCCGACAAGTACTGTGCCCAGGTGGAGCGCAGGGCCCGGAGCCGAGCCAGCGCCGCCCTCTCCTAAGCCCGGCCCGATTCCCCACGGATTTGGGGCTCCGTTTCCATTTTTTATCCGTATTTTTAATCCATTTTTAAATTAAATGATGGTGTTGAGCAGATGGTGTTTTCCGTCCTCCCCTGGCCTCAGGGCTGCTGGGGAGGAGCTGCCTCGGGGCTGGAGGAGCCCTGAGGCTCCTTGTCCCACCTGCCTCACGCTGGGGATGGACATTGTCCCTTGCTCTGTCCCCGAAGCCACTGCGGCTGTTTGGGGGTGCCCCCAGCCCAGGGCAGGGTCCCCACGGGCTCTGCCCCAGCCCTGCCAGTGCCACCTCTGTCCCTGCAGCTGAACCTCCCCCAGGCCCAAAGCAAAGGGACCCGGGGATGATGCAAAGGTGTCACCTCCAGGGGGATGGGGACAGGGCCTCGGGAGCTGCCCGGTCCCGCAGGAGTGGCTCTGATTAATTGCCGGAGCAGCTGGAAAACAAAGAGAGCTGGGAAAGGCGAGGCCGGGGCAGGGGACAGCGCAGGGACTCCTCTGGGAGCTGGGCCAGGCTGGGGCAGGGGGAGGACAAGGCGGTGGCCTCGTTGTCCCTTCCTGTCCCTGTCCCATCCCATCTCCGCTCCAGCTCAGGTGTGACCCCGCGGTGCGGCACTGCGGGGCTGGGGGTCCCTTCTGGGGACAGATCTGCCACCTCAGCCCCAGCCCTGAGGAAGCCCCAGTGGCCACCAAGCTCTTGGGGACACCCAGGCCACCGTCACCAGTGCCACCCCCTCTGCGGTGGTCTGTGCCATCTCCAGTGTCCATCTCCAGTGTCCATCCCCAGTGTCCATTCCCAGTGTCCATCCCCAGTGTCCATTCCCAGTGCCACCCTCAGTGCCATCTTTGTTGTCCATCCCCTGTGCCACCCCCAGTGTCCATCCCCAGTATGCATCCCCTGTGTCCACCCCCAGTGTCCATCTCCAGTGTGCATCCCCAGTACCATTCCCAGTATCCACTCCCAATGTCCATCCCTTGTGTCCATCCCCATTATCAGCTCCCAGTGTCCATTCCAGTGTCCACCCCCAGTGTGCACCCCCACTGTCCATCCCCGGTGTCCATCCCTGGTGCCATTCCCAGTATCCATTCCCAGTGCCCACCCATTGTGTCCATCCCCATTATCAACTCCCAATGTCCATCCCTATTGTCCATCCCCTGTGTCCAGCCCCACTGTGCACCCCAGTGTCCATCTCCAGTGTCCATCCCCGGTGTCCATCCCCGGTGTCCATCCCCAGTATCCATTCCCAGTGCCCATCCATTGTGTCCATCCCCATTACCCAGTGTCCACCCCAGTGTCCATTCCAGTGCCCATCCCCACTGTCCATCCCCAGTGTCCATTCCCCACATCCATTCCCCACTGTCCGTCCTGAGTGTCCAGCCCCATTGTACATCCCCATTATCCACCCCCAGTGCCATCCCCAATGCCACCTCCAGTGTCCATCCCCAGTGCCATCCCCAGTGCCATCCCCACTGTCCATCCCCAGCGTCCATTCCCCACATCCATTCCCCACTGTCCGTCCTGAGTGTCCAGCCCCATTGTACATCCCCATTATCCACCCCCAGTGCCACCCTCAGTGTCCATCCTTATTTTCCATCCCCTGTGGCCACCCTCAGTGCCATCCCCAGTGCCATCCCCACTGTCCATCCCCAGCGTCCATTCCCCACATCCATTCCCCACTGTCCGTCCTGAGTGTCCAGCCCCATTGTACATCCCCATTATCCACCCCCAGTGCCACCCTCAGTGTCCATCCTTATTTTCCATCCCCTGTGGCCACCCTCAGTGCCATCCCCAGTGCCATCCCCACTGTCCATCCCCAGCGTCCATTCCCCACATCCATTCCCCACTGTCCGTCCTGAGTGTCCAGCCCCATTGTACATCCCCATTATCCACCCCCAGTGCCACCCTCAGTGTCCATCCTTATTTTCCATCCCCTGTGGCCACCCTCAGTGCCATCCCCAGTGCCATCCCCACTGTCCATCCCCAGCGTCCATTCCCCACATCCATTCCCCACTGTCCGTCCTGAGTGTCCAGCCCCATTGTACATCCCCATTATCCACCCCCAGTGCCACCCTCAGTGTCCATCCTTATTTTCCATCCCCTGTGGCCACCCTCAGTGCCATCCCCAGTGCCATCCCCACTGTCCATCCCCAGCGTCCATTCCCCACATCCATTCCCCACTGTCCGTCCTGAGTGTCCAGCCCCATTGTACATCCCCATTATCCACCCCCAGTGCCACCCTCAGTGTCCATCCTTATTTTCCATCCCCTGTGGCCACCCTCAGTGCCATCCCCAGTGCCATCCCCACTGTCCATCCCCAGCGTCCATTCCCCACATCCATTCCCCACTGTCCGTCCTGAGTGTCCAGCCCCATTGTACATCCCCATTATCCACCCCCAGTGCCACCCTCAGTGTCCATCCTTATTTTCCATCCCCTGTGGCCACCCTCAGTGCCATCCCCAGTGCCATCCCCACTGTCCATCCCCAGCGTCCATTCCCCACATCCATTCCCCACTGTCCGTCCTGAGTGTCCAGCCCCATTGTACATCCCCATTATCCACCCCCAGTGCCACCCTCAGTGTCCATCCTTATTTTCCATCCCCTGTGGCCACCCTCAGTGCCATCCCCAGTGCCATCCCCACTGTCCATCCCCAGCGTCCATTCCCCACATCCATTCCCCACTGTCCGTCCTGAGTGTCCAGCCCCATTGTACATCCCCATTATCCACCCCCAGTGCCACCCTCAGTGTCCATCCTTATTTTCCATCCCCTGTGGCCACCCTCAGTGCCATCCCCAGTGCCATCCCCACTGTCCATCCCCAGCGTCCATTCCCCACATCCATTCCCCACTGTCCGTCCTGAGTGTCCAGCCCCATTGTACATCCCCATTATCCACCCCCAGTGCCACCCTCAGTGTCCATCCTTATTTTCCATCCCCTGTGGCCACCCTCAGTGCCATCCCCAGTGCCATCCCCACTGTCCATCCCCAGCGTCCATTCCCCACATCCATTCCCCACTGTCCGTCCTGAGTGTCCAGCCCCATTGTACATCCCCATTATCCACCCCCAGTGCCACCCTCAGTGTCCATCCTTATTTTCCATCCCCTGTGGCCACCCTCAGTGCCATCCCCAGTGCCATCCCCACTGTCCATCCCCAGCGTCCATTCCCCACATCCATTCCCCACTGTCCGTCCTGAGTGTCCAGCCCCATTGTACATCCCCATTATCCACCCCCAGTGCCACCCTCAGTGTCCATCCTTATTTTCCATCCCCTGTGGCCACCCTCAGTGCCATCCCCAGTGCCATCCCCACTGTCCATCCCCGGTGTCCATCCCTGGTGCCATTNTCCCCAGTATGCATCCCCTGTGTCCACCCCCAGTGTCCATCTCCAGTGTGCATCCCCAGTACCATTCCCAGTATCCACTCCCAATGTCCATCCCTTGTGTCCATCCCCATTATCAGCTCCCAGTGTCCATTCCAGTGTCCACCCCCAGTGTGCACCCCCACTGTCCATCCCCGGTGTCCATCCCTGGTGCCATTCCCAGTATCCATTCCCAGTGCCCACCCATTGTGTCCATCCCCATTATCAACTCCCAATGTCCATCCCTATTGTCCATCCCCTGTGTCCAGCCCCACTGTGCACCCCAGTGTCCATCTCCAGTGTCCATCCCCGGTGTCCATCCCCGGTGTCCATCCCCAGTATCCATTCCCAGTGCCCATCCATTGTGTCCATCCCCATTACCCAGTGTCCACCCCAGTGTCCATTCCAGTGCCCATCCCCACTGTCCATCCCCAGTGTCCATTCCCCACATCCATTCCCCACTGTCCGTCCTGAGTGTCCAGCCCCATTGTACATCCCCATTATCCACCCCCAGTGCCATCCCCAATGCCACCTGCAGTGTCCATCCCTATTGTCCATTCCCCTTTTCCAGACTCACTGTCCACCCCCAGTCCCATCCCCAGTGTCACCCCCACTGTCCACCCGGCGTCACCCTCATTGTCCATCCCCATTTTCCACCCCCAGGGCCACCCTGCACGTCCATCCTCATTGTCACCCGTGGTGTCCACCCCCAGTGCCACCCCCAGTGTCCGTGTCTGCTGTCCACCCCCAGTGTCCATCCCTCTTTTCCACCCCCAGTGTCCATCCCCAGTGCCATCCCCACTGTCCATCCCCAGTGCCACCCTCAGTGTCCATCCTTATTTTCCATCCCCAGTCCCATCCCCTGTGTCCACCCCCTGTGTCCATCCCCAATGCCATCCCCAGTGTCCATCCTTATTTTCCATCCCCTGTGTCCACCCTCAGTGCCATCCCCAGTGCCACCCTCAGTGTCCACCCCCACTGTCCGCCCCCAGTGCAACTCCCAGTGTCCATCCTTATTGTCCATCCCCAGTGCCATCCCCAGTGTCCATCATTATTTTCCATCCCCAGTGTCCATCCTTATTTTCCATCCCCAGTACCATTCCCAGTATCCATTCCCAATGTCCATCCCTTGTGTCCATCCCCAGTGTCACCCCCAGTGTCCATCCTTGCTGTCCATCCCCACTGTCCATCCCCAGTGCCATCCCCAGTGTCATTCCCAGTGTCACCCCCAGTGTCCATCCTTGCTGTCCATCCCCACTGTCCATCCCCAGTGCCATCCCCAGTGTCATTCCCAGTGTCACCCCCAGTGTCCATCCTTGCTGTCCATCCCCACTGTCCATCCCCAGTGCCATCCCCAGTGTCATTCCCAGTGTCACCCCCAGTGTCCATCCTTGCTGTCCATCCCCACTGTCCATCCCCAGTGCCATCCCCAGTGTCATTCCCAGTGTCACCCCCAGTGTCCATCCTTGCTGTCCATCCCCACTGTCCATCCCCAGTGCCATCCCCAGTGTCATTCCCAGTGTCACNCAGTCCCATGTGGGGGACAAGGTCAAGAGTGAGTGTCACAGCACGGGAAGGGGGGTCACAGCCCCGTGGGGGGGTCACAGCCCCGTGGGGGGGTCACAGCACTGAAAGGGGGGGTCACAGCCCAATGTGGGGGTCACGGCCTGGTGTGGGTCTCACAGCCCAGTGGGGGGGTCACAACCCATGGCAGGGGTCCCAGCCTGGGGTGGGGGTCCCAGCCCCATGGGGGGGTCCCAGCCCGAGATGGGGGCTCAGCCACCCCATGCCATGGACAGGGACAGGGACACCCATCCCAGGTGGGCGCTGGGACCCCGGGGGCACGTGGGGTCTGGGGGGTCCCTGGCTGGGGTGCCCGCGGGGGTGGGGACACACAGGTGGGGGGACCCATGGGTGACAGTGTCTGGGTGTCCCTGTGCTCCCATGTCCCTGTGTCCCCGTGTTCATGGTGTCCATGGTGTCCATGGTGTCCACGTCCCCCGTGTGACCTCAAGGGACACTGGCAGGGACAGTGTCCTTGGCAGGGCCTTCCCATGGGGCTGACCCCCCCCGGTGTCACCCCAACACCTCCTGTCACATGTTCCTGTCCCAACTCCTCCATCCACTCCTGTGTCCCTGTCCCAGCTCTTCTGTCCCTGCCACGGCTCTGTCCCATCTCCAGCATCTGCTGCCACGTCCCTGTCCCGGCCCCTCCATGCCCTGCCAGTGTCCTTGTCCCCAGCAGCTCCATCCACTGTCCCAAATCCTCCATCCATCCCGTCCCAGCTCCTCCCTCCCTGCCACATCCCTGTCCCAGCTCCTCCATCCTCTGCCACTGTCCCTGTCCCCAAGGGTTCCATCCACTGCCAGTCCCTGTCCCAGCTCCTCCATCCCCTGTCATGTCCCTGTCCCCAGCCCTTCCATCCAACACCGTGGCCTTGTCCCAAATCCTCCATCCATCCCGTCCCAGCTCCTCCCTCCCTGCCACATCCCTGTCCCAGCTCCTCCATCCTCTGCCACTGTCCCTGTCCCCAAGGGTTCCATCCACTGCCAGTCCCTGTCCCAGCTCCTCCATCCCTGTCACGTCCCTGTCCCATCTGAGTGCGGCCCTGGCCCTGGCCCTGTCGCTGCCACGCCACCCCATCCCCGGGCAGTGACCCATGGGCTCGGTGGGTGCCACGGTCCCTGCGCTGCCACTGAGTGCCGGTGCCCGCTGGCCGAGGGGCAGGTCCGGAGGAGGGATCTGCTGCCTTTAAACCCCCGCTCCAACCACACCTTTAAGCTCTTCGAGTCCCGCTCTAAGCCCAGAATCCTTTCGGGATCTGTGGGGCTGGAGCTGCCACCTCCACCCGCCGGTGGCTTTGTCCCACTGTCCCCACTCAGTGCCCGCAGCGGGGCCA
>WEIT01002465.1:7493-35613 GCA_013389985.1 Dryoscopus gambensis | reverse complement strand
CCCTCCAGCCCCGAGGGTTGAAGCCCCGGGTAAGGGGCCGCTGCTGCGCCCCCAGCCCCCCGTCAGCCCCGGTACCGAGCCGCCGCAACGCGGAGACGAGCCCGAGGTGTCGGCACCAGCGCGTTTATTGCTCCTCTCGCCAGGGCGCGGGGCTCGCTCCGAGGCCGGGGGCACGGGGGGAGCGGAGGGCGGCAGGAACGGGAGCGGTGTGCCGGGACCCCCTCCAGCTCAGCGCAGGTGCAGGAAGAGCGCTGCGAGCACCCCCAGGGCCATGGAGAGGAGCGGGGGGCTGGCGCAGGGCGGGCTCAGGCTGGGGGTGGCCGTGGCGTTCCTCGGGCTGCCGTCTTTCGGAGGTCCATCCTTTGCCTGGCCGAGGGACTGGAAAAGAAAACGAGCGTCAGACATCCCTCCCAATAGCAGCGCGGGGGGGAAAGCCCTGGGACCCCTCACCCGACTCTCCTGGGGGCAAAAGGAGTCGGGGGGCCAAAGGAGCCAGGGGCACTGCCGTGCCCACGCTGCCCCACCCCGGGCAGGACAAACAGCCCGCTGTCCCCTGGCAGGTTCCCCTTCGCACTCGTGGCTTTGGGCTCGTCCCAGCGCACGGAGGGAAGTGAGCTGCCCCTGGAATTGCTACTCTGCTTCTAAGCAGGGACTTTCAGAAATTACGGGGGGAAGTGGAAGCCAGGGAGTGGTCTCTGCTCCTCCGGCTGCTGCGAGGAAGTGGTGAGAAGGTGACGGGCCCGGCCCTGCAGCAGAAGAGGTGGAGTGCAGGAAACGCCCGTGCTGGCAGTGAGGGGCAGGGGGAGGAGGGACCCCCGGGAAAGGACCAGGAATGGAGCCCAAAACTCTGCTCTGCCCCTTCGCCACACTCTTGTCCTTTTTGGCTGGTTTACAGAGGGGGAATCCCACAATGTAAATGCAGCCTGTGGAGCCAGCAGCAGGTCGCAGCTGCGTGGAACCAGACGAGCGAAATAAGCACAGACAGATCTGGCCCTGTGACCGGCATGTTGTAAGGGAAAAAAAAAAAAAACCATCCCAAAAGCTGCCCCAAAGAGCATGGTGCTCCCCATCCGTGCATCCCTCCCGTGCAACACCTCCCCACCACTTCCCAACATCCCTCAGCACAGCTCTCGGACCGAGCCCCCATGGAGCCCCCCAGCAGGAAGGAAAATAACATCCAGTGGGGAGAGGCGAGAGGAAACCACACGTGTGTCCACCCAGCTGCTCCGGCCAGCCACGCTCAGCATCCCCACTGCAGGCACAGGCTGGGGCCGGCAGGCAAAGGAGAGGCTGGAAGCTGGGCTGGAGAGCTCAGTGTGAGGGTTACAGATGTGAGCGACGCTCAAGCTGAAGAAACGCTTTCAAAAAGCGCCGTATGGAAGCGTTCAGACCTTCCAGACCACAGCGCAGAGCTCTCGGTAAGATCACAGCGGTTAAAATCAAAGAGAAAACCAAACGCTGAGGCTTTCAGCTGAAAGCAGAAATTCTCCCGCTGGCCGAACCCTCCCCGCCCGTGGGCAGAGCTGGCTGGGCCCCGGGGCCGTGTCCTTACCAGGCAGAGCACGAGCAGGGCGAGCAGCAGGAGCGGGCGGGCGCGCTGGAGGGGCGGCATGGCTGGGGCTCCGCAGGTGCCCTGACGCTTCCCGTGACACTTCCTCGTCTGCTCCGAGCCTTTAAAGCGCGGCGGTGGCACGGGCGCACCAATCGCACCTCCCTTCCCCAAAGGCCTGCGGGACGGGGCGGTTTGGGGAAGTCGCATCCGCCGCCCGTGCTGCGCCCGACGTGGTGTGGGGATCTCCAGCCCCTGGAGATGTTTCTCTGCACCCCCGGCACAAGAGCAGCTCCTGCTCCCTGTTCCGTGGCATGACAGTGATCAATGACACAATATAGAAATTTTCAGTTCTCCTGGAGTCGCTGAATAGATTAACTTAAAGATTAAGTGGCAAAATAAGATAACAGGATGTAAAGGTGATTTTCAGTTCTTCTGGAGTTGCTGAATAGATTAACTTAAAGATTAAGTGGCAAAATAAGATAACAGGATGTAAAGGTGTGAGCGCAGGATGATAAACGTGGCTGCAAGGAGTGGAGAAACAGGTAAAAACGACTAGAGTGGGGGTTTTGTTGCAAGTATATAAAAAGAAGCAACAGTGCACGCCCAAAGAAAAAGATCAAGGAAAGGCTGAAACCCCTCAGGCTCTGCTTCTCCCTGGGGCCTCTCTGTCCTCACACCCACCGAGGACTAAGAGTGGCTGAAACCCTCCCTGGCTCACTGGGAGGAACAAACCTCTTTCCCCGTGACTCCAGGTGGAGCTGGAGCCAAGGCGTCCCTTGGGATTTCAGCTGCAGGTCCAAGGGATCGGGAAATGCTCCCTTGAACCCCCCAAATCCATCTCCTCACTGCAGATCTCCGAGCTCCCTCACCCGCTCAGCTGCAGCAGCAGGAAACAAAAGGGATTTGGTTATTTTCAGACGGTGCTGAGAACACACACCTGCTGTCTGCGTTTGTGCTGGCCAAGCACATCATGGGGAGCTCTCTGTCAGCTTCCGCCCAGAGCCGAGGGCTTCTTCTGCAGAAAAGCTTCACCAAATTTAGCTCGGTTTTGCTCTTCGGGCAAGTTGAAACGAAAAGTCTCTTGAGCACAGCCAACATCCCTGGAAGGGTCCAAGGCCAGGTTGGACAGGGTTTGGAGTAACCTGGGATAATGGAAAGTGTCCCTGCCTCACGGCAGGGGGTGGGAATGAGATGAGCTTTGAGATCCCTTGAGCCCAAACCAGTTTGTAGTTCTTGGAACGCCCCGTCAGAGGAGGCAAAATTGGGGGATAATTGGCTTGTCCTGCTCATCTCCAGCTGGCAAGGCCAAGCTCGCTGGACAGCAGCACAGAGGCAGCAGGTGGGATGGGGGGCACTTAGGGAAGGGTCTTGGGATAGTGGGAAGCGCTGGGTGGAGTTCAGGGCATCAGCGAGGCCAAGAGCAGTGCCCAGGTGAGAAAACAGAGAGAAAGGAGGCAGGTAAGGGAATCGGGAGGAGCTGCACGGCGTGAGGGGCCTCAGGCCGGGCTGATGTGTATGAGCGGACGCAGAGGACGTGCGGAGGGCGGCTGAGGAGAAAAATGGGACCCACTCCTGGTCCTATCCCTATCCCTATCCCTATCCCGGTCCCGGTCCCGTCCAACACCCCCGTCCCGGGAACAAGACGCGCGATGCATGCTGGGAATTGTAGTTCCCGGGACTACCGCACCCACCACGTGATCAGCGCCGGACCAATCGCAGCGCCCCCGCGTCGCCGTGGCAACCTCCTGTAAACAAGATGGCGGCGGGGGGGTGAGTGAGGGCTTGGGGAGGGCGGGGACCCCCCGGGTTCGGAACCTCCCCCCCGGATTCGGGGATCCCCCCACGAGGGTCCCCCCAACACACCCCGGGTGTGCTACCCCTGTCAGGCCCCCCTCCCCCTTCATCACCCTCCGGGTTACCCCCGTTATTGTGAGCCCCTTTTTGCCCTCCATCCCTCAAACTGCCCGTTCCGCCCGGAAAACAGGGGTGGATGGACTGGGAGGATGGGCTGACCACAAAAATATACGGTTTGGGATTTTTTTGGCAGCTTTTTCAATTATATTTAGGAAATTATTCCACCAAGCAAATACCCCCAAAGTTCACGAAGCTGCGCTTTATTTCCCGTGTTATCCCATCTTCTTTTAACCCAAAGGGCAGAGCTGTCCCAGGCCATTACCTGCACTGGTAAGGCTGTTCTTACTCTTCTACCCTTCTAATAGATGTAGCTCTCTCTGCCCTACAAGTGTCCAAACCCAGATAAGTAACATTTCCACATCCTCAGCCAACCCCTAGAACACCATTTTTACAGTTCCCTTTAAGGTCACATCCTCCCTACTCGATTCAGAACAAAAACTCCCATTTCACTCCCAGTGAAGTTTGCTGCTTCTGTTAATCACAGAGCACTGTGCTTTTTTTCGTTAAAATAACTCCATTTTACCACTTTCTGCCTCTCTGTGCAAGTGTCGTGGTCTCCTTCTGCAAGCTCCACCTCGTGCTCGCTCTTCCAGCTGCTGGGATTGCACCTTCCCATGCTCCTGGCTCCTGAGGAGCGCCCACACACGCTCAGAAATTTGGGAATACTGATGGGATTGAGGGACCACCTGCTCTCCCCTGCCCTCTCCTTCCCTCAGCACTACCCTGATATTCCTTTACCTGCTGTTGGAGAAGCTGTGCCCGAGCACTGACCTGTTTTCTTCCCTTCTCAGAAGATGCCAGGCTGTCTCCTAGGACAAGGAACCCCTGCAAGGCACCCTCCACTCCTGCTTGAGGGGACAACACTGGGAAAGAGCATGGAGGGTAAAGCCCCTTAGTGCTTAGGCGTTTCTGGGACATCATTTTTTCAGTGACACCCCAGGCCAGACCCCTTCCTGTGGCCCCCCTCTCACACACACGGTGAGCTGGTGACCCCAGGAGCCGAGGGGTTTCTGCCCAAAAGGTCCTCCCTGCTGTGGCAGAGCAGGAATCCCGGCGTGGGGTGCCCTGTGCACCCCAGCCCTGCCCACAGGTGTTTGTGCTTTCAGGTGCAGCTCGCGCTGACACGGAGCTCGCGTCCTCTCTGATGGAAAAGATCTCGTTGTTGGAACAAAAATTAGAGGAACAAGCACAAGAAATCCAGCTGAAGGTAAAAGTCAGCCTCTTGCTGAGCCTGTCACAGCAGTTCCACCTCTCAGACCTTGTGTGGGCTCAGAAGTTCGTCTGTGGCCTGCTGTTAATTACCCAAATGAGCCCCTTGCAAAGCAGTAGAGCGGTGGGATCAGGCCTTGGGTGGCAGAGGGGGCAGCCCTTGCTGTGACTCCTTGCAGCAGTGACTCTCAGCACCCTGGCACTAAGATCAGCAGCTCTTTGGCTTCAGAATTTTTTTTTTTTGCCTCCTCTGGTGGTGCATTCCCCCTTTTGTTACCTGAAACAGCAGCTGCTCACACAGCAGAGTCATCCTGGAGCAGCCCTCTCTGCATCACTGAATAGAACAAATACCCTTTAAAAGCTTAGAATAAATACCTTTTTTTTTGTTTAGTTTGGGGCTTTTTTTAAAAAAAAGTGGCTGCAGAGATGCTGGTTTAGTTTCCAGATCAGCCCCTCCCCGCAGGTCTGAGCGGGAGGGTGGAGGACTGGGAGATGGGTCACCTATTCCTGGAGTTCTCTGTTTATCCCACCCCTCATTTGAGTCTAATTAAGGTATTTCTGAGGTGATTCAGCCCCTCTGACCCTTTAGCCTGTCTCTGGGTGGGGTGAAAGACCTGCACCAGCCCCACTAATTGCCCCAGCCAGGACTAATTGTGCAAACTGTGCCCGGAGGTGCTGAGGCCCAGCAGCTGACCCAGGTCATTGTTTGTTCTGCCCCTGAAGGACGGGAGGATTGCTGAACTCGAGGAGGAGATAAAGACTCTTCAGAAAGAAGAAGGTAAAAATTGTTCTACCTTTGGCACCTCTGGGAGAGCTCCAGAGCTCCGGCTCGGGCAACAGAGCAGGCTTGGAGACCTCTCCGAGCTGTCCTTGGCTCCAAACCCCAGGAGCCTCCTTGGTGAGAGGTGGCAGCTACACAGAGGGCCCATTTCCCACAGCAGACCTGCATTTTGACTCGTGTCTGTTACTCCGGTGCGGTGCAAAACATCATTTCCTGACCTGTTTTCTGTGGGTTTCTAAGTTTCCCTGAGTGTAAAGCCAACCACAGACACCCGAGGATGGTCAGAAAAATGAAGAGCAGCAAATGCTGCAGAGTTCAAACAGGCAGGAAAGCAGCTCCTCACAGCTGCGAGAAACCAAACACCCACTCGGAGTCTCCCGCAGGATTCCAGGTCCAGCCTAACTCTAAATTGAACCCAGCTTCCAGTGAGTCACTGAAGGCCTCTTCCCCTGTTCAGTTCCCCGGGATCCAGCAGCGTGCCAGCCCCAGCTGGAGCCCACACACGTTTGCTGCAGTGGCTGAGCTGCCTTGTCTGTGCTGAGCTGCGGCGAGTTCTCCGTTTCCTGAGCACAGAACAGAACGTGTCTGTCAAACCACCACCGTGTGGTTTGTGCCTCCTCGTGCTCTGTGCTGCCATCCAGCCGACATTTCAGGATCCAGCTTCAGTGGACACCTGCTCATTTTGGGCTCCTTAAGGCTGAGGGAGCCAAGCAATTTCCACGGTGTGATTGCCAACAGCAGCACTCACATCAGCTCCCGCAGCATAAAACTTCAGCAGGGCTGTTCACAACTGTCTTTTAGTCTGTCAGCATTGCTGTCAAACCACTGCAGGGTGAATTGTCACGTTCAGCCCCTGTGTCCCACGGGTTTGAGTTCACTGAGCACGGGCAGGTGCTGCTGGGGCTCTGCCCTGTGAGACACAGGTGACCGACCCACAGCTCTCCTTTGAGGATCTTTGTAGAAACATGAGGTCTTCTCTTACAGATGCTCCTGACTCACCCACCACAGAAGAACTGGAAATGAGGTGCCTTCAGCTGCAGAGCCAGGTCTGGGAGATGGAGGTGAGGCAGCTGCTCCTTCGGTTTGAGATCACTGCAGTCCCAGTCTGGCCTTTTTCAAGCTGCCCCTTTGATCATCACAACCCTTCACCTCTGAAAAGAAGGAGCAGGTTGGATGTGAGCAGCAGGGCAGGATGAGGTTTTTAGCACAAAAACATCTGTGCCTCCTGCAGGCTTCATTCTGATTTCCAGGGCTGTGGAAATGCTCAGCTCCTGCAGTCCTGGGAGGTTCCTTTGTCACTACAAATCTTTCCTCCTCCCTTTTCCCTACTGCTGATAGAGCTGCTGTCACTGCCCTGCCAGAGAGTCTGTCTGTCAGTCTGTCTGCCTGCCAGGGCCAAAGAACCGCAGGACACACCTCTTCCACCACCCCCTCTGCCTCTCACAGCCACAGCTGACCACTCTCAGGCTCCCATTGCCAGTTTTCTGAAGCTCTGGTCACCAGCACTGACCTGACTTTCCTCTTCCAGCGGTTCCTGAATGACTATGGTCTGATTTGGGTTGGAGAGACACGGGACCAGCTGGAAGATACACAATCACTCCAGGATGAAGAGGAGTTGCCAGCAGGGAACCTCTGGAAGCCGGGTAAAGCACCGGCACTCTTGGCTGAAGCTGCTATCCCAGCTCCCACTGCATGCTCAGAGAAGGGAGAGTGGATAAGCACCAAACCCTCGGGATCTGGGTCTTCAGAATTTGGGATCCTGTGCCAAGATCTTCACATCGATCCATCTCAGGGACACAGACATGGAACAATCCAACAGGAGCTCAGCAGAAGGTTTAATTTTATATACCTGTATTTTGTACGCCCTTCTGGGGCAAGAGGAGAGAACCTGATGGCTCAGGCCTCCAGGAGGAGACCTCACAGCAGCTGTTTCCTGCAGAATTCACAAACCCTGCACATTTGAGGCTTGGCTGCTCTAATGACATTGACATAGAGTGGGTGGAAAACGGAATCAGGTGCTTTGTGTACATAGGAGCTGTAGCAACTTACCCACAGCGTCTGGCTGCATCAGGGAGTATTGTTTGCCTTTCCTCCCAGCCACCACGTGAGGGGTTTAACTGAGACCTGACTCTGCTGTCTGGGGTCCAAGCAGGTTTGGCAGTGGCTCCTTAGGAAGTGGCAACAGAGGAAAAAAAAGAAAATGATTTGGGCTGTGGAGCCAATGCTGCTTCCCAACCGCCATGCAAATATTAGACTAGACCTTCCCTTAGACGCAGGAGGGGAGAGACAGAGGGAGATCAGCTGAAACAGTTTTGATTTCAGCTCACTGAGCCTTTTCAAGGGTATTTCCACATCACCCTTTAGCAACTCATAAAAAAAAAGCAGAACAACCAAGGACTTTAACTTGGCTTATATCTTTTCTCTCATTTCCTCTTCTGACTTCATTCCTCTGCCCCGTCACAACCCTTTTACTGCTTCACCCTGCCACCCTCAAACACACAGACAAACATCCTTTCAGAGTCCCTGCCCTGGTGCAGGCAGCTGCCTGTTTACCCTGGCACCTCTTCAGCACCTGTGCCCTGATCCACTGATCCAATCTGGCTAATCCAACTCGTGCAGTTCCTCATCCTGCACGGCACAGGGACAGCACAACACTTCTGAGAGGATAAACAAGCCCAGGAGCCCAGCGTGGGCTCCACGAGCTGCCCCCGGAGCTGCTCTGGAGCTCCGAGTTTGCGGCCCCGGCGCTGCATCCTCTGCCCTGCCCCTGTGGTTTGGCACACGCCCGCGTGGACCTGGCAGTGCTGCCCCACAGCCAAAGGCTGCACCACGCTCTGCAAACGTGTGAAAGGCAAAGCACAGCCCAGAAGTGCCAGGGCTCAAACACACCTCAAAGTCATACAGATAAATCTGTTTGGCCACCACCCCTTCCCCTGTAACTCTGATCCCTCTGATCCCACAGGGGAAGCCATTGTTTGCAAACACCACCGGGTTGATTTCGATTTAATCTTGGAGAACATTAAGGATTTGAACTCGCTGGTCGGAGAGGGCATTTCTCAGATCGAGCACACGCCCCGGGGGGCTCGGCTGAGGCGGCCAGAGCCCCTCCCTCTCACCCTGTACCAAAATGGGATCGTCGTGGGCAGCGGAGCCTTCCGGCCCTACCAGCACCCAGCCACGCAGGTATGGAAAGGGCTGGAGAGGAATCAGAGTCACCCTGCCAGCACTCACCAAGCCCCAGGAAAGGGGATAGGGCTTCTGAGCTCATCTCAGTTGTATGAGGGTGCCCAGCTCCACACCTGCATCCCCACAGTGCCTTTAAAGCCTTGTATGTCTGCGTGCAGTAATTTTTAGGGATGGAGGTTCTGTGTCTTTGATGCAGGCCTTTCTGCACGGCCACAACACCACAAGCAGGAGCAGCCCAGCAGGAAGATCAGTCCTGAGCTAAACAGAAAGTCTGAGGTGTGACCACGAGCTCTCCTGTTGTTTCAGCAATGCCTGCAGGACATCATGGATGGTTATTTCCCCTCAGAGCTGCAGCCGCGCTACCCCGACGGCGTCCCCTTGCAGGTGAGAGCCACGCCCAGCTTTGGGGGAGAAATTGCTCTCTTGCTTCCCAAGACAGCTCAGGTTTTCTTTCATCAGTGTGCTGGCTGGTGCCCACAGCGAATGGAGGTTGAGGTTTGTGGTGCTGTGCAGGTGTGTCTGGGGAAAAGGGAGGCAGGGAGGGCACCTGCAGCAGCCGTTACAGGAAGTGTTTTGGCATCAAGGTTCAAGGTTTTCTGTGCCTCAGTGAGCCTGGCTTGAAACGAGGCTTCTTGGGGCACAGCAGGCTCTGTGAGAGAAGCAGCACACGCAGGAAATTAAGAGCTGTGTCACGAAAAGGAGGGGGGAAAAAAAGAGTTCTCAAATAGTTCCCCTGGAAAACCTTTTAAACCGAGATTGAACAAGAACCTTTCAAAGAGGATGTCACGAGAGTTTGTTTTGCCACATTTAAATGGATTTGGCCACCTGAGGTTCTCTTGGGCCCCAGTTTTTGATTTTTCAGAAATGGCAAAGAGCCAAAGCCACATTTGCAGGCAGAGAGCCTTAGGGGACTCAAATCTAGGGCTTGGAGTGCACCTGAAACGTCAGCAGGCACAACCAGAGGCTGGACCTTCCCTCTGCCATGAAGAAACCAGGGCGCAGCTGCACGAACAGGACAAGGTCAGGCCAGCTGGAGCGAGCTGGAGCTGTGGAAGTTAGAAAGTCACATGGAAGGGGGATTGTGCAAAGCTCTGGGGACTGAGGTTCCCTATAACCTGTGCATCACTGGTTTCGTTTGGGGTTTATAACTGCTGGTTGTCATTGCTGTGGTTTATTGGGCTCTGATGCAGCAAGAGGAGCTTGTGCAACAGTCAGGCTTGCTTTACAGGTCACTGACAGGAGGGGTGTGGTGTTTCAGAAGCAAGACCTTCCAGGGAGTTTTCCTGGCCCTGGCCAGATGGTTGGTACTTCAGAATCCAACAAAGTGTGGGAAACCTCCGAGATCCCAGGTAAAATCCCAAACCTGCCTCAAAAACACAGCTCCTTCTTGAGGAGGAGGGTTCTTAAACCTTACCAGGGCAGTGCAGGTGGTAGGAGGGGAACGTGAGGGTCTCAGCAAGGAAGGCAACACTTCTGGGTCAGGGCCCAGTGTTGTCTCAGGAGCTGGGAGCCAGCAGCACACACAGGGTCCTCTCAGCACTAATCCTCCTGAAGGATGAGACATGACAGGTAATAAAAGAATAGAAATTCAGCAGGTTTCCAGAAACATCTGCCCTGTGCCTCTCTGAAAGGCCAAGCTCCTTCCACCTTCACCACATCAAAGGATGCTGAGGGAACCCTGCAAGCCTGGGAGGAGAGTCGTTTGGAAACACCGCTCCTTTCTCCTACAAGCTCATCCCAAAAATGTACATATCTTGTCCAAATCAGCCGTAACTGTACTGAAAATGGGACAGTTCCTCCTCAGACTTTCACAAAAGAATATGGGACATCAAAGGCCACAGATTCCTCATTTTGCTCCTAGACACTCGCATTCTGTAAGCAATATCTGAGAGGGTTGGGAAGTCAGACAGTCAGAGAGGCAGAAATCAGTGGGTTTGTGGGTACATCACTAAATACCCCACCACATGCATCACCCGTGTAACTGCTGCCTGGTTACATACAGCTGCGCTCAGTCACCTCAAGGCTAAAGCTAAATACACCCTTTATCCAAGCAGTAAAAAAAGTAATTGTCCAAGCAAGAAGGAATGGACGCCTACAAATACACCCTTGCAAGGTGAAGGATGTCCAAGTCGGTAAAAATGGTGATAGTCCCAGTTTTTCACAGCAGAGCTACCTGCCTGCCATGCATCCCAGCTGTGCACTGAACAGGCTGCTCTGCTCTCGCTGTTGATGTTGACAATCAAACATTTAGTGGGGCAGAAAGTGGGACAGCTTCAAGGCAGGAACCCGAGAGCCGCGCTCGGCCTCGCTGGGGTGCTGAGAGCTCTCCCTGTCGGCTGCTGCGCTCTCTCCTTTCACCGAATCAGCCTCTTCTGGGGGCAAAATGTTTGTCACGGAGGTCACGCACGGACATATCTGCCCTCTGCTCTGGCAGGTCCCAAAGCCTCCTTGGAGCAGTTTCCCAGCGGGATTCCCAAGCCCCTGAAGCACAGAGGGAGAGCGGGCAGTGCCCGAGGCGTGGCCGGAGCAGCGCCACAGGTACGAGTGGACTCTCCAGACCCCTCCAGGAGGAGACCAGGGGCAATTCCCTGGACTCAGCTCCCTGCACAGCACCAGCACCCCCTCCTCGGGCCTCTCCCAGCTCCGTGTAACCTCCCAGAGAGGCTGCAGCAGAGCACACGTGGCACTTGGCAGCTGCCTCGGGGCTGTGCCGGCACTGGCTGCTCTCCCTGCGGCTCAGGCAGTGCTGACACTCACCTGCTTTGGTTGCAGGGCTCTGATGGGCAGCAGAGCAGCAAAGGAATCCTGGTGGAAGCACCTGGGGGGGCTGCCTTGGAGAGGTACAGGTACAGTCCCCACCCCCTGCCCTGTCAGGATCTCCTCTTCCTGCTATTTCACCCCTGCAGGTTTAGTTCAGGGGGTTCACTTGAGGAAGTAAATGGACTTTCCCCTTTTAGACCTTAGAAACAGTTAGAAAAAAGGCCAAGTTTGGTCTTTTGGGAAAACCACTGAATTTTTCATCATCAGTATTTTACATCTCTAACAAAAAGCTTCTGTTGTTCAAAATGTCACTAGTTTATGTGAAAGTTTTCCCAACAGCAAGCCAAGGCCTGAGAGTTTGAAACCATTGAAGGAGCTTTTTGCAGCCACGTTAAATGGGAGAATCCCTCCAGGAAACTGGTGCCCAGCTGGGAGGTCTCACTAACAGCACTTTTCCACTCAGTCTGCTGGCAAGCCAAGACCCAAATAGCTAACAAAAAAACCCCAAGCAGATTATTTTTAATCAAAGAAGTAGGGCGAAGTACTTACCAGAGAGCCCTGGTTTAAAATGAAAAAGCTAAAAAAGGTCCACAACCCTCTTCAAGGCACCTTCAGGCTGGGAAAGCAAAGCAGCAGCTTGGGCTCTGGGTTGGTCTGGGTGCCCATGGTCAGACAGGGCCTCGTTCACCTCAAGGACATTCCCAAACATGAAACTGCTCTCTCCTGTCCCGGTCCCGGAGGCTCTGCCCGTCGAGTGGAGCTCACTCCTGGGCTGACAGGGTTTTCTGATCCCCAGGGTGAAGCCAGCTGAGGAGGCTGGAGCTCCCGCCCCTGATTTCTGCACTCTGCGCATCAGATCCGAGAGCGGGGAGCAGACGTACGAGGTGAAGATGCTGCTCACAGACACCGTCGGGGACCTGCGCCAGCACCTCACCCACATCAGGTAGTCCAGGACTCCCCCCTCCCCTTGCCTGGCTCTGCAGGGCCCCAGGAAAGGGTTCTTGAGGTCCTGGAGCTTCAAACATTGGCCTGAGCTGGGTCCCAGCCCCAGCCCTCTGCCCACCTGACACTCTCCAGGCAGCAGTGCTGGGGTCCTGAGAAACTCAGAGCATTTCATACCCACCTTTGCCACACAGCAGCAGAGATAAAACTTCTCCTGTCCTCCCAAACTGCCGTCAGATCCAGGCCCATCACTGCCTTTGCCTCCTTCCAGTGCTCACCCAACTTGTGCCACCATTCCCAAGGTGCTGGAAGCTGAGCTGCAGCCTTTGCTTGGCTCAGCCCGATCTACATCCCAATGCATTTAATGCTGCCCAAGGGCTCACTCAGCCTGCTGGGGACAGTTCCAGATGGCTGAGGGTCCCCTTTGCTCTCCCTTCTTCCCACTCCTGCTGCAGGCCACAGCCCTGGCCTTGGCGTGAGCCCAGGATGAGCTCAGTGCTGGTGGGATGCACGAGCCTCCCTCCTTCCCACTGCAGCTGGACAGGCTGCTCCGTGCCTGGCTGGCTGCACTTTGGGCTGGAAGCCCTTTTTTCTGCTCTTGCACAACCACAGCTGGATCAGTCAAAGCATCTCAGCAAAACCTTGGGGGATCCCGTGAGTAGGAAAAGATTGTGCTGTTCTTTCCTAGGGGTGGAAACTCGGACTCGTATGAGATCATCAGCACCTTTCCCCAGAGGGTGTACAGGGACAACTCGAGGAGCCTGCAGGAATGTGGGCTGGTCCCCAGTGCCTCCCTGCTGCTGCGGAGGAGAGACCCCTCCCAACAGGAGGGGACGGGGCTGCAGACAGGGTAAGAGCTCCTCGGCCCGAGCTCTGCACAGGGAGGGAGCTGCCTCTCGCCCTCACCCAACCTGCCCCGGCTGGGAAACAGGGAGAGGTTTTCTTTCCAGATTTAGTTTCACTGTGCCATTATCCGGGATGGAGAAGAGCTCGGCGCGGCCGTGGCCGCTCCCTTTGGCAGAGGGGCCAGGCCCGGTCCTGCTGCCTCACAGTGGCTGCTGTTCCCTACACAGGGACACTTCCACCAGCTCACACCTGGGCTCCAGGCCTGCTCCTCCTCTCTGTGAGGGTTACACAGGCTGACCCCTGCCCAGGGGAGCCTGCCAGCTTCACCGTGGCACTGGGCAGTTGCTTAGCTGGGCTCAGGGACCCTGGAGCAGCAGGATGGACACACAGCCAGGGGCAGTTTGCTTTCCACACGCAGCTGCTCCCTACAGATTTCACCTGCACTGACACCAGGGGACAAACAGGCTCAGTTCTGTGGTCTCTGCTGAACCTAAACCTGAAGGCCTTGAGCTGCTGCAGTGCTGGGGCTGAGCCAGACTCCACTCAGCCAGGAGATCCTGCTACTGGGCTTCCTGTACGTGCACAGCTCCTTCCCTTGGCCAGCCCCCAGCTCCAGCGGGGCCCAGGCTCCAGCCTGCCTGGAGGTGCCCGCCCTCCTCCCTCCCGCTGCCGGCGCTGGATGCTGCAACAGGACACCGTGTCATTGGAGAAGAGCATAATCCCTCCGCGGCGTCCCTGCCAAACCCTGAATAAAGCATCTTCCTCCCTCTCCCGTGGGCTGGGGCTGCACTGTTCCCTTTCCCTTTCCCCAGCACATTCTTCCCATTCCAGCTGTGACAAGCTCTCACTTGACTCCCAGCTGACAACACTCCCACTCATGCAAGGCAGGGCCATCTGGCAGGTTCCCACTTTGCAGAGACTCAGCCCTCATTAAAGGCTCCCAATAAAACCCTTTATTTCAGCTGCAATTTCCACTTCCTTTAGATTTCAAAGGCACAGTTGCTGCGGAAGCTCACGGTGCCCAGAGCTCTTCCCAGACCCCTCGGACCAGAGCTGCACAACTCAAACACAGGAAGCAAAGCAGCTGCTTCCACAGCTCCCCATGAGCAGTGACTCAACCCACACAGCTCTCCCTCAGCTTCCTCCTTTTTCCACCTGTAGCAGATGCAGGAGCAGCTGTTTACCCTGCCCCTCTGTATCCTGGTCTAGGCAATCTTTGTGCCAGGGGTTTGTTTTTCACTCCCAACATCTGGCTGAGGCTGTCCCTGCCCCGGGCTGCCACTGTCACCACGCAGAGGAGAGGAATGCTCTGGTACCTGTCACTGCTGCGCCGTAGGACATTCAGACACGTCCTGTGAGCCTTTGATTAGCAGCAGCAATCTAAGGTGTTAAGATCTTTGTGTCAGGCTGCAGCAGCACGTACAACCCACTCAGCTTCTCTCAGCTGGAAATGACTCACAATCCTTAGGGAGGGTGATGTTTAACCTGTAGCCAAAATAAAATGGAATTTAAAAGAAATGCGAGAGTAGCGACGTGAAAGGTACAGTAACATTTAATAGCATCTCGGAAGACAACACTGGTTATAAACTTGCTTTTTGGCAGGAAAACAAAATGCACTTGGTCCAGGATTGCAAAAAAGCCAACTCAAAGAGGAAAAATCGGACAGCTGGAGCATCAGCTGTTCTGGGGCAGCCCTGAGCCATTAATGCTCACAAGGGAGCCCTGGTCAGGGCCGAGGGCGGCCGGAGCAGCACAGATCCCACTTCCAGCTCCATCCATCCCCCAGGCAGCCTTCGCCCCCAGCTCCACCGTGGTGGGCCCTCAGACCCCCAATTCTGTGCAGTATTTTTGCATTAAATTAAGACAAACAAAAAAAACCCCTTTACTTAGTTGCCATAATCTCTGCAGTTGAGATGAAGAGGGGGAAAAAGGGAAAAAAAAGGAAGTGAGGCAGCAGAATTTACAATTTTAACAGCAACTGGGAGAAGTGGGAAGTACCGTGCAGCCCTAAGCCCTTCCCTCCGGAGGCAGAGGAGGGGGCTGAGGGCCGGGCGCACCTCACACGGCCCCAGAGGCTTTGCTGTTTACAGAGGCACTGGAAGCTGCCGTGAGCCAGGCCCAGCTCTGCTCACAGGCCAAGCGCAGCGAGCGTCACACTTTCTTTGGATCCCTCTGAGATGATTCGGGGTTAGGCAGGAGGGAGTCGGAGGCAGCTGCAATGAGTTTTGGTCATGGGTTTTTCCCTGTGCTGAGATACAAGTGCGGTGCCAGGACAGCGCTGACAACCTGGAGGTGAAGGTGGTCGGAGGTGAGGGCGCTCAGGAATGCAGGTAGAGTCCAGGATGGGAGGGTCAGCAGGGCTCAGGCCAACTTCAGGAACTCCTGCAGAGTGTTTTGCTCCACCGCCTCCACGAAGAGCTCGTAATCCTGCAGGGAAATGCCGCATGGTAGCTCACGACGCAGGAGGGTCCCCGAGCCTGCACTGGTTCACAGCCCTGGCACCAGCTGGTCATGCCAAGGATGACAGGGCAAAGAGGGGACAGCCCTGCTGCCACCCAAAGCCCCCTGCCCGGGTCCCCTTTTTCCCAGTCCAAACAGCCGTGGACCCCGGTAGCACCTGATCCCTGCACCTCGCACGAAATAACTCACAAAGCATCTTGAACATTTGAGCAAAGCCAAGGGACAGGACATCACCCACCACCCACCCCCTGGGCGCCAACGAGCCTCACCCCGCAGTACTGGTCTCCGTTGACGATCTGGGGTGGGATGGCTTTGGGGTTGCCTGCCTTCGCCCTCATCTCCTCCCGGAGAGCGTTGTCCTGGGAGATGTCCACCAGCTCGTACTTGATGTTCTTCCCATCAAGGATTCGGGTTACTTCGCTCTGTTGGGATTTGATCTGGAACCCGGGTGGGAAAAGCAGGTTATGGGGAGACGGAGAAGAGCCCGAAGGGTGGGCACACACCCAGCGTGCAGCCAGGCTCAGCACAGTGCCCGCGGTGCGGACCCCGCCTGCGTGGGGGGGACACCGAGCACGGAGGGCTGGGTTTGGGGGAAGATGGGTGCAGCGCGAGCAGGGGAGGGGACACCGAGGATGGGGCGGGGGGCTTCGCTGCTGCACGGAAGAGAGACGCCCACCCCCGGGAAGAGGGGCCCCGGCGCACCCAGCCCCGCCCGCCGCCGCTCACCTCCCGGGAGCCGGTCACCGAGGTGCTGTAGACCTTGAGGGTGCTCATGGTGCGATCGCGGCCGCTCCCAGCGCTCAGCCCGGCNCGGGACACCGCCCCGCCGGCACCGGCCCCGGCCCGGAGGGCACCGGGGTGCCACCGACACCGACCCCCGGCCCCAGAGCTCCTCTCTCCCCACCCAGGACGGCCTCGCACGAGTGGGTCAGAGCAGCTTTATTTGATACTCCAAATACTCGATACAAACGAGCGGGGACACGGAGGCTGGTACAAAGACACGGAGCCCAGCGGGACCGGGCACAACACGGGGGACCGGGGGGGGACACTGCACGAGGAAGGGGCGACAAGGAGGGGACACTGTCCTGTCCCCCTGGCCCGGGGTGTTCTGTAACAAAGGGTCCGAGATTTCCCCTGCGCATGGGATCACCCTCTTGGCCAGAAGGGCTCAGTGGTGCAGGAGGATGAGGAGGGGATGTGTCCCCATGAAGGGGAACGCAGGACCTGGGCAGCCCAGCTGCTGGGACAGGGCCAGGCAGCAGCTGAGGTGGTTCCAGCCACAATAATCTCATCTCAGAATCACCTCTGCAGGGGCAGAGGGCAAACCTGTCCCCTCACAGCACATGGGAACGAAATCTTGCACCCCCCAAAGCAAAGGGGAGAAGGAGATGGTGCCCAACCCCCCTAAGAACCTGCAGGAGCCAGCACAGCTCCTGGCAGTCAGGACAAACAGCTTCAAAAATAGCCCTGGAAATGTGTTTTGCTCAGGACACAGCACCAGCAGCCTGGGGACAAACACAGCCAGGAACAGAACACCCAGAGAGCAGGACAGACAGACAGACACTGCCGGGCACACACTGCGCTGTGCTCCCTGTGCTGCACAAACCAACCAATTCCTTGCCACCATCACCCATGGTGGCCAAACACCAAGAACAAAACAGATTTGGTCTTAAATTTTAACACAAAGGAATAACAAAAGCATTTCTGCCAAACCCAGGGCTCGCAGCCCCGACGTGAACCAAAAGCAGCCAAACAACACAAGTGTCAGCAGGATTTTTCCCTGTCAGAACTCGGCATCTTGCTCTTAACTCGAGCTGAAACCCAAAGTTCCACCCTCAGACTCGGTACTGTAAAGCTGGGACTGGGGTTAAGGAGGATTGTGGTACAGTGAAACTGATCCCACAATGATTTATTTAGAAATCCTGTGACTTGCAGAGGAGCAGGGAAGGAGGGACAAGGCTATGACAAAGCCCAAGTGGCCACTGCCTTGCAGGAAGAGCTCCCTGTGCCACCCCCTCCACACTGGGACCAGTATGGCTTTCTCCCAGTAAAGCAGAGGTGTGTCCCCAGGGGCACCGAGGCTCTTGGAGGCTCTGGCAGGGGCCACAGACACTTGGGGCTCCTCAGGGCTATGGTGGCTCTAAAAGGCTGTGAGAAGGAAGAGCAGCTGCTCACCTGCCGGTGGATGCATCAGGCACAGAGCAGTGTGGGGGCAGAGGGCTTCTCCAGCTCATTAAGGCACTTCAGCATCAATCCACTTCCTCTGCAGGCTGAATCACACCCCACTCCCAGTGCTATTTCAGGGGGACAAAAGGCTTAAGGCTTCTGGGGTAACAGTGCCCAGGGGGAGCGTTTCCAGAGTCTTTTAGTGTTGCTTTATTCCTCAACTCGTGCTGGCTGCTGAAAGACACTGGTAGCATTTACCTGAGGAGAGCAGGTCCTGCTCCATCAATCCAAGGCGGCAGCACCTCGATGTAAATGCCAGCAGTGCAACTGGCACACCTGCCTGCCCACGGAATCCAGATAGCCCACAAACACTCTGATAATCCTCTGGTCCCACAGGACCTGCACAGGGAGGTTTATCAGCGAGACCAGGGGCGTACGTTTCCTTTTAGCCATGATTTTAACTGTCACATTTGCATGTTCAGCATTTGACATGCCTGGAAGGCAAGTCAGAATTCATCTCCCAGCATCAGAGACCACACCAGCTCCAGCAAACACAGCATAAAACACATTCCACAAGATCAAAGCTACTGCAAAGCCTGACACCGAAGCCCTGAATTATCCCAGTTAGCCAGTCAGCAGCTGAACACTTCTGGCAACAAACCCCGATTCCTCACAGATCACATAAGTCACACATCCTGTACCCAAGCAGAGGGATGATAAAGTGCTGAATAGGTTTAGGGTTGTAGGAGCACAAGACTCCTGAGAGTTTCAAGTCTTCATTTCCTGTCTTACTTTGGGAGTGTTCTTTACTGGGTGATGCAGTTGTCTCCCATGTCCTGAGCGTATCTGTCAGATATTGCAGTCCTCAAGTCCTCCACCTCTTTGTGAAGCTGTTTTACCTCCACCAGTTTCTTGGCCAGTCCATCAGGGCTCAGCAAATCATCCTTCTCCTTCACAGGGTGCTGCACAGCTGCGGGGTCAGAGAAGGGAGTTTGCTCACACGCAGTTCTCACCGAGGATCACACACATTTGCAAGTCAGCCAGAAAAACCAACTCACATTTGCAAAAGAGGTTCTACTTAACATTCAGTTATTACAACATGCACCTTCGAAGCAAGCCAACCACAGAAGGAGCGCTCAGAAGGCCACAAAGAGGAGACCTTTCCATGCTCTATGTGAGTGACTTAATTCTGCCACAGCCCAGGACGGGAAGGGTTTGCCCCGCCATCGCTCTGTACTTACAGTGAATGCCCAGGAGCAGAGAGAGGTTGGGGTCCTTGCCCTGAGCCCTCTGGGTGACGATGCTGTAGACAGACTGCAAATCCTGCAGGCAGCTGGCCAGCTCCCCGTGCAGCTCCTGGGCCAGGCGGGCTGTGTCAGCAGGCAGGGGCTGGGCCGTCAGCTGGGCCTGCCGGAGCCGCTCCTGCAGCGTCAGGTTCTTCTCAATCAGGTCCTGGTTCTGCACGGACAGCTGGACACACGGACACGGCACGTTAGTGGGCACTGGGGGCACCACTGCCACACTTAATGCAACTGCTCTGTGATGGGAGCACCGAGGGCAGGAGCTGGTTGGCACCCAGGCCTCCAGGCCGTGGCCAGAGGAGCCAGGGTCACTCCCGCACGGGGACTGGATCCAACGGGAAGTGCCCCGTGAAACTGCACTGTCCCTATGTAATAAAAGCTTCCAGGAGTTGTGCACCCCAGCACTGAGCACCCCTTGCCTCGAGGGCTGCCGCTGTGCTTGGGCTTCAGCCAAGGCTGTGCTTGGACTCCTGTTCTGCTGCCCCCAGCTGGCAAGCTCGGCCTCCTCCACCCCATCCCCATGAAGTCCCCGAGGCACAACCTGCTTTCTCCTGCTTTCCGGCAGGGCACAGCTCCTTTCACAGCCCTGACAGAACAACTGACCAGCAGGAAGCAGCAGAGATTGTGCTGCTGACTAAATTCAGGGCCTTGCTAGAAGACAATCCATTGTTCGCTCAGTGCTGCTCAGGCACTCCAAACACCCCCTGACCTCTTTCACGGCAGCTCGGAGCTGCTGCAGAGCATTTTCCCTTCTCATCGCCTCCTCCTTCAGAGCTTGGCTTGTCCCCTCTTCCTGAGCCACCTGTTCTTCCAGGTTCTGGAACAGATCATGGGAACACAGTAAGTCTAACTCATTTCACAGCATATTCTCAAATCCTGGGTCCCTCCCTGTCACCTCTCACCTTGACTTGCAAGGATAACTGCTCCATCTTCTTCTGCTTTTTGTCCACAATCTGGAATCAAAAGCAGCAGCATCAGAATTGGCCACACAGATCCAGTAATACCATCAGGAATTCTCCTTCAGTAGGACAGCATCCCCTCTCCTTCTCTTTCCTGTTCATTTACTGCTCTAATCACAGATGCTCTTAGGAGTGGACTTGGCTAAAAGGCACATTAGATTTATCAGCTAAAACCAGACCAGAGACACTGTACTCCTGTGGTTTTTCTCTCCCCTCTTCTGCATCCTGCAACTCCTCCCCAGCCTTACTGAAGTGTGTGGTTATCACATCAAAAACAGCTTTTAGAACCCAGCAGTCTGGAATTCCAGGAACTGCTGCTTCAATGCAGTTGTGTCTATAAAAGTCCCTGTTCTTATCTGAGTGCCTGGTGTGACTCAGTGGAAGGAAAAATGTGTGATTCCCGACTGGGACAGCCCCTTACCTTCCTGAGGCAGTCACACTCTTTCTTCAGAGAGTCATGTTCCATTTTCTGCCTCTCCCCATCCGGGCCAAGGGGTCCTCTCTCTGCGTTCTTTGCACACTGCTGCAACTTGTCCTGCAAGCTGCAATTAGCACAACACCACGGGGAAAAACAACTTTATTTACGGTGTCTCCCTCACTTTAAGGAGGAAAATAATAGGAGGAGTGCAATTAATTTCATATCAGATGTCAGTGTTGCCCTGTTTGCATCCCAGCCCACAAACTGCCAGGGCTGTGCATCACCTTTCTTGTGCAGCAATTCCTGCAGCGCCAAGATGAAGCTCATTCCTGATTCCTACCTGCGCACAGTGGACAGAAGCTCCATCTCCTTGTGTTTTTGGGTTTCCAGCTGCAGCTCCTGCTCCCTGAAAGCAGCCTGGACATCTCCGAGCTCCGTTTCCAGTGCCAGCACTGTTTCCTGCAGGGCAGTAGTCTTCAGTTCGGATTCCTTCAGCTGCAACAAAAGAGGAGTAAATGTAACCACAGAAAAGTCACCTGAACAAGTATGTGAAGGGCCACCATTGCAACTCAGAGGAAGTTTTACCTTCTGACTCTGTTTCTGGTGGTCCTCAAGGGTTGGAAGATCAGCCAGGTATCGTTCCAGGGTCTCGATTCTCTGCTGTCTCTCTCGATTTTGTTCAGATTCCTTCTGGCATTTTTTTTTAAGGTTATTAATGTGTTTGTCTCTTCCCTTTACCTGCAGGGAAAGTCATAGATATAGTTTATATAATTTCTTATTTGTTCTTCAGTCTTCTGTAAGCCCACTCATTTAGCTTTTTGCACACCACCAAAATACAAGGTCACCTTAACTCATTTCTGCTCATTTAGCTAAAGACAGGGGTTTTTGGTTAAGAGGAGGTACTGAAATGCATCTAACTGCAGGAGGAAAGGCTTTCGCTTATAACCACAGTCTACAAGGCGATGAGAAAACACCTGCAATTACAGACGGCCACAGAAAAGTTTCACCTCAGCAGTACACTGACAAAGAAAACACACCTTCCCATCTCTAGAGCAACAGGATCATACCCTTTCTTCCTGTTTCTTTAACTCCTCTGCATGTTTCTGCACCGTTTCCTTCAGTGACTCCCGGACCAGCTTCACATCCACCTCTGCAGCAGCCAGTTTCCTCTCCAGCTCGATGTTCTCCTTACTGAGGGATTCGGTCTTCTCTGTGAACTGTGCTCGGAGGAAGGTGTTCTCCCGCTGCAGCTCCTGCAGGCAGAGACAGCCCCTGAATTTGGGGAGTTACAAACTGGCCCTCAGCCCTCCCAGGGCTGTGTCCTCATCCCCATCTGACACACTCTGAAATAGCACCTGCCAGTGCTGCCAGGTGTTTGCATCACCAGCACAGCTTTAATCCAACCAAAGGACCTCAGGGCTGGAAATCTGAGGGGGCACCGAGGTGATGGGAACTCCACACAAGGGATAATTTGACGCTGCTCAGCAAACACCTCGGCAGGAGCGGCAGGGCCGTTGGATTCACCACTTATTTCTCACTGACACCCGCTGTACCTGCATCCTCAGCATGTAGACGTCTCCATAGGATGCTGGGCAGCCCAGCAGGGCGCTGTGAACCTGCAGCTCACTCTCCCGGACCTTCTGCTCCAGCTGGGAAATGTGCTGCCTCTGTCTGTAACAGAACGGGCAATTCACTGCTCTCAGACACAGCGAGCAGCGGCACAACGCACGCGGTGCCACCGCACCGCTGCTGCTCCACACGGTGACGAGCAGAGCAGAAACAGAACTCTGCAACTCAGAGCCCGCCTGCAGAGAAGTAAAGGTAAACATTTTGACCTTTTTTACAATTCTTACTAACTTTTCTTCCCTCCCCTCCCTTCAAAACCTTTCCCCCCAGCCATGATTACAGATAAAACACACAAGCCTTGCATGTTTTGGAGGATCTAGCTTGGCTCTGGAGCTTAGGAGTGAAATGAACAGACAGCAGATGACTCAAAAGAAGGAAGAAAAAGTCCAGATGCTGAAGGTACTTTTCATTAGGACTTACTTTTTCAAAAAGCTTGTGGACCACTGGCCTTATCTAAGAGAAATGCTGTTTGCCAGCCCAGAGTCACAAAAACCAAATTTAAAATAAATGTCACAAAGAGCTCCCAGAAAGTCCTTAAGCAAAAGATGCAGTTATTTTGACATTCCAGATAATCATGACGTGAACAGAAATCTTTATAAAACACAGAAAACCATAACTAAAATTGATTTATTGGAGCCTTTCAGGACCATCGCCCTAATTCCAAGGAGAGAAGAGCTCAGGTTGTTCTCTAAGGTCCTTATATTGCTCTTTGCAACAGAACAAGATCAACTGGGCTAAAGAGACTCTAAGAAATGAGCTTTCTGAGGTACTTTTCAAACTTTTCCTTTCCAAATGGAAATGCCCTGGAGTCTTTAAACCACGTGCCAGTATCGAAGCCTCACCTGTTGATGAGGAGCTCTTTCTCCTTGAGCAGGTTTTCATTGGAGTTCAGGATATTGATCCACTGAGCTGGGTCAGGTGCAGGCAGTGACTGGGAATACACCGAGGAATGGGGGCAGGTGCCTCCATTTTGTAACTGCAAGAGGAGACAAAGCAAGGAGGGAGAGGTCTGTGCCCCACAGGGGTAATTGCAACACTGCTGGAGCTATTTTGCACACTGTGTGCTCATCTGCATGCCAGGGCACGGCTATTTCAGTCTCTGTTGATGTCCAAGAACAAGAAACTTTGCCCAAGCACAACTGGAGATTAACAAACAATTTTAGATCACTGTGCTAGCTCGCTGGAAACAATTTGTCTCCATTAGGGTACAGCTGGTGGGAGGTGGTAAACAAACCCTTTCCACCTAATAAACTGCAGTTAGTTTCATGCATTTTTTTTGAAAAAAAGTCTTTCTTAACCCTAGACACAGAATAAAGCTATCCTAGACACTGTTTAAAACCTCTTGGCATGCTTTTTCTTCCCAGTTTCTATCAGACAGGATATTTCAGCTCTTGATCTGGCAGATGGTGCAGCACTGTAACATAATCCAGGGCTGCTCTGCACACGCAGCGTGTCAAACGATACCTGTGGCACCACAAGCTGTAAAAACAGACCATTAGGAGACTTTTGGTGTCACTCAGGGAGAAGTATGAGACGTTTTCCCCCTTGCTTCCTAGGTCTGGGACAATGATTCCTGACTACAGAGACAGGAAGGGTTTCAAATTCAAACACAGTCACAGGGCAGCTGCCTACCTGCATCTGCTCCACCTGCAAGCGCACTTTGTCCAGCTGCTGCTTCCAGGCACTGAGCTCGCAGACTCCCTGGTGGGGGTGTAGTGTGCAGCCTTCCTGCATCCACGCTCGGGGTGGGGGAGTTGCTACAGGTTTTGGAAAGAAACTGTTGGCCTGGAGTCCTGCTGGCATCAGCCTGCTCCCGCTGGGCCACGTCCCGTCCCGGGGCTCGCAGGCTCCGTTGGCCCCCGGTGCCTGTTTGCTCTCTGGCAGCACCTTGTAATGGTCCTTCCCTGCCTCAGAGCTGGGGTTGAACTTCTGGCACCTGTGCAGAGGGTCAGCGCACAGACTGTCCAGAAAGACAGACTGGTTGAGGGTGCGCTCCATGGTAGGGGTGTCAAACTTCCAGGCTTCTTCTGTCCTCGTGTGATCGGCGGCAGGAGGCCAGGAGTGCTCGCAGCCATTCTCCCCCGAAGCCCCGTAGAGACGCAGGAGGTCCCTGGGCGGCGCCTGAGAGGACTTCCCGGCGCTGAAGTCCCCGTTCCTCGCGAGCCCCGGGCGGTCAGGGGCAGAGCCTGGCACAGCAGGCTTTGGAGAGCTCTGGGAACAGCCCTGGTCCCCTGCAGAGCACAGCTTGGAGGGCGAGGCACCCAGCGTGGAAGGCATAACGTGGGCTGTTGGAATGGTCACCTGGGTTTTGATGGGGTGGAATGAGGAACCGCTACTGGAATTGCAGAAGTCTAGGGAACGAGAAGAGTGATACTCTAATTACAGTCCTGAAAACGCAATCCTCCAGTGAGCTTTCCAAAATAATTTTAAAACCAGCTCCTTTCCCACTGAACACGTCCTCCTAAGCAGCAGCAGCATGACTCAGGCACATCTGTGTTCCCCCTCACTACAAGTTTCAGGAACCTGCTGACCTTTTACCACCACAGGAAGAATCCGAGTTTAATCCGTATTTTTAATCCTTGTTTTTAAGCTACTATAGTATAATTTTAAATCAATTTTAGGTTTAGAAATCAAGTCCTTGATACTGAATAAAAAGGCTGAAACTTACTGAGCTGAACACTGAGCCCGTGATCCTGCTCTGCCCATCCCACAGCTCAGCGACTCCGGAGCGTGAGCAGAGCTAACAGGAGCCTTCCCTGAGCCCATGGTGAGCCTCCAACATCGCTGACCCCAAGGATCCGACCTTCCAGCTCCTCCAGGACAGGAGCAAGAGCCTGTCCTAGAGCTGGAGCAATGGCTCTCACCTATTGCCACAGGAAGTGAGACAGAGCTCCCGTCCTGCCAGCGGGGCACCAAACCTGGCTGCAGGGAACTCGGGGTTATTCTTAGCAACTCTCAGATTTCAATACAGCAACAGCAAGGGCTGAGAAAGGCAAACAGCGAAGTGCCCGTTCCCACTCCTCGTCCTGATACGTTCTGTGCCGCAGGAATTCCAGGTTCCTCCCAGGAACACACGCTTGATTTCCTCATGGCTTTGGCCAAAGACCCATCCCCACATGATGCTCCAACAAGTCACCCTCCCACCTGTTTGCACCCACTAAGAATTGCTACAACAATGAATAAACACTACAATTTGAATACAACCCAAATCGGACTCTGCAAAGACCAAAATCACGCTACAGGACAACTGTCACAACAAAGGCACTCGATCCTTTCCTCAAAAATGAGCAGTGAGGGCAGAAAATCTCTGAGGCACTGCTTGGCTGTGCCAGGGGACTCCAGAGAACACCACGCACGTTCACCTTGGCAAAGAGGAGACAGCACCATTTCCTTTTACAGCCCCTAAATTTATCCCCTGGTGTCAGTGTCAGGAAGCCGAGTTCCCTGACGGGCACATCACGTGTGGGTTCTGCAATCAGTTCCTTGAGTGTGCTGGGGGTCCTCACAACAACCTTTCTGACTAATGTACTGAGCTCTGTGTGCCTCAGCAGCAGCCAGGGCTGCAGGTCACCCTTGGCTCTTGCAAGCAAGGCTGTGACATCACCAGTGCTCAGAAGGGCCATTTCCCAAAGGGAAATCATCTCCCCTGCCCCCGCCTGCCAGCTGGGTGGTTCTTTATCCTGAGAGAGGCCTGATGGAACACTTAAACATGTGCTTGTGTAATATTTCTAGCAATACCTCCAACAGCCAGACTCGCTAAAGCCTCCATTTCACTGGCACATTATTAAGAAGTGCTTTAACACTGCAGAGCCAAACACTGCTGCACAAAGCCACCCTATAAATTATTTCTTAAAAAAAAAAATTTGAAAATCACACAGCAGACTTGCTGATAAATCATCCGTAGGTCAGTACGAACCACCAAGTCACCACGGTGGCTTTTGCTCAGTTAAAACCACCGCAGTGAGACAACAGCCAAGCTCACAGAAACAGCCAGTCGCTGCCTCATTTGGTTACGTTCCCGACACCTGGATTTGAAATGTCTCCAGACATTAGGACGGGCTGTGCCCTCCAGGTTTTACATCGTGCCCATCACCTTCGGTGCTGCCCGAGCAGGAGGTGCCAAGGCCCCCATCCCCGCTCTCGGCCGTGCTCGGGCAGCGGCTGACGCGGCTCTGGCACTTCCCGGACAGCGTCGGCGTCCTCCAGTCAGTCTCCAACAACCTGCTCTTCTGACACGTGCTGGGGTCTGCAGGGAAAAAACAGGGATGTTTGTGCTTTAGCCAACAGACTGAAGAGCCTCTTAACACACCTAATTAAGCCACGTGTAATTACCAGTGCTTCCGAAACCCAACCTAATCCTTGCTTCACTCCCTGTGCTCCTGTTAAAATTCTCTTTTACGAAAGGAAATGGCAGAGAGCACAGCGAAGTCAAATCATATCAACAGGAGACTGAAAAACAATCCTGGTAAGGAAGTCAGAATGCAGGAGTTGTAAATTATATTCCCATTGATCAGTTTGGTCATGTTACACCCAGCTGGTGCTGTGACTAAAAGGAGCAGCAGCAGCACAGCAAAACTGGGCAGGTTAAAGAGGCCTTTTTGCATTAACTCTAAAGAACTCTCGCAGATTCATCAGCTATCAACTTAAGGGAGAAATTCCTTATCAAATGACTGCTGAAAAAGCAGGCAAGGGTAGAGGATAAGACTATTTTGAACAAAAAAACTTGTGGTAGAGAATCTGAGGGCCACGTGTCTCCTCAGAGAAACTGAAACAGGATCTGACAGCAGCAGGGCTTTGGAGAAAGGACTGTCCTTACCCGATGGATTGTTCTGCAGGAGCCTCAGGTCTGGATCTTTCGCAGCAGCAGCCATCTTACTCATCTAGAGAGCTGGACAAATGAATAAATATCTTATTTTGAGTGAGTATAATCCACACCCTGTTCCCACTAACCAAGCAAAGGGTACACACACACCAGCTACTCATCAGAGTAACACAGCATTTAGTATTTAATTAGCTTCTCCTCACAAAAATCTGTTTTTTCCCTGCAGCAACAGAGGTAATACTTTAAAAAACAAACAAACAAACAACCTTGTAGGTTCTTTTTATGCCTGAGAAAATAGAATTCCTGTTTGCACCATTCTCCAGGTATTCCGCAGCACCTTTCAGCTGTTATCCCCATGGCAGGTATTTATAGAGCACCTGTCACCATGGTGCCTACACACTGAATTTGTGTCCACAGAGACTAAAAATTTCTCTTTAGAAGCCTTAACTCTCAACCAGATCATTTCTGCCCTCTGTAGAGGTCACTGAGCAACTACATGAGGAAAAAAGTCCTTCAAAAATCAGCCTTGCTGTTCCATGAATAG
Organism: Dryoscopus gambensis; assembly: GCA_013389985.1. Classification (NCBI taxonomy): domain Eukaryota; kingdom Metazoa; phylum Chordata; class Aves; order Passeriformes; family Malaconotidae; genus Dryoscopus; species Dryoscopus gambensis. Next base: position 8,127 of record WEIT01002465.1, on the reverse strand, counting down.
CAATCTTTATCTGTCCAGAGTTTTGGGTTAATTTATCTATTTCTCTGAGCGCTTCAGACAGTGAATTTCCTGTCTCTGATAATGCAAGTGCAAGTTATATCTACACAGTAGAAATTCAAGGCCTCTACAAACCCATACTCAATCCTCAACCAGCAGCTCTTACATATTTTTGTTAAACTGATCCAGAGAGCTCAGAGAAGACAATAATTCATAGAAAACATTCATATGCGCAGATTTTACAGCATAGGAGACGCATTGGGAATACAATAGGATAATGAATCAGAAACAGCATTTCACTCAACAAAGAAATAAAACACTTCTAGATAAATGTAGTGCTTATTATGGTTAATTTAGGTATAGTTAATTCAGGTAGATAGGCCTAATTTTAGGTAAATTTCTGAAGGGCTGGAGGTCCCGGTCCCTGAGGGTAGGGTGGAGGGTCAGCCCACGAGGGGCCAGTCCCTGAGGGTCTGGGGGCTCCGTCCATCACGACCCGGCCCAAAAAAGGCGAGGGAGGGGGTGCTGGCCCCTGTGGGCCTCCTGGAGAGGAGCGGGAGCCGGTCCCTGAGGGGCTGGGGGGTAAGGCCATGAGGAGCGGAGAGACCGGTCCCTGGAGGGCTGGAGGGTCCGCTCT
>WEIT01002464.1:0-10474 GCA_013389985.1 Dryoscopus gambensis | reverse complement strand
TGGGTCACTCTTCCACGGGGTGCAGTCCTTCAAGGACAGGCTGCTCCAAGAGTGGGCTTCTCTCTCCACGGGTCTCCTACATGGTCATAGCCTCCTCTCAAGCATCCACCAGGATCCTCTCAGGCATGGTGTGCTGGTTTGAAAGCAAAACCAGTGGGAGGCTCCAAGTCAGAAATACAATTTAATAGGAAAGAACAAATAAATGCAATAGTACAAAAAAAGAGACAANAGGATGGGTCATGGGAGAGATAAGAACTCTGCCCCACCTGGTGTCAACGGCTGGCTCATTAACAAAAGATATCCCCATGAGTTTATCAGGGGTGAGTCATCAAGGAGGTGGGGAACACTGTCCCACCGGTTTTAACAACTTATGAAGATGGTAAATAAAATACAAACTTTTGGGTACATCTTACAACCTAGGACACATGGGTCTCCTCCAAAGGCTGCAGGTGGATCTCTGCATCCCCATGGACCTCCATGGGCTGCAGGGGCACAGCTGCTTCACCATGGTCTTCACCATGGGCTGCAGAGGAACCTCAGCTCTGGTGCCTGGAGCACCTCCTCCCCATCCTTCTCTGCTGACCTTTGTGTCTGCAGAGTTGTTCTTCTCACATATTCTCACCCCGCTCTTCTCTGACCACAATTACAACTGTGCAATAACTTTGCTTTCCTTCTTCTTAAATATGTTATTACAGAGGCATTGCCACCATTTCTAATTGGCCCAGCCTTGATCGGCAGCATGTCTGTCTTTGGAGCTGCCCGGGATTGGCTCTGCTGGACATGGAGGAAGCTTCTGGCAGCTTCTCACAGAAGCAACCCCTGTGTCCCCCCCGCTACCAAAGCTTGGCCATGCAAACCCAATATAAGCACAAACAATTGTTTAATTATTAATTATTAAACTGCCTGTATCTCAACCCACAGGGTTTTTTCACCTTATTTTCTTCTCTCGTCCCACTGAGGAGGGGAGTGATAGAGCACCTTGGTGGGCACTTGGCAGCCAGCACAGGTCAACCCACCACAAACCCTTACATTTTAAATAACTTCAAACTGCTCATTGTTTCACCTTCTTTTTCTAGTGGGAGTGTAAAATTTGGCTTTCAAAAAGGATGTATTAACCTTGTATTCAGCATGGTTCTTCATAGGGGTATTTGGAGTTCTGGATGACTGGTCATCTGATGGTTGCTATTTCTTATACTAACTGAATAAATCTATTTTTCCTTGTTTTCAACACAAAGATCAATCTACATAAATTGTCAAATAATGTTGTAATTATGGCCAGCCCCCAAACCTCTTCACTGTCAACCTGGAGGCACTATATTACAACAATGATTCCAGAGCAAGGAGAAAGGATCAAGCATATTGTAAAGTAACTGAAGAAATCTTGCTTAAATTATATGGAACACTCCATCCCCTTCACCTTCCCCATTGAGATAGCACCATCAGAGCACTTTAAGTTTCCTACTGACATAAAGTGCAAGCTGGAGAAATTGATAAGTTTACAGCATTAAGCAAGGCAGTGGGTTTTACACAGTTGCCAAAGCAAATTCTGAAGTTGTAAAAATTTGGAATTCTTTATCTGCAAGTCAGAAGAAAATGATTTGCAGACTTGAACAAATGTCTACATAATGTTCAGGAACTGGACTATGAGAGCAGAACTTTAGAAAGTCCCTTCTAGGCATGGTCTGAAAGTCCTACAGGTGATGCCGGGGTGTGCAAAGGCTAATCAGTCAGTTGTGTAACTAGCTGACATGATGGATAGTGTGCAACACAGGCATAACTCCATCTACACCAGAGAAGATAGATTCACTGTCTCCAGGGCTCAATTCAATCCTATGACTTCTTAAATTTAATCTGGGTGAAAGGAAGGTGTCCAGCAAGAACTCATATATATGTACAAATATCAGAGTATTTTACAAATTTTTGGCTGAAAATAAAATTTATATCTGCTAGGATGTTGAGATGACAGCTGTGAAGAAAATGTCAGCTCTAATAACACTGATGAGCCCTCTGATGGCGACATATTTTGGAAGACTCCCACTGAATGCAAAGTGTTACTGTTTTCCTTGTACTTATTTAAACCTGTTTGCTCTGAACACAATGTTCAAATACATATCTAATGTAATATGTTGCCTCTACAAAGTTAGGTTAATTTTTCTTGCGTCTGATCTGTGTTGCGGTTCAGCAGGAAGTGTAAATGGGATTCATATCCAAGTTCCATATGGTTCAGCTACATCCTGGTGATAGTTAAACATTTTTCCTGCTCACAACTAACTTGCAACAATTTATTAACTTCAAGTCCTGAGAGGCAACGTCCTGCAGCAAACTGTTTTAGTAATTTAAGCTCACGTTTATTTAACAAAATAGGATTAGTTGCATATAATTTCACTTTAGTTTTTGGATAAGTCCTTATCTGTCAGATCTCATTTAGGTTTATACTTTCAGATAATACCAGAGTCCTGAAAATAGACAGCTAGACAGAAGAGCATGATCTAGCTGCAACAGTAACTTCAAGATTCAGCCTCTGGTTCCTGAACACAAACCCCATCCACCAATCCTTGCTCAGGTCTCTTGAACAGCAGTATGAGAAAGCAAACCAAAGCATCTGCAGTAATACTCATAGCTGAATTCATATCTTCTGTCTCAAACTTAAATACTTACAGAACTGAGCTGTGCCGGGAGCTGCTGCAAGAATTACCTCTGAAATAATCACAGGGGACTCCACAGCTCTGTGACCCATTCTTACTGATATCTCCTGAAGTAAAATGAAGGCATTTGTAAGGACTTAAAGAGCACAGTTGTCTGTCTCAAAACACTGTCAAGGCCACAGAAGGAACTTGCCATAAGATAAGCCACCACAGTGGGAACTTGAGATAAGCACAGATGGGAAAAATTTATGACAGGAAGGTGCTAATTCCAGGCCTGCTGGAGGTGAGATCTGGTTAGCACATCCTGGTTAACGTATCTGGACAAAAATTCCCACTGTGGCAAACTGTGGGAAAGGAAGCAACTGCTCATACACATGCCACCCCAAGTTATGGAAACATCTGCAACCACCCTGTGGATACCCGGAAATTAGGCTGTATAAAGGTAGTATCCCCAGAAGAACAACTCTGGGACCCCCACCACCAAGAAGCCCAGGATGAAGAAGGACCAACAGGATGCCACTGGATCTATGGGTAGTGACTATCTTCTGCTTGATATCTCTCTCTCTCCCCCCTCCTCTATTCTGTTTCTTTCTATCTCTCTATCTCACAGTTATAGTTAAATAAAATCCATATTATTGACTTCAGCATATGGTTTCATTTGCACCTTTATTCGGGCAGAGGCATCTCTCACTAATCGGAACATAACAGCATTAAATCATCTTTTCACATGCTCTGTTGATCAACACACTAATTATACCAACTTTTCACACTAAATATTGATTCCTTCCACCATTTGCCAACTTCATGTGCCATCTAATTTACTGTGAAATTAGAGCCATTTATCAAGCAGAAGCAAACTGTTGGTCTTTCATTTCCATCTGTTATTGTCAGGGGCAAATTATTACCCTCAACTTTGATTCTTCACCTTTAGAAACAGTATTTTTCACATAATTCTTCATATTTTACAATTTCAGGGCTCTATGAATGACTGCTAAAGCACTAAAAATATCTTCTGAACAAAGTAGTACTACAAAAAGTACTCTTTAAAAATCAAACAGCTGCAAAAACAATTACAGGAAGAAAAATAGAAACCACAAAAGTCATGAGAACAGATCAAAATGATGCTTATACAGGTTACTCATTCCCCTAAGATCGTACAGATGAGGAAGCTAGTGGTATCCCCTGAAGATTGGGATGGAGATATCTGGGGTGATTCTCATGACAGCAAACTAGAAGACGACAATCCTTTGTTCCCCACAAATCTTCCTTAATATCAAGCCAGACCTGTCCTTAAAACAGAAAAAAATTTGGAACCCCAGGGTGTTCATCCACAACATGCTGTGTGAATCATGTCCTGGGATCTGCTGCAATTGACAAATTTGCAAAAGAAATATAGCAGAAACCCGGGTGAAACCAAAATGGAATACCTGTGGTGAGTGTGCCTAAGTGGCGGCAAACAAATAATGTTGAGTGAGGACAAAGCAAACGACTATTGGGGTCCAGGAGTTTTCTTCAATTTAGGACCCAACCCAACAAATAAACTCCATTCTATCACCAGCTGAGTATCTTACTGGGCTGGAGGGATACACACCATGGGTCAAGGTGAACCCTCCATAATCTCCATGAAATCTCTAAGTGAGCTCTCTACAGCCCTCACAAAAGTCACTCGCATACAAGCCATGCACAAATGAGGTCCCCGTGATGTCCCACTATATGCTACAGTAGAGTTTTTAATGTGAAAACCACTGATTACAGAGCCCTGGCAATTCCCAACCCTATCTAGTTGCAAAATGGGATGAGATCAAAACAGACACTAATTATAATAAAAACCAGGGCAATAATGCTCCTAAAGAACTCTCTACATGGGCAGAATTAATGCATGGGTCAATGCACCAGCTAAAAACAAAAACTGAGGCCCAGGGAAAGAGATCACTAAGACCCCTGAAAAAGGAAACAGAAACTATATCAAAATAAATTTTAAACCCCACAAACAGAATCTCTAGAAAGGTGGAATGCCAAGGAGATGTTATAATGATTCTTTCTTTCTGTGCTAGTTACAATAATCTAAATAAAGCCATTGTTGGGGTTTTAGGAGGGTTTTTTTGTGTTCCTTTCTTTTCCTCTTAAAGAATTTTTCCCCATGCTAAGGGACAATTGCTGGGTGCTTAAGAGAGACAAAAGACCTGACAACGGGGGAGGGGTCCAGTTGTCCCCTTTTACTTGGGTTTTTTTCTCAGGTGGGGGCGGACATGCCTCCATATTTGAACTAGGAAAAAGGGTTGGGTACAGTGCCTAGCGCTCTTTGTTCTCCCAGCTTCGTAGGGGATGGAGAGACTGCAGTTGCTGGAGGGAGAACTCATCGTCGCTGCAGGGTCCTGCCTTCTGGTGCCTTCCTTCTACCCTGCCCTGCCTCCGCTGTTCCTTTGCTGCTGCTTTGAGGCTTTGCTACACTGTAGCACTGTGAGCGCCGCACCCTCTACCTGCTGAGAGGTCCCAGAGTTTCTCGCTACAGCTCCGGAGTTCGATACATCTCGTCTACCTCCCGGGATTTTCTGTTCATCCCTGCTGTTCCAGCCTGCTGTTTCCTGGGGCGGTCATGCCGAAGCACCAGGATCGGCTGCCCAGGGGGTTTGTGAAGCCTTTCTCCCATCCCTTCCCGGCTCAGAAACATCCGCCATTAGCACGTACTCCCCAAGCTTGCTCCGGAGCACCCCTGCCGGCTGTGACCATCACTGCATCAAAGGGGAAAGTGCCTGACAGCCAAGGCAACTGTCACTGGGTTCTGGTTTCTGTTGGTTGTTACTGCCCTAGTTATTGTTGTTTTGTTTGCCTTGTTATATATATATAGTAGTGAAGACCTGTTATTCCTATTCCTCATATCTTTGCATGAAAGCCCCTTAATTTCAAAATTATAATAATTCAGAGGGAAGGTGTGGAGGTTCCCCCCACTGTGGGGCTGCCCCCCCTCTCCCTGGGAGGACGGGACCCTGGGGAGAGAGCATACTCTGTATGTTTCCTCCGCCTCTGAAATCCTTTACGTTGGGGTTTTTCCCATGAGGCTTGTCTTTGTTCCTCGGACGGCCACCCATGCAGGGGCAGAAAATAAACAGCTCTGAAACACCTATGCAAAGACCATTCCCTATTCTTTCCTACTGGCAAAACTGTCTTTGGGAAGGTTGTAGAAATGGACTACAACAGATGGTGAGAGAATGCGAGCAACCTAGAGATCACTCCCTGGAGACAGTTCAACATTTCTACAAAGCAACTCTGAACACAGAACTCCAGGAACTCAGTGAGTAGAACTTGTTTTGCTGTTCCCCCTCAGACTATGGAGGAATCGTGGGAAGGATCCTGGCTGTCAGAGCCACAAAGAGAAATCTATCTTGAAATTGAAAAAATCCTTGTGCAGCAAAACAGAAATCTTACTCAGAAAGAACTGAAACATTTTCTTGACTGGCTTTTCAAGAATTTATGTTTTTTGGGACTCAATTTTTAGGATTAGTCGTTCTGCCACTCCTACGGGAGAATTTTGGGAGGATGTTTGGACAGAGTTAATGAAACAAGTGGAACATGTACCAATGGGAGAATATATCTGTGAATATTTTAGGATTACTGAAGCTCTTACAGTACATTAGCTGTGTCTCTGCGGGGTTTACCATTTTGCCGTTCCTACCCCTGTGGCAGAAGATGGCCGCCGCGACAGCGAGACCACGTGGCAGTCACAAGACAACATGAGCGTACCCACGGGGTCCCCTCTTGTGCCCCTTGCAGCCGCTGCACAGGCGCTGGACGCGCCCAGCCCCCTCAGTAGTCCACATCCTGCCCTGGACTCCACCCCATCTTGGACCCAGCGCGCTAAACGGTCCCTGGTGCGGCGGCAGCTCCGAACAAGAGAAGCAGTGCAGTGCGACGCTGAGCCGAAACGGGGCCGCTCGCAAAGCCAGTGCGGTGCAGCGCCGTACGGCCCTTAAGAGAAACTTTCTTAATAAAAATAAAGGGGTGAGATGTGGAGGTTCCCCCCACTGTGGGCCTCCCTCCCTCTCCCTGGGAGGACGAGACCCTGGGGAGAGAGCATACTCTGTATGTTTCCTCCGCCTCTGAAATCCTTTATGTTGGGGTTTTTCCCATGAGGCTTGTCTTTGTTCCTCGGACGGCCACCTGTGCGGGGGCAGAAAATAAACAGCTCTGAAACACCTATGCAAAGACCATTCCCTATTCTTTCCTACTGGCAAAACTGTCTTTGGGAAGGTTGTAGAAATGGACTACAACAGATGGTGAGAGAATGCGAGCAACCTAGAGATCACTCCCTGGAGACAGTTCAACATTTCTACAAAGCAACTCTGAACACAGAACTCCAGGAACTCAGTGAGTAGAACTTGTTTTGCTGTTCCCCCTCAGACTATGGAGGAATCGTGGGAAGGATCCTGGCTGTCAGAGCCACAAAGAGAAATCTATCTTGAAATTGAAAAAATCCTTGTGCAGCAAAACAGAAATCTTACTCAGAAAGAACTGAAACATTTTCTTGACTGGCTTTTCAAGAATTTATGTTTTTTGGGACTCAATTTTTAGGATTAGTCGTTCTGCCACTCCTACGGGAGAATTTTGGGAGGATGTTTGGACAGAGTTAATGAAACAAGTGGAACATGTACCAATGGGAGAATATATCTGTGAATATTTTAGGATTACTGAAGCTCTTACAGTACATTAGCTGTGTCTCTGCGGGGTTTACCATTTTGCCGTTCCTACCCCTGTGGCAGAAGATGGCCGCCGCGACAGCGAGACCACGTGGCAGTCACAAGACAACATGAGCGTACCCACGGGGTCCCCTCTTGTGCCCCTTGCAGCCGCTGCACAGGCGCTGGACGCGCCCAGCCCCCTCAGTAGTCCACATCCTGCCCTGGACTCCACCCCATCTTGGACCCAGCGCGCTAAACGGTCCCTGGTGCGGCGGCAGCTCCGAACAAGAGAAGCAGTGCAGTGCGACGCTGAGCCGAAACGGGGCCGCTCGCAAAGCCAGTGCGGTGCAGCGCCGTACGGCCCTTAAGAGAAACTTTCTTAATAAAAATAAAGGGGTGAGATGTGGAGGTTCCCCCCACTGTGGGCCTCCCTCCCTCTCCCTGGGAGGACGAGACCCTGGGGAGAGAGCATACTCTGTATGTTTCCTCCGCCTCTGAAATCCTTTATGTTGGGGTTTTTCCCATGAGGCTTGTCTTTGTTCCTCGGACGGCCACCTGTGCGGGGGCAGAAAATAAACAGCTCTGAAACACCTATGCAAAGACCATTCCCTATTCTTTCCTACTGGCAAAACTGTCTTTGGGAAGGTTGTAGAAACGGACTACAACAGGAAGAGGGTTACATTTTCCATTCCAAGGGGGTCTCCTGCCTTCCTTAGTAGACACCTGTCTTTCAAACCAAGACAGCCATTCAGACTGAAAGCATGTGTGAGTTATGAACATGCAAAAAAAAAAAAGGAGGACTTTAAAATTTGCTTTAATCTGGTAATCTTTAGTATTTCCTCAAAAATTTGGATAACTTACTGGCTTTTAGGATTTCTGCATTGCTCTGAATGTGGTATTTCTGTTCTCACACTTACTGGTGACAACCTTTAAAGTTACACTTGCCTCTATTTTGTCAACTTGAACACTGCTACGTCAAGGAGTAACTGATGTTACTCCACTTGTCCACTTTCAGATCTCTTCAACACTCTGGTGGAAGTGATAAAATTTACCACTATTACAGCACTTCTCAGATTTTTTTTACCAATGGTGAATTAATCTAACAGCACTGTAAATTATGACATTTGAAACAAATAAAGGGCTGAAGAAATTTGTTCTTGCAGGAAAAAAATCTATAAATCAGGGAAAGTCTTTTTTTCATTCAAAGTTGAAGATACTGTGAATTTAATTATCGTCTAGGATTCACATAAATCTTAAAAGCTCATTTCACTGGAGCAGATGTGTGATATTTGTGTGTAGGTAGATTTTAGATTGGTTCCTGCACGATAAATATAGTTCAGATAAAGGAGCTAGGACACAAAGGCACTATGCAGTTTCTCAAACATATTTTTCAAGACAACAGAAGCAGTGACTCATTCTGTTGTACCCCAGAGAAAGGCTGAAGCCTGATTTCTTTTTTCACCTTTCAAGCCATAAATGGATGCTGGCATTAATTAGTAGATGGTAAGTGGCTTCCGAGCATGCCTAGTGGGGAGGCTTGCTTTTGCCAAAGCACAGTTTCTGTCTTGCAGAAAGAAGGAAGGAACTGAGTTGTGCTGCATCACTCTCCTTGAAATCTCTTCTGACACAACTCCCTGTGCTGTGCAGGTGTCCTGGGTTAGGTTTCTCAGGGGAATTTCTTCTCATCTGTCATCTGCAAAAGACACTGGGAGAAGAAGGGGGTGATGCCCAGGGATGATGTGACTGAGTGCCTTGGCATACTGTTGGAATGGTTCTGCAGGAGGGGGGGGAAGCACAGTGATTTTAGCAGTTTACTTAGCTAGGAGGTGGGGCAGTCTTTGCCCAGCTTGGAGGGGAGATGGTTGTGGTGTTTGGTGCTGGGCTTCTCCTGCCTGGAGGACTCGCTGCTACCATGGAGTTTTCCTTGTTGCTTCTCCTTACCCTTGGTGGGCCAGTTGCTCATGGGAGCGGCCAATGGACTGGGACTTTTCAGTGCCCACCCTTGCTGGGAGAGACCCTCGCCATCTGTGTGGGTGTTTCAGGGGAAAACTGGGCCCCCAACTCCTCCCTCTTGTTAGGAAAAGTATTCACGACACCAGAGTTGTATGTCGAAAAAGGAGACAGAGTCCTGTAACTTTATTCGAATAAAGAGAGAGGTCATGGCCCATTTCCCATGGGGTCTATTGAGTCATTGGAGAATGCAGCCTCCTTTTAATCCTATTTTCCTCACCGCACCACCCTCTCTCTTTCCCCATTGGCTGAGGTACTTGAGAGGTATAGACTTCCCTGTCCTAGGTTACAATGTAAGATGTAACCAAAAGCATATATTCTATTATCATCTTCACAAGCTGTTAAAGCAGGTGAGGCTGTGTTCGTTATCTCCTACCATGACTCATCCTTGATAACTCCCTCCAGGGGAGGCTATCTCTGTTTAATGGGCAATCAAGGACCCACCATATGACTCAGAATTACATCATCTCATTGTGAGATGCTCTGCCCAGAGGGGAGGAGACAAGCACTCTCACCTAGATATAATCTGGGGTTTGGAACAGCACAAACAGCCCTTACCTACCAGATTCCCAGAGGACAAGAGCTGCTGTTGGGCCTTCAGGTGAAAAACCAGACCTTTCTACAGGATCACTGCTTCAACAGGACCACTTCATCTGGGCTGCTACCACCACCCTGACTAACAGGGTGTCAGGTTGTATCCTNTGACTAACAGGGTGTCAGGTTGTATCCTGACTCTGTCAGTGTTCTTGTACTATTGCATTTATTTTTAATTTTCCTATTAAATTATAATTCTGACTTGCGATCTCCCACTGGTTTGTTTTCAAACTAGTACATTCCCAAATCACCTAATACATATCCCCTTCTAATATGCACCCTCCTCTTTTCTTTGTATCTTTGTTCTTTTTCTCTAAGTCCAGGAATTTAACATGGCCTTGGATGAGCAAGAGTCTGTGCCAATTAGTAACATTCCTCTGAAATTTATGGTTCCTCCCATTGCTTCTTTCACCTATCAGTATCTGGCTTTTTCTACGGGCAGACTCACAGTTTGTTAGTAAAGACACATTCTTATCATTCCTTTCACTGTCTCCAAAAGGCAGCATCTCCTGGCTGCTGACTGGAACCTTGGCTGCTGCTGCCATCACC
>WEIT01002463.1:621890-652060 GCA_013389985.1 Dryoscopus gambensis | reverse complement strand
CGGCCGTGAGCGGAACTGCACCCGCGGGGAAGGCGCTCGGCAGCCGAGAGAAGGCTCGGGCTGGGTTCTGCTGCTGCTGCTGCTGCTGCTGCTGGGTGTTCGCCTTGTCACTTATATCTATATGCTTGTAAAGCACTGTTATTCCTTTTCCCTGAAGGGGAAATCTTTGCCTGAAAGCCCCTTAATTTCAATGTTACAATAATTTGGAGGGAAGGGGGGGGATATTTTCCATTCCAAGGGAGGTTCCTGCCTTCCTTGGCAGACACCTGTCTTTCAAACCAAGACACCAATACAGCTCAGTTTCAGGTAAAACCATTCTTCATAACTCCAGGTGATCGAATTTAGAATTATTTTTTCTTCAGCCAAATGTTCAAATAGCTCCTTGGAGCTGAGAGCAGCTTGTGGGCAGCCTGTGAGCACCAGCTTGTGAAAGGTCACTCAAGTTGTGCCAGTGTCCTGATGTCCCCTGAACTCTGTTCACTGTGGGTCTCCCTTGCACACCCCACTCATGTTGCTACAGGGCAGGGACACCTTCCACTATCCCAGGTTGCTCCAAGCCCCATCCAACCTGGCCTTGGAACACCTCCAGGGATGGGGCAGCCACAGCTTCTCTGGGCAGCCTGTGCCAGGGCCTCACCACCTTCACAGGGAACCAGGGTTTTGAGGTGCCGGGGGAGCCATCCCCAGTGACCTCCTCCCTCTGTCTCCTTGGAATACCTGAGTCCTGGTTTTTTTCTGCCTGAAAAGGGTCTTTTTGTGCCGCCTCCTCTGGCCCGAATCTCCTGCAGCTGAGAGGCTGCTGAGGGTGGTGTGATGCTCTGACCTGCCAACAGCAATTCAGGGCTGTGTTTCCTTTCGGAAAACGCATTTGCATATCCTCTATTCACTCTCTTTGGTTAAATATATTTGAAAAGTCAAAAGCTCTGGGTCATTGAGACTGCAGAATGGGCCTTCTGTGGGCCTCCTCCATCTTAACCCTTTGGAACCTTGCTCCAGTGTCTCGGAGGCTTAAAATATCCAGAAAAAGAGATTTTAAGGCTGTTTTTGCAGCAGGTATGGGGAAAGAGGCTGGAGACAGGGAAAGTCCTGACAAAAGTCAGAAAAAATGTGCCATATACCTTTGAAATGAAAATTCACTTATGTGCAGCCACAGACAGACTTGTAGAGAGTTTACAAAATTTAGCATGAACAGAAATGTCTTCAGAGTGGCTTGAAAGTACCTGTGAGAACAGGAGAGCAAAAGCAAATTACAGCAGTGTCAGGCACAGAAAGGTGCAGGGTGCTCCAGGGTGTGGGATCAGCAAAGGGAACCGCCTAGAAACAAAAATAGAAATAACCTAATTTCTACTTTAGTTAACAAAATAAATAAAAAACCCTGAAACAACAACAAAGATCCTGAAACATAACCTGTGTGTTTAAAAAACATTCAAACAATGTAACTGCTTGTTATTAGTGTCAGGAGAAAAAAGAGTTTCAGTGAGGTATTTAATTTGGAATATTTAAGGACATCTCAAATCACAGCCCAACCACAGATTTCTCAAAAACCCTCCATGAGATGATGCCAAACCCCTCCTTTTCCCTCATTTTCTAGCACAGTCCCGGGCCCTTGGTGCCAGGGGAACTGGAGCTGGGTGTGGGATTTGGTTGAGGTCTCTGGCTAAGGGTGCCAGAATGTAGGAGGGACCCCCTTGGACTGGGCCAGGACACGGCTCCCGAACCTCACTATGTGCTGCACCCACCACCCTCAGCTGCAATGTGGAGACTGTGCTTCTGGATGCCTGTAAAGTTTTTGAGGATGACAGCTGGGAAGAGATGCATGAGCAATAAATTCATCATCCTGGGTTTATTTTTGTTCCCTTGCCATCAGCTGGCATCCCTGCGGTGTAAGGAAATTGAGGGCAAGAAGGAGAGGAGGCAGAAACACTTGCCCAGTAATATCATAATAATGTTTGTAATTACTGAATTAATCCCCCGTTTGTGCTATATGCTTCCTTCCTGCTGCTCTTTTGAAGTGGTCAAAAATATAGGCTGTATAATCATAAAAACATAATATCTGATCAGAAGATACTGAAAAGAAAAGGAGACCACTAAAAAGAAACACAAGGCAGTAAGGTTCTCCTTTCTTACACATTATTTGAATTAGTGGTTGGTTTTTATTTGTACTTGAGGCACGATTTTCCATGGATGAGCCTTTAGGAATGTAGAGATACTGTTGGCAGATTTCTGTTCTGTAACTGAAGCTATGGTTCCGGTTTATGGGAGTGTTCTGAAAACCATAGCAGCAGCTGGGGTTTTTTTGAGTTATCCTCAGAATTTTGAAGGGCCAAGTGGGACTGTTCCATAGAGCAATGGAAGCTCCCAGGCTATCTCAGCTCTGTATGGTTTCCTGGTGGTACAGCCTTGTTTAGCTGCTCTGATGAGTCTACATAGAGGCATAGAATAGTTTGTGTTGGAAAGGTCCTTTAAAGTTCATCTAGTTCAACCCCCCTACAGTGAGCAGGGACATCTTCAACTAGACCAGGTTATACCAAGCCCTGTGCAACCTCACTTTGAATGTCTTCAGGGATGAGGCATCCACAGCTACTCTGGGCAACCTGTGCCAGTGTGTCACCACCTTCATTATAGATAAATCATTCCTTATATCTAGTCTGAATTGACCATCTTTTAGTTTAAAACCATTACACCATGTCCTATCTCAGCCAAATCCCATAGAAGTCCTTTGAAGCCTTTCCACTGATTTTACTGGTTGTTGGGTCTCACTGGGCTTTAGACTGAGCACAAAAGGTGAAGTCTAGTTTCCTTTGTACTAGTATAAACATCCCTGGTACTTAATGCTCTAAGGTGAGGGGCAGTTTGGAGCAGATTTCTACAGAAGCAGAAGTCACCCGCATCCTCGTTTGAAGGTCAGAGGGTTTTGTGGCTCCCATTGCTTGGGCAGGGTGCTGGATGCTCAGTATCTCTGCGCTCTGCCCCACCAGCCCTCAGCTTTCTGTTCTGCAGGGCACAGCTCACGCATATGCAGGAGGATCTGAAAACAGACTTGAACTGTTCTCTGTGCTCCCATGCCAAAAGATCTCAGAGCAAATCCCTGTTTATGGAGAACTGCATGCCTTCTCTTGGCTGTGAGTCCAAAAAATGAGGCTGTCTTCCCATATAGCCCTATCCCTATCACTCTGCCCTACAAATTACCTGGCAGAAAATCCTGGGACAGGGGGACAGCTTTTACTCAGTGTATTACTTAGAGTATGCTCACATCATTTTTCCCTTAAGGTAGGCAGCCCATGTCCAGCTTCCTCCCTTTTTTCTCCTTCAAATATCTCCAATGGCTGTTTCAGAGAGAGAGTCCATATACTGTATGTACGTGCATCAAAAGCAAGACAAGAGAAAGAGAATTACTGCTCAGAGTATTTACAGAGGAGGTAAAAGGGTCAACCTCTACCATGAAACATGTTTTACTGAGTCTCACCACCTATGCCGAGGGTATATTGCCCATGGTGAGCTTCATGGTGGGAGGCAAGACTAGCCCTTACCAGCAGGAGCTTGAAAGAAGAGCTCCATAGCCCAGTATGTTGTTTTTAATCCAGTATTCATTTGAAATCAGTATTCCTACATCCCCTTTAGGGCATTTATTCATGAACACAGATGTGCTGAGACTGTGGGCTACTGGCACTGAAGTGCCCAGCCAGCCCAGGCTGTTCACACACCTAAAATATTTTCCTGACTACAAAGTTTCTGTCAAGCTGTGGCTCATAAGGAACAAAGAGGCAGGAATCTGAGTTGGTGAATATTGCTGAGGTCCCATTAAGCCAGCCGTATGATGCTGATTTGCACCTGCAGACCATTCAGTCTAGTACTCCCTGCCCTACCCTGGCAATTTGATGAATTAAGCCTCTGATTGCAGAACACCCCCCATGTGACCCAAAGGAGTGATATTTGATGAGCTTGCTTGAAATCTCATTAAATAGTCTCTTCATTCATGGGTATTAAGTGTTCTTTGAGAATTCTCCATTATGCACTCCACTATCACAAGTAGAATTTAGGACAGGTCAGACAAAAACTTTATTAACTAGGGTAATAGTGAGTGTTCAGACAGCCTTTCTCCCTCTGCTCTCCCCTTTTCTGCCAAGTGGTTGTGGAGATCCAGCCAGGAAAAAAAGGAGTTGAAGAAAATAATAATTTCAGTGTTAAAAAACCAGATATCCAGCCTCTGGAAGAACGGACCCCTTATATGCCTTCCTAACAGCCAGAGTCCTAAGCAGGAATCGAACAGTAAATAATGAACAGTAAATAACGTGATGATAGGGAGCAATGGCTCCCGGGGGCCCAGGGGTGGCACACCCGTGTTATCTTTGCTCAGGAGTGGGAAGTTGGAAGCTACCAGACACTGTTGGCTTTCACTTGAAAGGAATGTTCTTGTAGTTAAGAGAATATCTCAGCCAGATCTCTCAAATATAAATGCAAATAACTTACCATGACAAATGAATTTCAAAGCTCTGGTCTTGTTATTTTCAGTGTAAATTAACAAAACCTGGTTTGGGCTGAAATACCAGGCTGTTGGGTTTTTTCTTGTAATATATATAGCAGTATAATTGTGATGTTGGCAATAGTTACTCTCTCACTATTTTATTGATTCAGGTGATTTGCATTTATTCTACTCAGTCATTACAGAATGTTTTGAGTTGGAAGGGACCTTTAAGCTCATCCAGTTCCTATCCCTCTGCCATGGGCAGGGATACCTTCTACTAGACCAGGTTTCTCCAAGCCCCGTCCAACCTGGCCTTGGACATCCAGGGGTGGGGCATTTTCAGGACAGCCAGCTCCAGTGTCTCACCACCCTCACAGAGAAGAATTCCTTTCCAATTCCTAATGTAACCCTGCTCTCTGTCAGTGTGAAGCCGTTACCCTTTGTCCTGTCACCATCTGCCTATTTAAATGTCTGCCCATATCTGACCTCTGAAGTTTCTAGTGGCACAGATTTTCTCAGTGTCAGAAACTTTCTTTTATTATGACTTTTCCCAAAGGAAAAAAAAATGCTGTTTCTAATTTTAAACTGCGCATTTGCAGGAAGGCTTTTACAGTTTTATACCCAAAAGCCTTGCTTCGAGCCTGTAAATCCTCCAGTATGACAGCAATGTGCGAAAATACTGCAATATTCAGGAGGGGGTGGGTTTTTCCTCTCTGGAAGGCGGTTCTCACGGCCAAGATGTGGAACCTCAAGGGTTACAGCGGGCATCGCTGCTGCTGCTGCGCTAACAGCCTAAGCCGATATTAGCCAAGCTTAACTTCTTTCAGCCGCTTGCAGATGGGAGGGGGAGGGACGCCCTGGAGTCAGCAGTTCTGTGCGGGGACTGGGAGGGCAGAGCCCCGGCCATGAGCTGACCGGGCACCGGGGGCACCGGCGGATGGTGAGTCCCGGTGGGGGTTTCGTTATTATTATTGCAGTGCGTGTGAGGAGCCCGGCGGGAATCCGGGCGGGATCCAGGAGTTGCGCCCGGGGAAGGCTCGGGTGGGTCTGGGAGGACCCGGGAGGCTCCAGGGGGGACCCCCATCCCGGGGGGCTCCGGGCGGGTCCCGGGGATCCGCAGGCTCCACCGCAGCCGGGCTCCGGGATGCCGAGCAAAGCAAAGTCGCAGAAAGCAGGGCTGCGGGCGAGCTGCCGTGCGGAGGGACCCCGGTGCTGCTGGGGGTGGGTGGGCTCGTTCCGCGGGGCCGATGCAGAGAGCTCCTGGCGGGGCGGTGGGACCGGGGTCACTGGCACGTGGCTTTGGTCGTTTCCTGTTGTTGCGAGTGTTTCCAACAGCCTCAGTAGGGGGAAAAGCTCCCGGCCGGCACTGGCTGGAGTTCCCAGCGCTGGAGGCAGCGGCCCCGTAGGTCCTGTGTGGGCTGCGGGGCTCCAGAGCACGGGGTGACAGCCTTGAGGGCCGGGGACCACCCCGGGCACCCCTGGGATCAGCGGTGAGGGCAGCGCTACCTGCTCCCAGCCACGTGTGGGGGCAAGGTCACTGCGATGCCGAGATGGAGCCTGGCGTCCAGGGCTTTCCTGGAGGGCTCTGCCCCTTTGAGTTCATTGCCCCAAACTCTTGACCCTACATATCGGGGCTTGTTTCCCATAGCAGGAGCTCTGTGGAGCCTGACACACTCATTTAGTTGCGGTTGACATTGAATCCTGTGTTGAGTTCTGGGCCCCTCGCTCCAAGAAAACATTGAAGTGCTGGAGTCTGTCTAGAGAAGGGCAACGGAGCTGAGGAAGGGTCTGGAGCACAAGACTGATGAGGAGCAGCTGGGGGAGCTCAGCCTGGAGAAAAGGAGGCTCAGAAGGAACCTTACCACTCTGCAAAAGGGGTTGAAGCTAGGTGGGGAGGTTGGTCTCCCAAGCAGCAGATGGAGGAACAAGATGTAGTGACCTCAAGATGTGCCAGGGGAAGTTTAGGTTGGATATTAAGAACAATTTCTTCACCAGAAGAATTTTTCAGCTCTGGAAGAGGCTGCCCAGGACGATGGTGGAGTTGCCATCTGTGGAGGGATTTAACAAACGTGTAGATATGGCATTTTGGGACATGGTTTAGTGGCAAGCCTGGCAGTGCTGGGGGAATGGTTAGACTGGATAATCTTAGAGGGCTTTTCCAACCTAAATGACTCTGGGATTCTGCGACAAGCTGCTGGTTTCTAGGTTTTCTATGTCTCAACTTCCAGCCACCCAGACTTCAGTGTAGGCTCTTTGCAATGTATGTCTCTGCCTGAGGGATCTCCTGGTGCTGGTGACAAAACTTGCCTTTGCCAAAGCTATGCAGCAGTGGTAGGCTGCAAGCATTCAGTGTACTGTGTGATGTTGTTCCTAATTCCATGCTGTGCATTCACACCTTCCTCAAGCATGGAACCATGAGCATGCTCCATCCACATGGGAAGAGCCTGCTGCTGTGTTGGGTGTGAGAGTTCATGGGGGTGCACCCTGGTGTCAGGGACAGAACATGAAAACCCTATCCGTAGCCATGAAATCCCCCATCTCGACATTGTGTGGTTTCTTGCTTGCTGTGTTGTGATGTTATGTGCCTGTTGCTGGTGCATCCCATCCTTTGGCATGCTGGGGACAGAGAGGGGTGGGGATGTGAAGAGAATGGGAAGATGATGCTTTCAGTAGTTTCAGAGAGCCTCCTGGAAGGTGGACAGTCCCCGCCTGCCCCTGGAGGTGCACCGTGTGGTGGGTCAGGCATGGCCCTGGGTACAGCTGCAGAGGCGGCTGTATGCGTTGTGGGGCCTCCTCAGAAAACCTTCTGCGCCTGGGCAGTGAGAGTGTCCCAGTGTGCCATGGCCCTTTCTGCAGTAATCACTCTGGTTTTACTGATCTCATGCAGGAGAGAAACATCAAGTTGTGTTCCTTTAAAAACATGGTGATACTCTTGTGCACAGAAGAGATTATTTTGAGACGCTCTGGCTGTTTGCAGGCAACATGTTTCAGTTCTGACCCGAGGCTACTGGCACAGGGCCCAGGGAGGCAGAGGGCACCGGCAGGAGCTGGCAGGTCTGTGCAGCAGGCAAGGCTGCTGCATCATGCTGCTCCTGCCCCAACTGCTGTCCCTGCTCCTGTCCCCCACTTGCAGTGGGAGGGGGGAGTTGCTTTCCTTTGGGTTTTTGACACGTGCCCTGCCTCTTTATTTTCTTTCCCCTTACTGCACTGCAAGGTTGCCAAATAAGCCTTGAACAACTTTCAAATCTGCCTTCAGTTTCTGGTTTGTTTTGGGATAAAACCTGGAGCAGATTCAGGCAGTCACGTTCTATGTGCACAGGGTCTGGATAAAACTCTCTTCTCATGTACTTTACCTTTGGGATCCCCTCACTCCTTCCCATCGGTGCAGACAGGGTCCTTCAGGAAAGCACTACAACTACAGGGCCAGGTTGGATGGAGCCGTGAGCAATCTGAGCTTGTGAGGGGCCTCTCTGCCCGTTATGTGGGGGATGGCTGAATGATCTTCCATGTCTCTTCCAACCCACGCCATTTGTGATTCTATGGGCTTGCAAGGCGCTGTCTTGGTAATTAACCTGGTCTAATTATGGTCGGCTTACTCTAAGAGAGGGATACAACTGTATTTGTTATAGTTAGCGACACTACTGTTACTTTTTTGTAGGCTCCCATTTTCGATGTCATTTTCTTGTTTCAGTTTCCAGTGTGACAGTTGTAACACTGTCTTCATGGGCATGTGTTTGACACAGAGCTGGCAGAGCCTTTCAGTCCTCTCCTTTTTCATGTGGTTTTGCTTTAAATGCAGTAAGTAATGGAGCTCTTCAAGCTGTAAGATTGGCATAAAGAGAAATGCTCCTTATAATAATAAAGACAGTGTTTAGCTATGATATGGCCCAAGCTGTGAGGTCTCTCGCTACATCTGCAGCGGAAGATGAAAATTTGTGGTGTGATAATGCACAGGCAGCATCCTGAGACAGCAACAGGCCAAATTTCCAGGATCTTTGTGGCTGGAGGCAATGCCAACTGCAGTCGGGCCCCTTTAGCCCTGCTGTGAACACTTGCTACATAACTGTTGATACTGCAGAAGGCAACACAAAATTGAAGTTTGACCAAGTAAGTGTTTTGGTCCAGTCTGAGCTGTCAGACAATGCAGGCTAACACCTGGCTTGGAAGTGTTATTAAAAACATTCCTGTTCTTCCCTATCTTCTACAGGACTAACTGTGGGCATGCCACTGTGTCATGTCTTAAGCATTATGGAAGGTTTTCTCTTATAAACTTGTTAAGTTTCTGTGTCATTTTGGATGAAGCACTCCCATGCTTGCCTGAATGCAAGTGGCTGGCAGGATTCACCGAGTGTTATTCAGAAACCGCTTTATTCTGGTACTGCTGCCAAAAGAAACAGCAGGAATGAACCCAAAAACGTTTGCAGCTGGATCAGTACCCCTGGACTCGTGCACAAATAATTGTGCTGGTGCCTGGGAATGGCAGGGTGGGTGTGATGGAAGGGGCAGAGGGTCAGGAGGACTCCTTGCCCCAGCAGGCCTGGAACGTGGTGGGGCATCCCAGCCTGTGTGGGCTCCACCGAGCTGTGCTCCAGGCAGGGGTGGAGGTGGGTGTGCGTTGGGTCAGGGAGTCGTGCAGGGAGGACATGACCCCACCCTGGCACCAGGATGCCATCTGATCATGCCAGGTGGGGATTTGCTTGTAAACTGACAACTTTTTCTGATCCTATAGCAGGACAGTTAGTTCTGTGCCAACAACCATGTGCCCCAGTGTGGGCATAAGGTGAGGGGAGCCTCATGGCCCTGTCCAGCAGTGTTGTGGGTTGGGGTCATCCATCCCCCCCTGCCAGAAGCCAGCAGGAATCAGACCTGTGCAGTTTGTGCATGCAGCAGGAGAGCAGCCTGTGCCAGGGCTGTCCCTTCAACCATCCCAGTACCACTGTGACCAGTCTCACACAGTGACCCTCCAGATGCAGCCAAGGGCAGGGTGTGAATGGTCATGGAGAGCTGGAAGCTGGCAGCGCAGGGATTTGCCTACATGTGTGTCCTTGTCTGGCAGTGACCTGATGTGGGGACAGCAGAGCCAGCCCTCAACAGCCAGGGAAATGCATGCTCATGTACCAGCTTCTTCCCTGCCTGGCATTTCACCCAAAATCTCCTTGCCTCCACCCAGCCATGGGCTAGGGGCTTTGTAGAGTGAGATGGCCTCAGAGGGCCAGGCTATGGCATGTTCATATGGAGAGACTGAAAATGAGCCGGGCAGTGAGCTGAGGAGGGGAGTACATCCCACCTGGACCCATTGAAGGGTAAGTCCCCTTGTGGTCCCTGCACCTCTGCACTGCCCAGCACTGGCACTGCTGCAGTCTTCAGGTGACTGGGGTTCTTAGCTGGAGCAGGGCCTCTACAGACAGTACTAAGGTTTATTTAAATCCAATATTTAAAGGCAGACATCAAAACTTTCCCTGGCAACAAGCCATTAAGCTCTTTGCAAAGCACCTTCACATCTCCGCTCTGCCAAGCCAGTTGTCAGGGGTGCATCTTCCTTCTCCCTCTCCGTTGAGTGCTTCCCTTTGTACTCTGCCCCAGATAACTATTTTAATGCCATTCTTTAAGCTGTTTGATTGCTGCCTGACACAGAGTATTCAGGAATCATATAGTATATGGGACAATCAACCATCAATGTCACTAAAAATTAAAAAATAAAAAAAGGCCAAACCCAACCCAACAAATCTCATTCTTCACAAGAACTGAAGCTTACAACTGCTCATGGATACTTCTGGGAAGGGGGAAGCTTTGCAGGTGTTCTCTGAGCAGTGTCCAGAATGGAGCCGCAGGCGTGGCAAAAGCAGCCCCGCAATGCAGTGTCAGGATCCAGCCCCGTGTGACAATGCCAGCAGCACATGGCACTTCAGCATGAGCCCCAGCAAACATGTGCAGGGTTCACTACCACCTGCGAGCTCTGCCATAAGGCTGAGGGGCAAATTCTCTCCTGCTTTAGTCACCTCAGTGGGATGTTCCTGTGGACAATGCTGCCTGTGAGCCAGGGAAGCAGACAGGGGAGGGATCAGGCTCTGGTTTCCCCAGATGGAACTTTGCAGCTTCTGTGCTGATTTTGGCACAATTGTGTCAGCAGGCTACAGAGAGCTGAAGACAAAAAGACAGAAAACCCCACAACTTTGGGTGTTTACTTTTCCTTCTGGGTGGGTTCTGTTTTAGCTTGGAGGAATGGCCTGAGCCCACTTGGCGTGAGCACACAGAAGCTGCACTGGCGTAAGGGGAACAAGATGAATATGATGAAGGGGATAGTGGGTACAAAAATATCCAGTGTAGGTTTTACCATCTGAATTCCATCCTCTGCAACCACAGGCTGAGGTTTTTAGCCTGGTCAATGAAACCTCGTGACTCTGGCTCGTGCTGGTGCTGGGTAATATTTTAAGGATGTTTCAGCAGTTAGAGGAGCTTTTTTGTTACTGTGCCTTAGGCAGCTGATAGACTTCAGAGACAGCAGAGCTCTTGAGCTTTTCCCTTTTGGTAGGAAACTTAAAATGCTTGCACAGGCTTCTTGATGCTTTGTTATCCAGAGGAGTGGCAGATTTGGACCAGATTCCCAGTCAATGCTTTTCCATATGTGTGAGTCATGGTTGCTTCTGAGGGCTGCTGCACTGCTCTGCTCAGAGGTGCACAAGGTATTTTTAGGTTGGTCCACATGTTTGAGCTGTGCTGAGTGGGTGAGCAGGTGTGGGATGGAAGATGAAGCTTTCCATGATGATTTGGTATCGGTGGATGAAGAGGGACCCGATGCAGGGAGATGAGGATGAGTTGATGGTCTGTGCATGGCTTCGAGCAAGGGGCATTTCCAGACAGCTGGGGACTGGATTGTGCTCTCTGAAAGATCTCAAATGTCTAAAGGAAGATCTCTGCATAGCACTGAATTATTTATTGAACAACTTCTCTTGGCAAGGGACCAATATGCTGTATGTATTTTAGGTACTTTAAATACTTCTATTTACGTGTGATTACTGGGCTCTTTCAGGACATTGAGTTCCTTGTTAGCATTTTTACCTTTTTAGTGGATGCTTGCAAAGATCTTGTGCTTTGCAAATGCATTTCCCAACTGTGCAGAGCAGGAGAGAGCAGAGGCCAGTGCTGCTCCTCTGGTTGCTTGGAGATTCCCGCCCTTTGTCTGTGCCCTACCTTTGGGACTGGGCTGTCAGGAAGATGGATAGAAGCCCCTGAGCCCAGTGCTTTGGTCTGCCACTAGCTCCATCCCCAGGAACCATGGGGAAATGTGGTGCCGTGGTCACACCCAGGCTGTTAAAATGCACCAACTGCTTAGTCAGAGTTTTTTAAGGAGTGAGGTGTCTCTACAGTAATGCTAGGGGCACATAGTTATTATGCAATTAGTGCTGTTAATCATCAGTCACCCAGAGTAGGGGGAAATTCTACTTCTTCTATATACTTTATATATATGCACATGCACTCACAAGCATTTACATCCACGCATGCAGATATAAAATTGTATATGTGTATATACCATATATAAATGGGACCCAGTACTTTAGCAGCCTTTTCTCTGAGACATTTTTTCTGTCCTGAGTGAAATTGCCTGTCTCTCCTAAAAAAATAGTACACCACTGGGCCAAGTTTATACCACAGCCCCAACCACATGCTGATGCTGAGCTGGTCTCTTTCATCCATCCCCGTGTTCTCCCCACTCACTCAGTCACCAGAGGTCACAGGAAAGTATGGCTGGCCTCCTTGCCATGAAGTTTATTTGCCTTATTCTTCTCCCACAGATCCAAGGCTTGACCTGGATGCAAAGCCTTTATCCACTGCGGAAAACTCTGCCTTGCTGAGTGGGTGGGAGGGCACTGAGAGAGGGTGAGTGGGGAGGCAGGGACATGGGGACAGTCCCTGATGTCACTGCTGCAGCCCCATGTCTGCTCCCATGCCCCAGACCCTGAGTTCAGGGTGCACCAAGCCCCCAGCTGGCTCTGCTGGCACGAAAGCAATTTGAGCTAAAGAGGCTTATGTCCCATTGAAACCCTGTTCTTTAATAGTCTTGTTGGCAAAAGGCCAGTTTTGCAGATTGGATGGGTCTGATTCTCAAAGGAAAGGGAGAAGGATATTCTTTGTTAGTAAAAATAGAATATAACAGTTATAAACTGCTTCTGTAACATTTCTTGATCGTGGGGTGCTTCTCCAGTGTCTGCTCCCCAGAGAAGTGCCACAGCCTCACAGGCACCGTGTGCTTTTCCTTCCCTTTTTGCTATCCATTGCTTCTCACCCTCTCTTATGTTGCCTGAGCACCAGAATAATAATCCAAAAAAAGCAATTTTATCTCTAAACTAGTTCCTTTTCCCCCCCCGCTTTTTTTTCCCCCTTCCCAATTACAACTCATTGAGTTATAGTGGAACCATAGCCAATGAGGCCAAATGCCTTGGCTTTGAGTCCTTGATTATTGTTTGACCCTACAAAGAATTGTGTGATTTAAGTAAAACACAGTAATTGTGGTTGTGCACGGGGGAGGCAATTATTTTGCTCAGTGGGTAAAATAAAGCACATGTAAGAGTTCAGTTTGGTCTGGTTTTGGTAGGTAGGGGGCAATTTTTTAATGGAAAACACGAAAATGCGCTGTCCCAAAAATCAAAGCAGTGATACATCACGTGGAGGCTGTGGGAGTTGGCTTAGGTGGCCTGAAGGTGAGAGACATTAAATGAAGAAAAGGGCTATAGTGAGATAGGTCACTTTAGAGGAGCAAAAGCAGGTATGGTTTCAGAAAGTTTTAAGTCGTATTTAGCCTTGGCTTGATCAACAATCCTAGTAATTGCTGGATCCCAGCTGTGGCTGATTACCCCTTGCAGAGTACAGAGGGTCCCTGTACATGCATCCAAGTATGTGTGGTGGGTCAGGGCTGCTCTGGAGGGATGCAGGATGAGCAGTGAAATGTTTTGGGTCACTGTTGTGGTGATGTGTTTATACCGCAATTGCACATGTGGGACAGAAGCTGTTAGGAGTCCTGCAAAACTATGTGAGCCAAGTATTGCTTGTCTCCTGCTTCATTTTGGGGCTGCTTACTCGATTTCCACACAGCAATTCTTTCATAGTTTCAGGTACTTCTGGTGTTCCTATTTTCCCCTTTATGTTTATCACACCCTTTACTCTTTCTCAAGCAGTTTGCAAGCTTGCAGACTGCCTGGCTTCCTGTCTCACAGCAGGGAATTGTTCTGTAAGGTTTTCAGTAGCTCTCTGTAATGCCCAACAAATACATAATGGCATTTTCTCTCTGTAATTAACACTGGCTTCATCCTGCTGTAAAGCATGGCATTACCATTTCCATAAACATTATAGTGTAAAACCATTAAAATAGAGAATAAATTGACCTGATCTTAAACTAGTTGAAAATAGAAAGGTGGCCAAGTGCCACGAGTTTTCCAAATTTTCCTGTTTAAGTGAAACGAATGAGAAAAAATCTGCAGGTTTGGTTTAAACTGGATATTGCATTTGTGGCTGAGGCACAACACAGTCTGTGGTGGGAGTTCTCATTAGATCACTTGTTCCCATAAAATCTAGAGAAATGTGAGCTCAGCCTGCCTCAGAGTGGTCAGTGTCCCCCTTCCTCACCTGAGCCCAACCCCAACACACACTGGCCTCAGGATTAGAACTGAAGGCTCATCCAGCTTCTCATCCTCTATGGATGTGTCCACATAGGCAAAACTTGTGGAGCTGCAGAGCAGAGGCTGACTTGGCATCAGCTATCTGGTTTTAATTACAGCAGTGATTAGGAATTCACAGCCTGTGGTGTCCCAGGAGCTCCCTGGCCAAGCTGGAGAAGGTCAGAACTACCTGAGCTGCATTTAATGGCAGAGGCTCCTCCCAGGGTTGATGTCCATCTGCATGCCTACATGGAGTTTGGAGAAAAAGGAAAAATAATAATGATTATCCTCTGCAAGCAATACACAGCATCTCCAAATGCCTCTGCCTGCATGACTGTGGCAGCCTCTGTGCACGTTTTCAAAAAGATATTAATTATTGCAACAGCTTTCATTTAAATAAAAAAATGGTTTCCAGTGATGCCGTCTGACTAATAGCTTTATGTGTCCCTGGGAATGTGGATGTTCCCTTTCCCCTTGGTAAATGGAGACTCTCTTCTACTGATATAGTCATAATCTGAGTGCCGTTTGTGATTTGAATCCCTATCGCAAAGTCCCCTGAACCCTCTGCACAGAGCACAAGGCATGTTTTTCTTCTGCACAGAAAGGTGAGGGAGAGTGGTCCAAGTTTTGCTGGATGTTTCTTTGTGCAAATCTTCTGTCGCTGACCCCATTTCAGGAAAACAACTATAAATCTCAGGGTCTGGGCTCTGCAGAACTGAACATGAGAAAAGAGTTCAAAAATCTTGTAGTGTTTCACTGGAGTGAAATCCCTCTAAATCTGCCTCTCTGGATTGAGATGTTTTAGATCCTCTAAATTCTGTTTCCTCAGTGAAATGAGTGAGCAGCCAGTGCCGTAGCCAAGGACACAGATCCGTGGTGACTGCCAGCTAATGGGATATTCGGGCTTGCTCCGAGAGAAGCGGAGGGTCTGCGGGCTCTGAGCCACCGCACATCACTGGCTCTGCTTCGTAGTTCCCCACTGCAAACAGTTAATTCTCTCAAACATATTAAAAAGCTGCTTATTTGAGTTTGGTTTTGTGCTATGAAGTCTAATGTAAATAGCCTTTTTTGGGGCTTGAATAAAGGGTAATGGGACACTTTGCCCATTTTCCAGGATAAAATGAATCACCCACCTCTTCCCCATCCCACTGTGAATGCAGGGAGGGCAAGAGGATACAGATGTCTCAATAGGAGTTGTTCTTCCCAGGCAGGCACTGATGGAATGGTAGGAAGGATGTGATTGCATGGCTGCACAGGACCAGTAAAATTTTAATTGCATTAGGCATACACCAGTAGTCAGTCTGAGGCTATTCGTACACTGGCTTATGTCACTGAACTCTATTGACTGGTGTTACAGAATCAGTTCCAGCAGAAAAAGATAAAAACTAAATCGCACAAGAGAGCCGTTTGTTACCAAAAGAAATAAATAAGCCCTGTTCCAGGGGTGATTGCTGTGAACACAGGCTGGTGGGTGACCTGGAGCCCAGTGTCACTGCTGGCTGCCCGGAGGCTGCAGGAGCCCTGCTCAGCCCGGACCCAGGCTGCCAAGTTCGCCTGTGCCAGGCACCCCCAGATCCTGCCCATGGCTGTGCTCTCTTGGCACCTCTCCAGCGCTTCTTCCTTCCTCAAAACCACTTTTTTCTGTCCTTCCTTGCATATTTGTTTCTCTTTTCTTTGCCATGGGAATATTTTAGAAATCCAGTGATGCAAAGTGCTGTTTGGAATAAATGGAAATGTCAGTGTTTCCATGCTCCACATGCATGGGTGCCATGCTCTGCTTGCTGGCACACAGGGTTGCTTGCTTGTGGGGAACATACACTGCAGCAGGATGGTAGATCCACCTTGGGCAACAGAAATGGGGCAAAGAGGTAGCAGAAATGGGCCACAAAGATAACAGAAATGTGGAGAAGGAGTGTGGAGAGCATCCTGCTGCTGATCCTGGGCCCAAGGTGACAGCAGCAGCTGCTTGCTGTGCACTCTGGGGTGCAACACTGCCTTGCTGATGGGTAACCCAGCCCAACTGTGCTGGGTTTAAATTATTATTATTTATTTTCCTGAGCACATGAGAAATGTACTCCCAGAGCATGTGACCATGAGGTGCTCACCTGCTTGTCTTGACTCATCAGAGGAGGCTGTGATCCAGGCACCCCTGACCCCTCTTTCTGTAGGTATAGGGAGGGGGTGAGGCAGTTCTCCCTGATCATCCCAAACACACCTGGGCCCCTACCCTGGCCACCATCCCAGGGCAGGTTGGCTGCTCCGAGCAGATCAGGTATGGACTCATCATGAATCACTTTGGGATGCAAAACCCAGGATTAACTATTGCAAAAGGCAAGTTGCGTGAACTTTGCAGTGCCAAAATTGATTGTGAACAGAAATTGCAGCCATGATCCTTCTGTTGATGCTATGAGCTCTAGATGTCTGTGGATGCCCTCTACACAGACAGATGTAAAGGCCTGGTCCTGCTTCCCCCCAGGCAATCCCTGCAGCTGAGCAGGACAGAAGCATGTGGCTGTAGCCAAGCATCCCCCCATGGCAGTGCTGTTCCCACAGGCACCTTCACAGCTTTCCACTTTCGACTTAACTGCGCGGATGGATACAAAACAGCACTTACAGGCTGCTGTTGAGGGAGTAATTACCAAGATTTCAGTGTAACCAGCAAACTGGGTGGCTGCTTTTGGTGGGACAGGCTGTTTCTGGGAGCAGACAGTCTTAATTGGGACTTGCTGAAATGCTTTTGCACAAACAGGCAATTCATCAGCAAATGAATAGTGCCCTTGCTAAGCTCTCCCAGTTTTTGTAGTAAAAGTGTGTTTGTCAGGCTGCTTTTCATAGTCTGGTGTCAAGAAATATTGTGGGGAGAAATCAGTACTCTGTCTCAGTTCATAGAATCATTTTATCCCAGAATGGTTTGGTTTGAAAGGGACCCTAAAGCTCATCCAGTTCCAACTGCTCTGCCATGACCAGGGACTCCATCCATATACCAGGTTCCTCCAAGCTCCATCCATCCTGTCCTTGAACACTTCCAGGGATGGGGCATCCACAGCTTCTCTGGGCAAGCTGTGCCAGTGCTTCACCACCCTCACAGTTCATCCTAACATCATTGCAGTTGCATAGTCTGTATTTTATCAAATGTAGAAATTTCTGAAAAGATGCTCAAATCTCAGGAGAAAATTGTCGGTATTTCCCAGTAACATCATCTGGATATGATTACTGGAGAGGTTCAACCATTCTTGAAGAGGCTGGTCATGGTCCCAGAGGGTTTGCATAGTTGGGAGTTCTCTGGGAGCAGAGGTGACTGTGGGATTCTGGGCCAGCATCAGGGAGCAGCATGGGGCCAGAGGAATGTTTGGGCAAGAGCCCTCAGGAGGGAGAGGGATGACCCTGAACATGGGCTCAGTGTTGCTGTCCCCTTGCTGCTGCCCTCACCATTTCATAACCCAAAAATGAGTGAAGTTAATTGTTTGTTATGTTGTTTTTTTTTCTTGTGCAAACTTAAAAACCTCCTCCAGAGCCTCTTTCGAGCGGTGCCCTCCTGTTCACCACCTGGCCTGTGCCAGCCCCAATGCTCACTTGGCACAAACACAGGAGAAGGCTACTAGAGGGTAGTCCTGACCTTCAGGACTTCAGGATAGTGCAGCCCAGACACTGTTCCCGGGAGGAAAAAAGCTGGTTTGTGTTAGTGGTGCTGTTGTGTGGGAAGTCCTGGCCCCCTCATGGAAGTGAAGCTATGTACCTCCACAAGCTGGAGAAAGGCCAGAGGGCAAGAGGGAAGAGGCTGCCTGGGCTCATGTGGCTGAAAACCTTTTTTAAGACCTTGACTCTTGTAAAGTCATAAAGAGAGCTGTGGGAAACCTTAACTGTTTGGATTCCCCCTGGGCAGCACCTGCTTGGCTCATCTCTCAGAGGGCTGGCCGATACTGGAGACTCCCTAGTGGGGAGTTGATACGGGGCTGTCACTGTAAACAGGAGTTATTTAAAATGTTCCTTGTGTACTCAACACCCAAACACGAGTCGCCTGAGGACAGCCTGACCTCCCACTCTGGAGCAGCGAGCCACCTGCCTGACTCCTTCTCTCCGGTGGCTGTTTCTGTATGTGCAAAAGGGAAAAGCAAGGCAACCTGCTGCGGCAGAGTCTAGATTGATGGCCTATCCACAGTGTGACCTTGCCTTTCCCAGGAGCACCTCCTGCTCTGTGAGCCCAGCACAACCAGACTGTCTGTGCAGTCCTGCTCAGGGAAGGCAGAGAAAGCTTCTGGCAGCCCTGAGGGGTCATAGCTGGATACCAGACCTTGTCCCAGCATATCTCACTCCAGATAACTGCAGCTGCATTACCTCCTGTACATTAGTACTCAGTTGTTCTTAGGGAGTGAGCTGTCTGTTCCTGCTCACCCTGCTATGGATGCTTCCTCCTTTCTTCTATCTCTTCCACAGATGCTGTTTTCCTCAGTTAGGGTGGCTATTGGCAGGCAGCCCCACAGGGTGTCTGTGATGGCTGATGAGGCAAAAAGCATGTTCTCCCCTTCCCAGAGACCCTTGCTGCCCCTGCCCATCCCACAGCCTGACCTCACCTAACCTGACCCATCCTTCTGGCTCTTGCAGAGTTTGCCGTTTCGCTGGTGGAGAAGATGCAGGCTCAGGAAATCCTGCGGAGCCTGCGGCTCCCCGAGTTCGATGACCTCAGCCAGTTCTTCCGCAACCTGCCGGCCACGGCGCTGGTGGGCATCGGTGCCTTCGCGGCTGTCGTCGCCTACTGGTTTGCCAGCCGGCCCAGGGCCGTGAAGCCGCCCTGTGACCTGCGCATGCAGTCGGAGGAAGTCGAGGTGAGGCCAGGGCAACCTCAGCTGGCTTTCCCCAAGATATGCATGCCTGGAAATCATAGAATGGTTTGGGTTGGAANAGGGCCGTGAAGCCGCCCTGTGACCTGCGCATGCAGTCGGAGGAAGTCGAGGTGAGGCCAGGGCAACCTCAGCTGGCTTTCCCCAAGATATGCATGCCTGGAAATCATAGAATGGTTTGGGTTGGAAGGGACCCTAAAGCTCATCTCGTTGCAACTTCCTGCCATTGGCACCAGACCAGGCTGCTCCAAGCCCTATCAAACCTGGCCTTTAACACTTTCAGGGATGGGGCAGCCACAGCTTCTCTGGGCAGCCTGTGCCAGGGCCCTACCACCCTCACAGGGGAGAAATTTTTCCTAACATCTATTTTAAATCTACTTTATTTCAGTGTGGAGCCACTACTTCTTGTTCTGTCACTATGTGCCCTTGTAAAAAGTCCCTTTCCAGCTCTCTTGTAGGCCCCCTTCATTAAGGTCTCCCTGGGGCCTTCTCTTCTTCAGGCTGAACAACCCCAACTGTCTCAGCATTTCCTCATAGGGTAGGTGTCCCATCCCTCTAATCACCTTCATGGCCTCCTCTGGACTCGTTTCTACAGATCTATCTCCACAGGGGATGCCAGGAAGGCTTTTTTGTTGTTGTCGTTTCGGTAGTTCTCCAACCTCATCCTGAAATCAACCATGTAATGCACTGTACCAGGGATCACTTCACCCCTTAATTCACCTATTTCTGTAAACTGAAAGACTAGAATACAGCATGTTAATTTGTTCTCTTAGATTTTCAGTAAAGTTTTGGTCTTAGGTTTGCTTAACCATCCATGGCCAAAGATTAGAGGCACTGCCATTGCATGAGAGAAACAACTGAAAGGCAACAGCTGGTGAGACCAGATCACCTGGTACTCTTCACGTGTGCCATTGATGAGTTTGGTGCTGCAAACTTGGTAGCAGTAAGAAAAAGTAAACCTAAATCCATGCTTAGAGGCTGAGGAGTTGTTAATTTTTATGCTTGCAAAAGGCTTTAAAGTTTAATGATGCAGCTCTGTTTTAAAGAGTAGAAATATTTCTTAAAATTGTCTCTGCTTATTTTGATATCTGAAAGCGGGATGAGAATTTTTAAAGCCTTTTGTGATGTTCCCTCTAAGATGTTATTGTCTTTAATTCCTACAGCTTTTTAAAAGGGTGGGAGGAATTTACATTTTTCAAGAGTTTTTCCCTGTGGTTAGGGAACATTTAATCAGACTTTTTTCTGGCTCCCAGTGCAGTCCCGGTTTGGTCATTCTCACCCTGGCTGCCCATTCCTAAAACACCCCTGCCAAGTTCATGCACTGGGGGCTGGCCTCTGCATTAGTCTGTCCTCCATGTTGGCCTGGATGTCCTTGTGGACGTGCTCATGGTGCTAGTCCTGGAAACCTGTGGAGCCCAGAGCAGTTGCTTCCCCCCGCACATCCCCACTTCTTTACTTCCAGATCCATAATTCCTTATTAAATTCCCTTGGGAAATATCAATGCTCTCCTGTGACAATGAGCTGGGTCAAGTGCTCCTCTATGAGCAGAGGGTTCTCCTGAGGTGCTGAGGTCAATGTCCCTCCTCTCACATCCCTTTGGGTCTTGGGGCAGGTGGTGGTCACAGAGGTCTTGCCGGCATTTGGGGAGTGTGCTGCTTTATGGTGGGGGTTTTCCCCATCTCCCACCCCTTGAGCAGTGCTGATGGCTGTGTCACCTCGTGTCACTCCGTCTCACGCAGGGCCTGGCTGGGGCGCGCCGCTCAGTGATTGGGGACAGCCCGCAGCTGCTGACACACTACTACGATGATGCCAGGACCATGTACGAGGTCTTCAGGAGGGGATTCAGCATCTCCGGTGAGAGCACAGTGGTGAGGAGGCCTAGGAGCAGAACTGGGGAGAGATGGGGACCAGGCCATGCAGATGACCTAACCCCATGGCCAATGGTATCACCACAGACCTCTCATACACTTGAGAGACATCACTTCCCACTCCAAAAAGCCATGATGACTCTTCCCTGCTCTATCATAACTATTTCTGTGTCTGCTGTGTACGGTGTCCTGCCTCACTGGGTACAACATCATAGTCAGATTATTTTTAGTACCATAAAAAACCCCAGTGGGAACTGCACATATTCTGCCCCACAAGACAGGGGTAAATAAAGGACTCGGTAGGTATATGGAGGAATGAATTTCTCCAAGTAGGTACCATTAGCAAATTATTTAAACTGTTTGGATTTTCATCCAGTCACGCACTGCTGCATGTTGTTTTACCCTCCAGAGTAGGCTGGGATAATATAGTAGTTTTCACCTTTTTTTAATCAAAAGGCAGCGCAAGTAGTGGGAGCTGGTGTTTAGGATGAGGGCCCTCATCAGACACTAATGCTCATGTGACCTTTGGAGAAGCCTTTTAATGAGGCTGTTTGGGGCAAATTGCTGCTGTCGGTAGGGAGGATTGAAGCTTTTTGGGGGGATCCCAGCAGTTCGTCTCCCATCAGATGCACTTGTGTGTGTAATTTGCTGGGGATTGCTGTGAGAACCAACCCAATAACTATGGATTTACTCCTGGAGGCCTCCCCCACATCGTGGCCCCACATGTAAACTTCTGGCACTGCTCCCCATAACTCATCATCTCTGCTTGTGTCTTTCAGAGAACGGCCCCTGCCTGGGGTTCAGGAAGCCCAAGCAGCCCTACCAGTGGCTGTCCTACAAGGAGGTGAGCTGGAGGTGACACCTACTGTGCATCCTCTTCCCCTGCCCAACACAAGCAGGGGTGTTGGGGTGCCTGCACATTAGACCAGGAGGTTGCTCATGCACCATGTGATGCTCCCCAGCATCCCCAGCCAGGCACATCCAGGTGTTACACGGGTGTGTTGGCTTTCACGGGCTGGCTCCATGCCATGAGCCCACTCCTGAAAGCAGCACTGAGGCACTCTGGAGCCATGGGGCATCGCCAACCACATCAGTTGCTAGTCAGCTAATGATGGTTCACGATAACATAAAACTTGGACTTTTAGATAGGAAATACAATAATTTGAGAGCCTCCCTGTAAGCTTTGCTTAATTTGGTATTGTTTATTTTCCTCTTTTTTAATGTATTTTTTCCTCTCCAAATTCCAGGTGGCTGAAAGAGCAGAAGCTCTGGGTTCAGGCCTTTTGCAGCAGGGCTGCAAGCCATGCACAAAACAGTTCATTGGTGTCTTTGCTCAAAACCGTCCAGAGGTGAGATTTTAAGTCCAGCTTGATATTGTATTAATAATGTTCCTGACCTGTCAGCTTGTTCTCAAGTTATAGCTGCTCCCATGGCCCCTTCTCACCTTTGTGCTTCCATGTCCTCCTGCAGTGGATCATCTCTGAGCTGGCTTGCTACACCTACTCCATGGTGGTGGTTCCCCTGTATGACACCCTAGGTCCTGGAGCCATTCGGTACATTGTCAACACAGGTAAAATCAAAACTGATGTGATCTTCTCAGAAATCAGTTTTGTTGCTCAGAATGGTTCATTTTCTGCTTCTAAAAGACAGATGATCATAGAATCCTAGAATGGGTTTGGTTGGAAGGGACCTTAAAGCTCATCTGGTTCTAACTCTTCTTCATTGGCAGGGACACCTTTCACTAGACCAGGTTGCTCCAAGCCTTATCCAGCCTGGCCTTGAACATTTCCAGGGATGGGGCATTATGATTATACTTGTTGAGTGTCTTGAATTCACTTAGAGAAGTTCCTGAGGAGCTGTGTGTCCCTGTGCTGGGTCAGGGTTGCCTCTGTTGCATTTTCCACATGCCCAGTCGTGCATAGTCATGGATAGGGGCTGCTCTGGATGTGGGAATTGCTCCATGGCCACCCGCTCCTGTGCTGCTTGATATTTTGCCTCCTAGATCTTTTAATCCATGTGGGGACCAATTTTAATATTTTGAACTGAATCCCAGAATAATCATAAATGTCAGCTACAGCTGTGGCATTGATTTAGGTTAGCTAAGGTTGCATTTTTTCCCTCATTTTTCAAGAAAGGCATGTGTTATGTGCTGGGATTTCTGGTTTAGCCTGGAGTGACTATCAGAAGTGATATAGTGTTAGCTATGAGCCACAGTCTTGCATTAAAAAATATTTACCGCAAACAGCTTGTTTGGCTGCTTTTCTTGCAGCTGACATTTCCACGGTCATTTGTGACAAGCCTGAAAAAGCCAGGATACTCCTTGACCATGTGGAGAGGAGAGAAACACCAGGCCTGAGCTCCATCATCCTGATGGACCCATTTGAGAAG
Organism: Dryoscopus gambensis; assembly: GCA_013389985.1. Lineage (NCBI taxonomy): Eukaryota > Metazoa > Chordata > Aves > Passeriformes > Malaconotidae > Dryoscopus > Dryoscopus gambensis. Next base: position 628,848 of record WEIT01002463.1, on the reverse strand, counting down.
GAGCTGATGGAGAGAGGGAAGCGCTGCGGGGTTCGCATCCAGACCATGCAGGAGGTGGAGGTGAGTTTGCTCTCCCTCTCCTTTTGCTACTTCCTGTAATATCTGTAAAAAGACGGTACAATGTACAGGGACTTGTGAATTGTGTGCCAGGTTCAGTGTTTGGAGAGTACAGAAGAGCAGCTTGTGGCTGATAATACTGATGCTTGGTGTGCTTGCCTCTTGGTGTTATTCCTTGTTGATAGCAGAGCCAGCATTTCAATTCTTTATCCTCAAATGCACTGTCAGCTGCTATTTAAGCATGGGAAGGGGGCTGTTATTTGAGACACTGTTCTCCTACACATAAGCCTACAGCCTCACACTTGTTTGAAACACCCTGGATGCAACTCAACCAACCCAAACACCACTTGAAATCCAAGGAAGGCGCTGCAGTTAAGGCAAGAAACTCAGGATAAGATGGCCTCAGTGCCAGCTAAGAATTTGTCTTCTTTAGCTTACACTCTCCCTTGGTGGTTTGCAGATTATTAACAAGTGGGTTACACTGCAGGAATTAAAGTGGAAATCACTTTTGTTACTTTAATCTTTTCCAGGACTGTGGCCGTGAGAGTCGACATGTGCCTGTGGTGAGTGTTGGCATGTTGCTTTTCCCACTTAAAACTGCAGCAGAAGGGACCTTAAAGCTCATCTCGTTCCAACCCCCGCCGCCATGGGCAGGGACACCTTCCATGGGTGCTTAGACCAGGTTGCTCCAAGTCCTGTCCAGTCTGGCCTTGAACACTTGCAGGGATGGAGCAGACACAGCTTCTCTGGGCAACCTGTGCCAGGGCCTCACCACCCCCACAGGGAACAATGTGCAGTATTTGCCTTATTCCCTTTACCTGGAGCACTTAAATGAGATAGCTCATCCTGCTATGAACATGTTAATGGGACAGTAATTAAATGCCATTGTTAAGCTACCCTAATTCCACTACCTTACCCTGGTGGGACTGAAGGAATGTCTCTGTACCCGTCACTTTCTGCTAGGGCTTCTATAGTTCAGAAACACTACTTGGCAGTATTTATATGGGATATTTTGAGAGACTTGCTTTGATATTTTTCACTGGCTGCTCATATTTGTACAAAATTCTCAAAAGCATCTTCTGATGTTCAGGCTGTTTATTTAGTCATTCATGACCCAAAATAGCACACATATAGGGTGGTGCTGAGAATACAGACATGCTGCTGGAAATGGGAACAATCAGCTTTGGAATCTTGTACCCTGTTGTGGAGTTCTTTCCAGAATTGACCTGGAAATTGATGAATTATCTCAAGTTGTCCCACACGTCTACAGATAGAGATGGTGGCTTGGAAAATACTAACTGCATGACAAATATTCCACCAAAGTCTTCCTACACTACAGCATACCCTTAGTGCATCTGGAGCACAGCATAAAGGGAGGAATAGAGTCTGCATCAACTGAAGAAACCTGGTAAAAAGAGTTTTATGATGGTCTTTTATTTGCTGAGGGAAATGGCAGCTCTTTATGTCAGAGCAAAAACATAATTGGTTTCATCTTTAGGTTTCTACAATGTCAACAGTCTTTACTACTGACACTTCTGCATTTGACTGATGTGATTTTCTTATTCTCCTTTTGTATTTTTAGCCTCCTCGACCAGAAGATCTTTCAATTGTCTGTTTTACTAGTGGCACTACAGGTAAAAGAGTCATTTTAATCTTGAAATGTTAGAATATCTTATGAAATTAATTATTAATCCCACCTCAATACATGCAAACTTGCTGTTATACTGATATGGCAATGATATTTCTAAGCATTTTTAATATTTAAGAATATATAGGTATATATACTTCTGTAGATTGCAAATTAAAAATAGCAATATATTTAATTGAATTCTCTGACATACATTTTGCCAGTATGATTTTCCAGTTGTCTGAAAATCCACCCATGTGTCTGCTTCCCATTTTGCTGTGTAGTTGTGAAGCACTTGGTAGGTTGGTATTTATCTTTTGCAAATGTTTTTAAAAAAGTACCCCAAACCCTAAAAAGTGGTTCCGCAGATTTCCATTCTCTGTATCCTAAGCACATTGATGTCTCCAGCCTCACCAAGGTCCTTGCCACCTCCGTCTCCTCTTCTTGTGTGTTGTTCATGACACCGAGTGCTGGGGAGGTTCAGGGTGAGCCTGGGCAGCCCGTGGTGCAGATACTCACGTGATGCTGGCCTCTTTTTCTCGGAAAGAGGAGGAGCATAATTTTCTTGCCAGTTCTTAGCAGAGGCAGTGTGTCATGGTGATATTGGATAGTAAAATACCACAACCTTCCTCAAAGCGCCTCCAAGGAAGCCTCTCGGTGCAGCCAGCACACCTGCACAGACACGTACACTCACACACCGGAGAGCAAAACAGTCCAGTGATGAATGAGCAGGAAGGGTCTTCGCATGGGGTTCTGCAGGAGAGATTTAATGCATCCTCCCTTGTGCATGGTTTCTGAGAAGTGCCGGGAGAGCAAAGGGGGTCCAGGGGAAGGGAACCAATCAGGAACTCTGAGGACGCATCAGGTAACAAGGGATCTAGAGGCCAACGGAGCCAACCAGGGAAGCAGAACTGGGGAAGCTTTTTCAGTCACCATAAGCTGGAAAGGAACCTAAGACTTACCCCACTATAGGACTCCTTTCGTTCCTTGTCCAGCAGGCCCACCGGCCTCCACAGCAGTGCTTTCTCCTCTCTCCAGACCCTGGTCTTCATCAGCTTGCAGGAATTTCCTACTCTTGAGAACTCAGCCTCCATAACATCTCCCTGAAAGCTGTATGGGCAGATGCACAAGGCATCACTGCTTGGGAAACTGCTTTTACACTTGCCTGTGGGGAAGGTCCGTGCTCCAGGGACTGCTGGAGCAGCTCTTCCAGATCCACCTATGCTCTTGGGATTGCCTAATGCTTGGTCCTACCCCAAGGCATCCTCAATTTGGTCTCAGCAGAAGATGCTGGGAGCTGCTGGCGCCGCTCAGTCAGCAGGTCAGGCTGAGCACAAGGGAACACCTTCATCCTCCACCTCCCAGAGAAGACTTGTGCTTCAGACCAGGTAGGCAACTGCTTTTTCAACTCCAAGTACAAGCTCAAGATGTTTTAAAAGGGTTTGGGTATTTTACCTTTGTGCATGGTCCTTAGTTTTGAGATCTGCGCTTCAGACTGCCCAGGGCAGAGCACTGAGGGAGAGGAGCCTGTGATTCTGCTCTGTTCCAGCACTGGGAATTCCTAAATGGGAAAGACTGAGCTCAGTGTAGGACATGAACATCACAGCCATGTACAGAGTGAGTGCAAAGTGGCCGGGCACAAGTGGGAGCAGTAGGAAACTGAAGGAGCAATGCCATGGATACAGCAGGGCACAGGGTGTTTGTGTGGATGTTCAAGTGCAGAGCAATTATTTTTCCAAGTCACCTTTTTCTTGATATTTTTATTTCTATATAAGAAATTCTGCATAGAGAAGGTTTCTTTTGATTTTCTTTTTTTTTTTATTTGCAGATGCAATCAAGGGCCTGTTTCTGATTTTGTGCTTTTCTTAGAAACATGCCCAGAATTACAGAAATAGGAAAACCAGGAAGCTCATTTCCCTTCTCCCATCCAAACCCGAGATTTCCAATTTGTGAAATCATCTCAAACTGAGCTCTCTCATAACAATGCTTTGTGACCCATGAGCCCATCCTCTGCTGCTGCAGGACTTTGCACGTCAATCTCTGCCTTTTCCAGAGGTTGCATCAACACTCTGGTCTGTTTTCCACATTGTGCTTTGATGTAAGAGTTTTATATAGCCCATGTAATTTTTAGTGACCAAATTTAGAATTTTCTTCCAAAGGATATATTCTCTAGGGCTTTCCAATTCCAAAGGGCTCTAAATATTTTTGTATGGTGGGAAAAAATATCTGCTCTAGAATTTGTCACCTGAAAATTGTAGAATTGGAAAGAGTTCCCCAGAAGCAGACTTTAACACTTGCTTTTCTTTGATAGGACCAGATGCCCAATGCCTCCCTAGGGAGAAAAGAGAGGATGAGATTGTTGAGCTTGGATGACAAGACCAACTTGCATGGCTGCGCCAAGAAGCCATCAGCACTTGGAAATGGGCCAAGGCACACAGATACCCCCAAACTGTCAGGATACAATTTTTCACGTTGGCTACTCCAGAGAAATCGACTGTCATTCCCTCAAGGATCCACTACCAGGTGGATAAAAATTGCTTCCCAGTGGTTTCTCCCAGCCTGGCAGTGCATATTCCTTTTTGCCAGAGCTCCCCAGGGAAGGAAAGTGCTTGCATCCCAGAACGCTGATGGATCACACCATCAAATTAGTGCTGGAGCACTTTAAAGACCCATTTGGCAATGTGGAAAAGATTCTTCTATTGCTTATAAGAACTGTCAAACAAACCCAGCACCCAGATAGGGAGGAATCGACATTCCCGGGCTATTAATGGATTGCAGGGCATCCATTCTGTAACAGGACACTCACTGGGTCTGTCTTTGTGAGGAAATTCAAACAAGAACAGTGTTACAGAAACGGCATTGATTTTTTTAAATAGAAAAGCAGCATCACTGCCAACCTTCTTCTCTCAAAGTGGTAATTCTGGGAAAGGCACACCTGTTTTGCTGGGTTAACTCTTAAAACAGAACTACTAAGGAAGATTAAAATTTACAGGAGTCCCCCAACCCAAAAAAGCTGCAGCTGTCCCATAGCAGCATGGTTTCTTCTGGATTTCTCCTGATGGAGACTCTCCTGGCTCCAAAACTGCTGCTCTGCTTAGACACCATTATCACTGCAGTCTGTCCGGGATGTTGAGCCTGCGCAGGAGGGATGCAGAGGAAGGAGCCAGGATGTTCACACTTCACGTGCTTCCAGGCATGGCAGAGATACTGAATCTGCATTCAAGTCACAGGTGGAGTGAGTAAATGAGTCAAGCATCTGAGAAATCTCATAGAATCACAGAATAGTTTGGCTTGGAAGGGACCTTTAAAGCATGTCTAGTTCCAATTCCCAGCCATAGCAAGGGACACTTTCACCTAGACTGGTTTGCTCCAAGCCCCACCCAGCCTGGCACTGAACGCTTGAATTCCTCCAAAAAAAAAAGCCTGAAGAATTTTGTCAAGGTGCAGGGACCAGATCTGTGCCAGAGGGCACAGTTTTGAGTTTCCAAACTAGTACTGAGCACATCCTCTCCACTGCTGCCTGAGCTCTGCGATGCTGCAGGAGCACAGCTGCTTCTAGAACTGCAGGGGCTGAGCACATGTGTTTGGCTGGACACGACTCAGTAATACAAGTGATTTTTGAGTCCCGGTGTGTATGTACAACTGACACCTGTTCATGGACTTTTCTTGAAGCCTGGATCCGTGTGTGCACCCAGCTGTGAAAATAACCTGCCAGGCTGATTCAACATGTGAGCCTGCTGGTTCAACATGTTGGGATGGGAGCAGCTGTGGCTGGCAAAGCTGTCAGCTTCACCCCTGAGCTTCGGATGAGGACTAGACCAAACCAGCCTCCTGTGCACCATGTTCATCTGCAAGTGTTTGGGACTGAATTACACAAGGCACGTGGAACGGCGAACAGGGATTTTCAGTATAATATATTGTGTTAAAAATATCCCACTCTGTTACAATAAATGTATGCAACAATTGCTACTGCTGTTTGTGCCTGCCTTTAATTATTTGGGAGGTTGAGTGAGAGTGATGTTGGTGGTGCTGGCAGGGCACAGGGCTCAGTGCTGAGTGTGCCCATGTCTGTGCCCATGCCCACAATGGAGGGCTGCCAGCAACAAAGCCCTCAAACTGCTCAGAAACGAGAGGATGACACATATTTTTCTGTGCTGGAACATATGCACAAAGCACCACAGTGTCTTCCTAATCTGAGGAAGACAGAATGAAATTCTGTCTGATTTACCATTTTGTTACGTTAACTACAGGACCTTTGCCAGGCTGCTCGTGCCCACTGTGCTGGGGACACGCAGGGCACTTGCAGGTAAAGCTCCTCTGATCTGCCTCCGCACGGAGCAGCAGAAACTACGTGGCAGTGGTGTGACTGAATTAAAACAATCTGCTTAAAAACATGTTGGAGAGAAAGAGGCTGGCCATGTAATTATGTTTGAGCTGAGCTACACCTTTTTTTTCACAAGTAAAGCCTTGAAGGATGATGAAAAGGGACAGTGTTGTGACAGGAGGATGTGCAGAGCCCTCTGTGCCACTGTTTTGTGAACATGGAGGTTCCGGCCTGTGTATTTGCTGCTTAACAAACCCTGTGTTTTGGCATATAAACAGATAGGAAATGCAAGAGGTGTACCATGGTCAGCTGAGAAAGGAGTGTGAAAACACAAATATTGATGGTGCTGAGATGCCTGCTGGTGGTGGATGAAATGCTGCAGGGGCAGTGCCCAGCTCTGGAACACAACACAGGGGCTTTTCTGGCTCCCTCACTGGTTTAGGACTGTCTTCAGGACACCTCTGCTGCTGACACTATTCATGACTTCCCTTAATTGCAGTCTCAAAGGGTCTTCTTGTAGCCTAATTTTTACCTGCACTGCTCTCTGCATTTCTCATGTTATCCAGAGTACTGGCTAAGTAAGGGTATAAGAGCCCTTTAAGTGGTGTTTCTTGGTGTTCAAGATCATTCTTAAGTCAAAATCTGGATGAAATAAATCCTCCCAGGAGAGGCTGGAACAGCCAACCAAGTCTGATGGCTGTGCTCATTGAATGGCTTCATCTGAGCACTCTCAGAAATACTTGCAGTTGGGATATTTCTGCTGGAACCTGTTTTCCAGAGTCTCCAAGAGAAATATTTCTGTTTGCAGTATCATTTTATTAAATTTTGAGTATTGCAGTAAGTGGTTTTGGTACATATTAGTGCACAGAAATGATGGTGAAAATTACATACGTTTTAAAACTGAAGGCGTGAACATAATATTTTAACCGTTTCTTGTTTTGGTTTTTTTT
>WEIT01002463.1:599288-621716 GCA_013389985.1 Dryoscopus gambensis | reverse complement strand
ATTTTTCCTTGGTCAGAGGGCCAAATCCCTGGGAATGGAGCAAAGCTGAATCTACAGTACTGGAGGGCATTAAATCCTCTTTCCAGCCCTGGCTCCCAGGCTCTGTATGGCACAATGGGCTTCTGAGAAGCAATGCTGACTCCTGTAAATCAATTAATTAACTAGTTTTGAAGAATTAGGAGAGCACACAAGCCCTGTACAGTTGCAACTAGTGCTTGAAGAGGAGTTCAGGCTCCTCTTGAGCTCTTTGTGTCCCATTGTGCCCAAAAATGTCGCCATTTACTTGAAACCTCTCTGCATACAAAGTATATGTGTGTATAAATATATATATATATAAAAGAACATGTATTTTTTACTATTATTCGTTACATATTATTATGTATAATTTTAACATTACATATAAATAATATTACATACTATTTATTTGTTATATATATTTTTATATATATGTAAGAACATGATAATTTACAAGAATGGTTAATGGTTAAGTTCATTGATATTCCAGTATATCTCAGTTTTTGTTATACGTATTTCTAATAGAGCATAGTGCTGGCCGAGTGCCTCTATAATATGTTTCGTACAACATGTAAACTCATGTTTAGAAACATGAGGAAGCAGAATTAGTTTACAATGTCATAGTAAGGATTTTATACAGCTTATATAGAACAAATATAAATAATCTCATTTCTGGTAGTGAACAGGCAATTCNTATTTTTCTGTGCTGGAACATATGCACAAAGCACCACAGTGTCTTCCTAATCTGAGGAAGACAGAATGAAATTCTGTCTGATTTACCATTTTGTTACGTTAACTACAGGACCTTTGCCAGGCTGCTCGTGCCCACTGTGCTGGGGACACGCAGGGCACTTGCAGGTAAAGCTCCTCTGATCTGCCTCCGCACGGAGCAGCAGAAACTACGTGGCAGTGGTGTGACTGAATTAAAACAATCTGCTTAAAAACATGTTGGAGAGAAAGAGGCTGGCCATGTAATTATGTTTGAGCTGAGCTACACCTTTTTTTTCACAAGTAAAGCCTTGAAGGATGATGAAAAGGGACAGTGTTGTGACAGGAGGATGTGCAGAGCCCTCTGTGCCACTGTTTTGTGAACATGGAGGTTCCGGCCTGTGTATTTGCTGCTTAACAAACCCTGTGTTTTGGCATATAAACAGATAGGAAATGCAAGAGGTGTACCATGGTCAGCTGAGAAAGGAGTGTGAAAACACAAATATTGATGGTGCTGAGATGCCTGCTGGTGGTGGATGAAATGCTGCAGGGGCAGTGCCCAGCTCTGGAACACAACACAGGGGCTTTTCTGGCTCCCTCACTGGTTTAGGACTGTCTTCAGGACACCTCTGCTGCTGACACTATTCATGACTTCCCTTAATTGCAGTCTCAAAGGGTCTTCTTGTAGCCTAATTTTTACCTGCACTGCTCTCTGCATTTCTCATGTTATCCAGAGTACTGGCTAAGTAAGGGTATAAGAGCCCTTTAAGTGGTGTTTCTTGGTGTTCAAGATCATTCTTAAGTCAAAATCTGGATGAAATAAATCCTCCCAGGAGAGGCTGGAACAGCCAACCAAGTCTGATGGCTGTGCTCATTGAATGGCTTCATCTGAGCACTCTCAGAAATACTTGCAGTTGGGATATTTCTGCTGGAACCTGTTTTCCAGAGTCTCCAAGAGAAATATTTCTGTTTGCAGTATCATTTTATTAAATTTTGAGTATTGCAGTAAGTGGTTTTGGTACATATTAGTGCACAGAAATGATGGTGAAAATTACATACGTTTTAAAACTGAAGGCGTGAACATAATATTTTAACCGTTTCTTGTTTTGGTTTTTTTTTGTTAAGTTTTTGCAAGTTACCTTCTGGCTTATCTTTTATACTCCCTCTCTGTTTCCTTTCAGGAAATCCCAAAGGTGCTATGCTGACCCATGGAAATGTGGTGGCAGATTTTTCAGGCTTTTTGAAAGTGACAGAGGTGAATATCCTGAGCTAAAAAACATGGCCATGTTCAGAGTGTGTGGGTTAAGGCGTGGCCCTGCACAGGCTGGAAGTACGCTCTTGCAGATAAAAGATGACATTTTTCCTTGGTCAGAGGGCCAAATCCCTGGGAATGGAGCAAAGCTGAATCTACAGTACTGGAGGGCATTAAATCCTCTTTCCAGCCCTGGCTCCCAGGCTCTGTATGGCACAATGGGCTTCTGAGAAGCAATGCTGACTCCTGTAAATCAATTAATTAACTAGTTTTGAAGAATTAGGAGAGCACACAAGCCCTGTACAGTTGCAACTAGTGCTTGAAGAGGAGTTCAGGCTCCTCTTGAGCTCTTTGTGTCCCATTGTGCCCAAAAATGTCGCAATTTACTTGAAACCTCTCTGCATACAAAGTATATGTGTGTATAAATATATATATATATAAAAGAACATGTATTTTTTACTATTATTCGTTACATATTATTATGTATAATTTTAACATTACATATAAATAATATTACATACTATTTATTTGTTATATATATTTTTATATATATGTAAGAACATGATAATTTACAAGAATGGTTAATGGTTAAGTTCATTGATATTCCAGTATATCTCAGTTTTTGTTATACGTATTTCTAATAGAGCATAGTGCTGGCCGAGTGCCTCTATAATATGTTTCGTACAACATGTAAACTCATGTTTAGAAACATGAGGAAGCAGAATTAGTTTACAATGTCATAGTAAGGATTTTATACAGCTTATATAGAACAAATATAAATAATCTCATTTCTGGTAGTGAACAGGCAATTCCATAGAGTAGCTACATGTACATGGGATGGACAATTGGTTGCCTCATACCCCTTACTGGTCTTATTGTTGATGATGAAATTACTGCAGTCTTATCACTTTAATCCTTGAACTTTCTGAGATTTCCAGTCCACTGGTGTAAAGAAACTCAGACACATGGTGTAAGAAATCCCGCTAAACTCACATGTTCCAGTGTTTGCAGGAATGTGCCTCCACAGTGTGCAGGATGAAATGCCAGTGCTGCAGTGAGCCCTTGGGCTTCTCAGCATGGAGCTATCCATGGCTTCAGTGGCAGCAAGAGGCACAAAGGAAAGCTGAGGCGTGGAGAGGCCTGAGCTTCAAAGGGCAGGAACATTTATTTTGGAAGAGCACTAATTTAGAGCTGAGGGAACTTGGCATCTTCCCGGACTGGCCCATAGAAATGGATTTAGTGTTTGCTGATGGCAGTGGGACTCTGATTAATCTCAAAGGTATCAGATTGAGACCCAAGTCTGGTGTAAGTGATTGTAAATTCGGTATCTCCAGTCCCCAGAGTACTGCTGGCAGACAGTAAATGCCTGTAGCTGATCCACACAGTTTGGGTAACGTCTGACCACAGTAATGAAATAGGGCAAAGTGCGAAACACTTGAAAGTAGTATAAATTAAAGAAATAAAATGGAAAGTTCTGTAGGTTTGCTGTTTACAAGTTCTTGTGGCAGTTTTGCTTAGTTCAGTGATTTTTACAAATTGAACATATTTTGAAGTGAGTCCAGAGCTTTATTATAAGGTTGTTCTCAAATACCAAGAAGCTGTTTGTATTTTTACATTTCAGTGGACAACTGTGCCAACTGTGAAACGCTATTCAGTGTCATAATTTTGGTCTGATTTAAAACCAAACTATTTTGTCTGGGCCCTTACAGCAGTATTTAAAAAAAACGCCTGGTTGATGTTAAAGGTTTTGCATTACTGTGCTTGCAGAAAAGGAAGCCAAATTGAAATAATGTATAAATAGATCTGCAGGCCCTAACGGCTTCATTCAGACTGACAGACACAATAATATGAAATGGGATGCTGAGAACACCCACATGGTCAATGATGTTTGACTTCGGTAGGTGATGGTTGGGAGGCCATACCCAAATCTGACCAGCCCAGATTTAACTTCAATAAAATATCCCCTGAGGGATGAACTCCTGTGTCTGCCTCCACTGTATTTCAGGTCATGGGCTATTGATTCCTTTTGAGCAGTGGAGATGCAAGTGGGTATAAACCGTTCGTACTGTGAGCTCATAGATTATTATACCCATTTTCCACTAACCTCTGGCCTTGATGCAAATTATTGGGTAGTCAACCTTCAGTTTTTCTAATCCATAATATTACAGCAAGCTCTGCCCTAGGAAATGAAGGTAGAAAGGTTATTTTCTTTTCAAGAATGGGTTAGGTAAGGCTCTTGGGGCCTTTTTTATTCCAGCCTTCAAAAGAGAGTTAAAAACTTGGCAAAATCAAGACTTTGGCCACTTTTAAAAAAATAATTTGTCCAACCTTCTCTTTCCTCTGTCTATGGGACAGTCATAATGTCCTTAAAATCACATTTTAATCACTTAAAATGGTGAGAAACACTAACAGAAGTAATTAGTTTTTGAAGCCTAAGATGAAATAACTCATTTTTCCAACACATCCTGATCTGAATCAATGATTAACCAAAGGAAAAGAAAAAAAAATTGCTAACTTTGACTCTAGTAGCACTATGATTCTCGAATGGGCTCTATGCAATGTGGGAAAGTGCTGCACCTGCAGAGCCCTGCTGGTCTCCAGGAGGCTCCTGCAGGTTAGCACAGGGATCCTGGAGGCTCCTGCAGGTTTGCACCAGGATCCTGCTGTCTGCACACAGCTGAGAGCACAGATCAGGGTCTCGGCACCTCCTGGTAGAAAGCAGTGAATAAAAATTGGATTCTCCATTAGGGTGAGCCTCCATTCCCAGCGTGAGCTGCATGGATATGATCTGCCTTCTGCCAAGGAGAGCCCTCTCCATTGCCCTGTGTGTACATCTCTGTGCTCTTTACTCCTCCTGCTAACTGAGCTCCATGATGCTGTGGCTTTAACGCTTCCCTGTGTCCGCCACTCCCTCCTCTCTTGACAATCTTTACCCTTTTGCTCCTCTGGTGCCATTTTTCTTTTTATTGTTTTATGACTTTCTTGTTGTCTTCCTGTCAGTGTTTCTTTCCTTTCTGTCTCCCATGCCCTTCACCTGCAGAAAGTGATCTTTCCGAGACAGGACGATGTGCTCATCTCCTTCCTGCCTCTGGCTCACATGTTTGAAAGAGTTATACAGGTAAGAAACCTGCCTGAACTGACGAGGCCTCGTGGGGCTCCTTGTGTTTTCTTCCAGAGTCAGTGGTCTCCTACTTGTGAGGATGTACACATTTCCTATTTGCCTTTAGCACACATGTTTGAGAGAATGGTACAGGTAAGGTCATGGTGTCAGTGGAAATCAGCTTTTTTCCACGCCAACAGAAAAAAATAAAATAAAATGAATAAAATACTAAATAACCAGCGATATCTTGTAGCACTAAAAAAACTTGTACTCCAGAAGTGCCATGTGCATAACATCAGAGCCATGGTCTCAGTGACATGACTGTGAGTCCAGAGCGATGCCAGGAGAGTTTCCCAAGTTCTCCAGCTTACACCTGGCTCAGGGATTGAAATGCAGCTCTTCAGCAATGAGCCACACCCATTGTTCATTCAGCTCATGGCTTCTGCTACCTGAGCAATTTTGGGACAGCTTTTCAAAGCACTCTAGGATGAAGTGTCATGTGAGTCAAGATAATTTCATGCCATTTTCTACATCAGATAAAATAATTTTATTGCATTTATAACATGATCTGCAAAAAACCCCCCAACTTGGCAGACACTGGAAAAGAGGTCATGAGATCATAGTGTAAGACACATCATCCTCCTGGCGGGGCATTCACTGTGTCCGCTGGGAATTGTGGCAGAACCAAGCACTAGCTCTTGCCAGCCCACAGAACTGACTCCATGTCTCTTTTGGAAAAAAAAAAAAAAGGGGATGATTTGTGCTGCAATTGGTGAGTTAAGCAAGTCAGGTGAGACAACCATATCAGGTCTCTTGGCCTGAGAAGCTGCAAACTTAAAACTGATCCAGTATAGGACAATTGTATCTGGATCCAGTTGCAGCTCTGTACTTTCTCAGGGATGCCTGTTTCAGGCTGAAAGCATACCTTTTGAGTGAGGCAAGCATCTGAATATAAACTTCCCACTTCTTAGTAATATCTATGCCAGAAGTAATATATTCTTTTCCTGTTAAAAACCTCACAAATTGGAAGTGAAAGCCTGTGAAAGATTTGGAGAATTACAGCACAGCCTTTCTCCACTGGCAAGGCAAGTTGGTCAGTGTGCCAGCACTGCTCAGGCAAACAAGGATGTAATTATTCAAAATTCATTTGATGGGGGGGTGGAAAGAAATTAGAAACATTGAAAATGCTTTCATTTCACAGGATGTTGCTGTACTGAAAGGGACAGCCTCCAAAGGATGTCCAGGTTTATCCTCCCATCTGAAACAGCTTATTAATACAAAGATTTTTTCAAAAGGGCTAAAAAGTAATTTTCAAAACCATTCTGAACAGCAAGCACTGGATCAGTGTCCCTAGTTTTAGCCAACATGATTTATTCCTGGAATCTACAGTTAAAATTATACATTCTTTCAAGCTAAAATCTTCTAGTTGTTATTTTCAATTCCCAGTGAGCACACTGGTTACATTTTCTGTGTTTTTTTAAATTCATGTGCAGTGTAAAGCACTGATTCAGCAGTGTGATTTTCATTAAACCCACATCACATGTGTAAAATTCATGGGGTTTCAGCTGATGGAGACAGTCTCTAACTGCCTGACAGAGCAGTGAGAGCAATCTGGTTAGTACTGCAGATTTTTAGGAGTAGCACAAAAAGACCTGTGTGTCTCTTAAGGAATTTTCAACTTATTTAGTTATCTGGGGAAGACAAGCCCACAAAGGGGAGCTGAAGTTTTCAGTCTACTCAGGAAGGCTGGGCTCAGCTCTGGCATCACAGGTGCTTGCTGAGGACACTTTCTCCTCCACGCACTGTAAAACCATGGAAGAAGTGCTGGTCTCCAAATGTTCTTCATTGACCCGGTCTGTGATGGGTCCTTGGCAGGGTTCCTGGTTACCAGCAACCAGCTGCCAGTTGGCTCATGGCCAGCAGTCCCCCTGCCCCATCCTGCATATCGAGCTCCATTCTGGTCTGATTAAAACATCCTGCTTTCTTTTCAAGTACAAGACTTCTGGATTTGTAGTTTCCATACAAGTCAAGCACCTTTTATGATGTGGGCTTCTATTTCTGGGATACAGGATCAGGCACTGTATTGCTAACGTAGTTCATATTGTTGTATTTAAACAAAACTAAAGTATTAACATCTAAAAATCAGCTGCTGCTCCGTGTTTTATGATGTTTCTTACTTTGCATTTCTATATTGACGATAGGTCCTTATTCTGTGAGCTGCTATGGGAGGGCTGGGCTTTAGGAAAGTTCTGATCCAGACTATGACCATAACTGGGACTTCTCCATCCCGATATGCAGGGGATGAAGGAAAATCCCTTCCAAAAATTTTGATTCCTTGTTCTTCAAGAACAAGTGGAAAATTTGGTGGATGCTGAATTGCCAGTACTGAAAAGTGCCCAGAACTATCTGGATATTTCCATTCAGTGCAAAATTTATTGTTACTTCTTTATGTATTTCTAAAGTCCTATTTTTGCCATATTGGAGAGTAAAAATTCAGGAATTTTTACTTCTGCGTTTGGGAGGGATGCTTTGCTGGGGGAATTGAAAGCAAAGGGGTTACATGTGTTGCTCTTTCTCCCCACCAGTCTGTAGTATACTGCCATGGAGGGCGAATTGGCTTCTTCCAAGGAGATATTCGCCTCCTGTCTGATGATATGAAGGCACTGCGCCCAACCATCTTCCCCGTCGTGCCTCGGCTGTTAAACAGAATGTATGACAAGGTGAGTTCAATTTTGATTTTACTCTTTGTGGAACAATGGAGTTTATGTCCCTTTAGTACTCACGTGGAAGAATTCCCTTAGTCATGGAGATTTCTCAAGCAAATTACACTATTTCTGCCTTGCTGCAGACACAATCTCACTCTGTGTAACCAATACAGCTCCTCCAGTGTGTAAGTCTGTATTATGACTAACACAGACTCTGTACACAGCTATCATGTGTGAATATGAAATCCCTCTGTATTAGCCTCCTACCCCGTTCTCACTAAGCTTATTAGTGGCATTTCTAGAGATATAGGATTTTTTAATCACAGAAACATCAGTCAAACCTGGCTGAACAAGGACCTTTTGTGCCCTTCAACCAGGTTTGAAACTTGAATCTCTCATTCTGGTGGCAACAACAGCTGAAAATCAGGAATTTCAAAATGCCTGTGAGGATTTAGGCAGTGTAATTGTGACAGTGGCTTTTGGATCTAGAAATCTTTAAAACTAAGGTAAAGGTATTGCAAAGTATTTAAGAGAGGCACGTCTGGTCATCACGTTAAATCTGTTTGACCAGCTGGGAATATTTATTCCTCAGAAGACTTATCCGCTAAAGACAAGCTTAAGCACAAGCTACTGATTTAATTTTTCCTCAAGGTCAGGGCTTCTGTGCTTCGTTAGAGGGACAGGCACTGGGGGTTTCTCATTTCTTGAGGTGAGTTCGTGCTAGTGCCTGATTAAACTCAGGTAAATGCAGCCCCCATCACCACATCAGCCACCACTTATAGCTGTTCATGTTGCTCACTCCCTGTTGCTCAGTTGCATGAATGTCACTGAACGCTATCACAGAAATTATATAGTGAGAGCAGCATTGTCAATCTAGTCGAAGCCTGCATCCTCTCTTTCCCCCCCAAAGGAACCACATGTACAATAGGGAACAGAACAAAACACATCATTCCTTTTTCCCCCACTAACAAACCCCCGTACAGCCTTGTTTACCAGTGCTGCAAATGTAACTGCACCCACCTGGCTGGGTGGGTGTCATGGGGAGAACAGGTGTTGATGTGCCCTCTCTCCTGTGTGACTCCTCGTCTGCCATCCTGTGCTCCCGTAGATCTTCAGCCAGGCTGACACCTCCCTCAAGCGCTGGATCCTGGAATTTGCTGCGAGGCGGAAAAAGGCTGAAGTTCGCAACGGCATCATTAGAAATGACAGTTTGTGGGATAAACTCTTCTTTAATAAAATACAGGTAAGTGCTTTAAGAAGTGAGTCTGAAGGCAAAGAACTCTTGTTTCTTCTAGCAATGACTGGTTTTTTGACAAGGGAGTTTCACTCAGTAGGAAAAATTTCTTCATGGATAGGGTTGTCAAGCACTGGAACTGGCTGCCCAAGGATGGAGTTACCTCTGAAAGTCTTAAACAAAGGTCTGGATGTGGCACTTGAGGACATGGTTTAGTGGTGAAGATGATGCTGGTGCTGGGTTGATGGTTGGACTTGATGAGCTTAGAGGTCTTTTCCAGCCTTAACAATTTTATGATTCTATGATTCCTTAAAGTCAGTGTGGTCCACTTGCCTGATGCTGAACTGGAGGCAATCACTACTCACTAGTGAAGAACAGACTAGAAAATGGAATAGAAAAACCAAGAAAAACCAAGCACAGTTTGTTGCTCCGTGAAGTTTTGTCATATTTATTTTTATATTTTTGTTTTCATTTTTAAACACCATGCATAATGTCAAAATTTCAATTCTCTCAGGGATAACTTTTCAGAGAGAAGTGGTGAATACAAGGCAGGCTAAGATGACATTTGCCACATCCCTCTTTAGCAGCACCAAGAAATCACTAATTTATGGAATAGTGCCAAAAATTTTTTTACAGCTCTCAGATAGAAGCTGTGCCCCTGTGGGGGAGGAAAGGATTGTAGCAAACCTACTCTAGGGATGAAATTCAGGAAGGTGGTCATGAAAAGAGGAGTCACTGATCAAAGAGATGCTGCAAAGTTTTCTGCAAAATTTCAACAGATAGAATTGGATTTAGGGTTGGGTTTCAATTGGGCATATTCAAACCTGCTTTTCCTCCTAGGGAAAGAAGAATAAGGTTATAAAGAAAAATGCACACATGAATCATGGTTTAGCAACCATGAGGAAAGAAATCAGAATGCCCTCCTGTTTGCCACACATCTCAGTAAAAAAAGATATTAAATTGGCTTTAAACCATTTTTTTTGAGGCTCTGTACTACTCCAGGAGGCTCTGATTACTTCATTTTTTTAATCGGATGACTTATCTGGAGACATTAATTTTAACTTAATTTTAATTTTAACTAAAGAAACTGACTGTACTTGTGGTTTGTGGATTAGTTGTCCTCAGTGTGCAAAGATAGCAGAGTTCACCCAGCCGGGAGTGAGCCAGGCTGCATATTGATGCAAGGGCTGGCAAGATGGGCAGACTCAGTCAGCAGTTGTTTTCTTTTGTGCTGGGTTTTCTTTTTTACTTTTAGAATAAAGAAAAGGAAATGAAGGCGGAGGAGAAAGAAGTAAAATGGGACACAGGAACTGATGTAATACCCTCCAGAAATATTTGAAGGTCATCTGCCGTAAAAAAGGGACAACATTATTTTAGAGGGCTTGGGAGGCAGTTCATTAAAACCAACGAGGTGTAAATAAGCAAAGAAAACTGGATAGGAGAAGAGTCTGTTTTTCCCAGCAGTTCCCAGAGCCAGGTCTGCAGCCTGCCCAGGCAGAGCAGCCGCAGGAGCCGAGGCTGAGCAGCTTGTCCTTCCAGGGACATGGGCACTCCAGTCTCTGTACACTGAATGGGGTTTTATCCCTCAGGAAAGCTTCCGAGCTAGTTTGTATTTCCATACATGGCCACATCACAGAACCACGGAATGGTCTGGGTTTGAAGAGTCCTTAAAGATCATCTAATTCCAACCCCTTGCCATGGGCAGGAAATCCTGCACACCTATCTTAGAGAGAGCATTTTGTGCAAGCTCTGTGTAAGCAGTGGTCATGGTTTTGCCATCTGTAGTAGCTTCTGATGCTTTCTTTTGTTTCCTCCTGCCACCAAACAGGCAAGTCTCGGGGGGTGTGTCCGCATGATAGTGACAGGTGCTGCCCCAGCGTCCCCGACTGTCCTGGGCTTCCTCCGCGCAGCCCTCGGATGCCAGGTGGGTTCGTGTGGCTGTTCAGGGATGTTCATCCACTGCTAGCAAGAGAACACGTGGTATTTAAGAAAGGAGATGGGTTAGACCCTCAGAACTGCATTTAGGGCAGTTATACCAGGATGGATCCAACAGCAGGGCTTAGGGCAGCTATGGAGTCCTGGTACACCCAGAGCTCAGTGGGGTGGGAACAGCCCTGGGATGGCAGTAACAGGCAAGAGATGTTTTCACTCTAGGCATCTCCCAAAAAAACCCCATAGGCTCGTCCCACCCACCTCTCAGCACCAAACTGAGTATGTGCAATTAAATGTGTTTGTGAAAGTGCTGGGTACCTCATTACATCAGTTTTATTTTATATATAAATGGAGAGAGCTAATCTTCAGGCGTCAGCCTAACCCACTTAAGATGTCCACTGCGTTATTTCTCTGTGATTAGGAAGCCCAGGGCAACTAAAAGGTCTCATTTGAGAGCCTAAAATTAGTCAGGGGAAAAAAAAAAAAGGTAGGTTTTCAAAATGTCCCACAAAAATACCTTTTTTTTCCCATTAATAAGTTCCTCTCATAATGTAGCATATGTCTTGACTCAAAGGCTAAGTGCTCAACTCAGCTTCTCCCTGTTTTCAATGTTATAGAGCCATGGTCTTTCCTAGTCATGTAAATGGAATTTTGTACACAGCAGGAGCCAGGGACAGCATGCCCGTGGCAAATGGGCACCCACATATTGCAGCTGCAGGCTCAGCTCACAGGACTGTCCAACAGAGGGCAGTGCTTGGGATTTCAGTTTGTAATAGTGAAATCTTTTATGATCTTTAAAGATACCTGTCTCTTTGTCAGGTTTATGAAGGCTATGGCCAAACAGAATGCACAGCTGGATGCACCTTTACAACTCCAGGTGACTGGACATCAGGTAATGAATTTCTTCCACCATTTGAAGAAATAAAAGAAATGCACATTCCTTTAGGAAATTCTGGACTGTAACATCAAGGTCAGGTTGGATGGGGCTTGGAGAAATCTGATCTAGTGGAAGGTGTTCCTGCCCATGGCAGGGGGTTGGAATGAGATGAGCTTTAAAGATCCCTTCCAAGCCAAACGACTCTATGCTATTTCAAAATAGGTTTTATATCTGAAGACGAGGTGTTGGTATTTAGTTTCAATGGTGCAAAACTTTAATTAAGGAAATTATTTCTGCACACAGACACAGCTCCTGCAAGAACATCCAGTGTGTCTAGAACTGTGCAAGTAACTAATGATAAAATGCTAATTATTGTTTATAGGAGAAATGACAAGTGACATGATAACTCTGATTTCCAGGTCATGTAGGAGCCCCTTTGCCCTGTAACTTAATCAGATTGAAGGATGTGGAAGAACTGAATTATTTTGCTTCCAAAGGAGAAGGAGAGGTAGCAAATCACATTTTTATATCAAATTCTCACTAGGTAACACTGTATGAAGTAGTTATATAATTATAGAAGCATTTTACCTTTGTAGGGTGCATGGTTGCTGATGTGTTACATAGTGCAATCAGGAAAGGAAAATGGCAGTTTTACAATAGAACAGCAAAGAATTAATGAAAAAGGAGCTGTGGCAGTACTTCCAGTCTGATTCCTTGAACTGCTAAGACTGAATTAATTAGTTCAGCTAAGACAAGCTGAATTGCTGTGATTTCTACATTGCTGTTATTTCTATACTACACAAAAATTAAACTTATTGAAATAACTTTGTTATATATAACTTTGGAATGCAAATCAGCTTCAAGCAAATCAGTTTTGCAAACCCTACTTCATATTTCCATTAGCTTGAAAAAAAATCCATAAATAGTTTAATAACCCAATCTATTTTAGTTTCATGGAGGACAGTCATTAAAATATTTGAAATTTTGTGAGTTACTACTTAACTTGTATTTATAGCAGAATAAGAAAATAATTCATCATCACCCCGGCTGTTTTGCAGATCTGTGTGAAGGGACCCAATGTGTTCAAAGGTTACTTGAAAGATGAAGAGAGGACAGCTGAGGCACTGGACCAGGAGGGCTGGCTCCACACAGGAGACATTGGAAAATGGTTACCTGTGCGTACTGGACACACAGAGAGTTCTTATGGCAATTGTATTATCCCATGTAAATTTTCAAGGACTAAACTTAGGTTTCCAAGAAGGTCTATCTTTAGACAGGATTAAGTTTATATTTGGCAGAATAAGCTCAATATGTCAGTGAATCATTTGAAAGCACAATAGGCAATTGAAAGCTCTGTTAAAGACAGACTGCTTGCTGAGTTTCTGTGGTTAAATAATTTCTCTGGGAGTTCTCATTTCTTTCTCCTAACAGAATGGGACCCTTAAAATTATTGATCGGAAAAAGCATATATTTAAACTTGCTCAGGGGGAATATATTGCACCAGAGAAGATAGAGAATATCTACATCCGCAGTGACCCTGTTGCACAGATCTATGTCCACGGAGACAGCCTGCAGGTACAAACCAAGTGTTCAGAAAATCTTACTTTACTCTTTGTAGTTAGAAGACAGAGAGCTGGGCATGAATAAAGGGAAAATGTGAGTGGATCACGCCACATTGTCTGCTTCCTGCTTTGGAGCCGGCTGTCAGCCAGGCAGGAACTGAGCTGTTGGTGTGACCCTAAGCAGCTTAGAGAATGCAAAGATCAAGCATTTAAGTTGGCTTTGGTGTCACTCTTTGGGTTTCCAGTGCTGTCCTTTTGCCACCATGCCTGTGGTAAGCCAGGCACAGGCAAAGCCACTGCTGCCCCCCCCACACTGCCTGCCCATTTTGCCATCTTGTTCTGTTAATTTGCACATTTATACACACACCTACAGCTTCTGAAACCATGGCATTTCATCCTCTGCATTCAAGGCTCACAAGCATGAGCCTTCCCTTGGCATCTGAGTTTGCCTGGGACTTGCAGGGCCATGTGAGTTATTAATGTCCGAAAGAACACAAACCCAAATGAGGGTATTAAAACTGCTGGTAAATGCACAGCCACAGACAACCTTTTATCTGAGAAAAAGGCACAGACATCAGAATGTACTTCATGATGATATGTTAGCAAATTATTGATATAATTAAACAAGAAGTGGTAAACATGCTGACTTGTGTATTCACTTCAATGTAGAGCCTGGAATGCGATTCAGCTTTCACCTGCAACTCTCCTTCTCCTTTACCTACAGGCTTTCCTGGTGGGAATTGTGGTGCCTGACTCCGAAGTTATGCCAGGCTGGGCAAAGAAGAGAGGATTTGAAGGAACATATGCAGAACTCTGTAAAAATAAGGTTTGTATCTGCAGTACAGACTTTTTTTTTTTTTTTCTCTGTAGTATTATGTGTGCACAATACTGTGTCTAGGAATGATGATCTCAGTGACAAGAATTATTACCTCTCTGAACATTCAGCAGGGTTGACCTGGATCCAGTGATGTATGTTGACTGGTGGTACAGACCTCTGCCAGCTCTGGTGATGGGGGTGGGGCAAGAGTCTGTCTTGCAGAGAACAACAGCACAGCAGGAGGAGAGGTTGCGTTTGCTTAGATTTCTTAAATAAGACAACTAAGTAAGACTTATCACTGGTCTTCTCTGTGGTGACCAGCAGCCGGACCAGAGGGAAGGGCCTGAACTTGTGTCAGGGGAGGTTTAGGTTGGATGTTAGGAAAAGGTTTTTCCCAGAGAGGGTGGTTGGGCACTGGAACAGGCTCCCAAGGGGATTGGTCACAGCACCAAGTCTGACAGAGCTCAAGGAGCATTTGAACACTCTAGGGCACACGGTATGACTATTGGGGCTGTTCTATGCAGGGCTGGAAGTTGGATTCCGTGATCCTTTTGGGCCCCTTCCAGCTCAGGACATTCTATGATTCTATGAAAAGGACCCCAGCCTTAAACACATGCTCTCTAATACTGAGGAACTGCATTGGATCATATCAGTGAATACTGATGTCACTGAACCATCCCACTGGTGTCTGTGGGCAATGATTCTGCATTGAAGTCTGGCAGATGGCTGAAGGATTGTAAATTTAACAGCTAGGTCACATAGCTAGTTTGAAAACAGAACTTTACTTTTCATACCAAGGAGACACTTAACATCACCACACTCAAGTTTAATGTTTATACACTTTAATAGAATTATGCTAGTTATGTATTAACTGTTAGTAAGGCACTTGAACTTCACTCAGAAACACGTTTTTTGGTGAACAGTGAGCATTAATTGCATGTAAGGTTGACTGTAATAGCTCTTGAGGAATTTCTGTGTTTTAATGCAGGAACTGCAGCAAGTGATAATGGAAGACATGGTACGGTTAGGGAAGGAGAGTGGACTTCACTCCTTTGAGCAGGTAAAATGAAACACATCATTCAGTGTGGTCAGACAGGCAATTTGTCTGTATAGAAGAGGGATTTGCCAGCATATATTATGTTACTACAAATCTTTGTTGAAGCTGTACATGATGTTTTTGGAAAGAGCTTTATTGCTGGTAAGTTGTATTTATTCCTTTTGAAAAATGCATTTGCTGTGATTCTGGTTCCCACCCATGCTTGAAATTTGAATTAAATTTAGGGAAAGTTTTGGGTGCAGAGGTCAAAATCTAAATTGACATGGGACATGGATAATCTCCGGACTGATAACCCGAGGTCAAGATAAATACCTGTAGGAGTCTGACTTGTCTGGCACTGAAAGCTCTGTTAGAAATTTGGTCACTAATTACTGCGCTTATACCTGACCTCAAAATGCTGCTGGTTTCTTTATTTTCACTCCGGGCACTAATTCTTTCCTGGTGTTTGTGTAAATGTTTCTGCAATAGAGCTACTAACATGTCAGAAGGAGAGATCTGAAATCAACCATGGATTACGTAGCATTAAAAACACAGAAAAATTATCCACCCCATTTTAAAATGTCAAATGCTTGTTTCTGTTTAAAAAAATGAACATCTTATTCATTACATATAATTAGCAAGGGCATTTTTGCTTTTGTTTAGACGGTTTCTGGGTGATAATTCTAATGAGTAATTCACCATATCGGAGTGGAGCAGAAGCATCATTAAACATAACCCTATTATTCTTAATTTCTCAGTTGCCTATGCAAATGAAATGATAGCAAAAAGAAATTTATTTAAAATAATTCAATATAAAGCATAGTTTTTAATGCACATAATCTTCTGTGCTACTAAGTCTTGTTTGCCTCTGCCATGGTCTTCACAGTATGAAATATCCTCAAGTAATCGATTCTGCCAGCAGTTTTCAATTAATAAAGTATAAACTAGTGAGGAAAGCCTCGTCATCTTTCTAAAAATTAGAATAAAATAACAATAGAATAGAATAAAAACTACATGATACAATTTTCAAAACTAAAGGGCTTCAAAACTTCATCTCTGTTGCAATATGTAATCTTAAAACCAAACTTTGAGCCAGATACTGTGGCTAATGTTCCCATGGGATGGGATCCCCTGTTTATGGGGATACTCTTTATCATCCTTGTCCTTGTCTGCAACTTGGATCTCTTTCTTGGGAATGACAAGTCTGGCTTCTATAACCATCAGCTTCCAGGATCTGAAAGCCAGTGCAGCAAATGGGGGAATATTAATAGAATGAACACTGATTTATAAAGGATGTCATGGGGGGAGGACCTGGACCATGATGATTGCAGAGAAAGATGAATCACATATCTAAAGGAATAGAAAATGGATTTGCAGCCTATATTCCTGGAACTCCCAGCCGAACAAACTGCAAAGCAGTCTGGCTTGGGGAATCACAAAAGCAGCAGATGGCTGGGGAATTTTGTCTTAAATTGATGGACTCTGACCATTCACGCAGCAGTTTTCTGCTTTCTCCCACACCAGCACGGGAAAGAAAAGCTTGCTCCCATCTGTGCTGCCAGGCTCCCTGCTGTGCTCAGAGCCACTGCCTCAAACAAAGGCTGCCTTGTGAAATGCTATTTGCACAGGCTAAAAGATTTGTATCACTTTAATTAGCTAAAATTCTTCCACAAAGATGATCATCGTGTACACACTTTGTGCCTGCAAAGCTTCACAATAATTTTCCAAGATTGAATCAGCACTGTTTACTTTTGCAGTGAAGGTTTCCGAGCACAACTCCCTGCCCTTGCCCTCACCCCCGCTGCCCTTCAGCTGATGAAACTGCAGTGATGATATCACACTGTCCCTTGTGTGCTGCCTCGCTGTGCTCTGGCCTTGGTTTCATACAGAAAAGAGGTTTATGTGCTCATTGTCTTGGAGAGCTCCCTTCTGCAGGCAGGGGAGGGAAATCCTGGGGACTCAGCAGAAGAGTGCCCTGGACTTGAGGCACCACAGGAGGGAAGCACAGCAAGGCTGGCATAAAAAGCTAATGCTTATTGAGTGTGATGCCTGTAACCTTTGCTATAAATATACCCCTCTTTTATTTTAGGTCAAAGCCATTTATATTCACTCTGATATGTTCTCGGTGCAAAATGGTTTGTTGACACCAACATTAAAGGCTAAGAGACCAGAATTGAGAGATTACTTCAAAAAACAAATAGAAGAGCTATATTCAAGCATCTCCATCTGAAATCATGGGAAGAATCTCCTGAGTGATGGACTTCATAGCAATATTAGAATAATACTCAAAAAGTACAGAGCCAGAATGACACTACTGAAATGGATAAGCATCTGAATCTTACATTTGAGCCTTTCATTTTTCTAGGATTTCATCACTAAGCATATTTTCCCTTCTTTTTGCCATCAGGTGTGATACAATTTCTTTTTTTACTCTAGGTAAATGGTAGGGCACTACTACGAATTATGCTAAATTGCCACAAAATATGCAGAAATTTCAATCTATGACCAAGTAAATTATGGACGCATATCTTATTACTACAAACATTTCTAATTAAAATAGGGAAAATTTCAGGTATGTCTGTTGATATTTGATTGTATATAACCTAATATATTAGAAACTAAAATCATGGCTAATTCAATAATGTGGTCTACCTCAAATAATCAGTGATTGATGGTGAAAGTAAAAGTCTATTTTCTCTGATTTGGAACTTCAAGCTGGATATTGGTTTATATAATAAGTGATAGTTTTTATATTTTTCAGGACATAAATGACATTGATTTGATTTAATCATTGATGACCTAACAACCAGAATAGAAATAGGAAGGAATCTCCCACTATTTGTATTTAATAGACCTATTAGTATATTACATCTAATGGATTAATGTTACCTTGAAATTACAAGAACAGGGTAGGAAGTGATAGCATAGAATTCCCTCTATTTCCTTTTCATCCAAACACAGTTTATCCATGGTATGCTGATTCTGCATTAGGGCTCCTTCAGTCCAGGGCAGTCATGGACATCTGAACTGCTCAAACTGAGAAGGTTGCAAAAGCATCGCTGGCTCTGTGGCGGCTTTAGGTGGGAGTTCATGATAATCCTTATGCTCCCAATCCCTAATTTATTACTTCACATGCTGCTAATACTGCGTAGTCCAGCTGGACTAACTCCCTTTCAGAAACAGTGCTAAAGAAATGGGGCACGAGGAATAAGCTATGATTCTGGATGGGGCTTAGCAAAATGAAAGCGTTTGGGAAAAGGCCAGCCTGAGGTGCAGCAGCAGAGGGCATCCTTTGTCTGGCAGTGGGAGGGGAAGGAGTGCTGCCCTGAAAGACCCACAGGGGCGGGCTAAAGGCTGTGTTAGCCGTCGCTGTGCAAGGTGTCACTGCATGGCAGAACAGTGGACGTGGTGGCAGAAAGGCCTGCTATGGAAACGCCTTTATGTTCAGACATCTGGAAGCATCAAATCCCATTGGGATCACTTCCAATCACCTCTCTGGAATAAACAGCAAGTTGTCTGGACGAACCCTTAGACTTCTGTGGTCATCAGAAAGGGGATAAGTCTCACAAGGAGTAGCAATAGACTCTAGAGCTCTCTTTTGGTACAAAGCACGGTACAAGGCAAAAAGAAAACTGTCACGTCAAGCTGCTTGAATACTTGGACTGTCGATGGCTTCTTTCTGCTAAACAGGGTCCTAAATTTGTGTGTGTATTATACTAGCTGATGTTTGTTGCACCAGTGCATACTAGCATGGAGCTGTGCCTGCTAGAACTTTGCTAGGACAGTGGAAGCACACTTATTTTCTCTCTTATAATGGAATCCACTGTAGACTTTTAAAGCGAAAAGTTTAAATTTTTAATCTAAACAGTATCTTATTTTCTCTCTGAAGTTCTGTTGCATGGTTCCAAATGAAATAAATCTAATTAATAAGTTAGTGTCACACGAAGACTGATTTATTGCAGTGATTTCAGAATAAAATGATACATAGGAAACTGTATCAGTAACATAATGACTCAAAGGATGTGGCAGTTTGATTTGTCAGCTGTGCATTTGTCTGAATCCCTTTATGCGCCTGATTCCTCGTTTGATTCCAGTACAATGACTCATATCAGTCCAAAGCAAGTAAAGAAATATCTGAGATCTGATGGGATCATACATTCATTTTTCACCAATGTACGCAGCAACAGCATCCCTGGGGAATGTGCGTGCGCCACGTCTATGGAGGATTGGGATTACTGCATAAAATCTGGCTCTTTAGGTCAAGTCATAAAGGATTTTCATCTCAGTGGAGTTTAGTTCAAATCCTTTTTGTATCAGCTAAAAGACAGTCATTACATATGCAACCTTCAAAGCAATGGAGAATTAAATTCAGTACACTTTCCTGTCTGTTTTAATGCGACAGTTTTAAAATAAAAAAACCCCAAGCCCTAGTCATCTAGGTAAGTAGAGAAAAGCTATTTTTCATGGATATTTTTTGCCATTTGAATTTAACTTTCTTTTCTCCTAAGATGTTTTCAGGCTTTTTGAGACAATTAAACTCTGTTTAAGTATAGAAGATCCCAATATGAGTTTATTTACAGCTTAGATAGCTGTTATTTTTACATATATGGTGCTGAATAATATATCTATATTCTTCTTTTGGTATTTGATGCAAAATGTTAGATGCACTAGAGCCAAATATATGAACACCAAAAGAATGAGAAAGAAAAAATGCAGACTTGGCCACACTTGGATGATGCAAAATCTGAGAGAAATTGTTGTTGTCACACCAAAAGTGTGAATGCTTTCAGAACGTGTGAAAAATTATATAAATAAACTAAAAGCTCTCTTTTATACTTGTATAATCAGATTTTCCTCTGCAGATCACTCTCTCTCACCATAATTGTAACGATGTTGTAAGAAATAAACACTTAAGAAAGAGACATGCATAAGGGATGAGCTAGGCTCAATCCTGCTTCTCTTCAAATT
This sequence comes from Dryoscopus gambensis, assembly GCA_013389985.1. NCBI lineage: Eukaryota > Metazoa > Chordata > Aves > Passeriformes > Malaconotidae > Dryoscopus > Dryoscopus gambensis. Next base: position 601,510 of record WEIT01002463.1, on the reverse strand, counting down.
CCAGGAATATTTATTTTGCATTGAGCTTTCTTAAAGTGAAACACTTCTTGTGACCACCAAGGAAAAATTCCCAGGGCTGTCCAATAACCAGTTGTTTGGTTTTGGTTTTTCTTTTTACCTTAAGATAACTAATTACAAAATTAGTTTCTAATATTCACCTTAAAGAGTGGAGACTCTTTTTTGCAGTCAGTTTTGCTGTCGCAGTACTGCATTCTTGGACATGTTAAACACGGGAGGTGCTTCCTGGGCCTGGTGCTATGCCTGTGGAATGACTGGAAGACTGTCTTACATATAAGAAACCAGAATAAAATACATTTTCCAGGAAGAGATTCTTGCTTAGTTATATATTTTGTATGTTCTTTGCTTGATATATTGCACAGAGAAAAATATGTTCTGCCAAAATGCACAAAGTGTGAGCAGGAACTAGACCAGAGTCTTTAACCCCATGTGGGCTGGAAATACATGGAATAATTCTGTGCTGAAAGGCACGTTTGCAGGTTAAAATGCTTGATGCACACCAGGGGAGACAGAGACTGTGAGTTTTTATTGATAAGTACCATTTTTGCAATCTGTCCTCACTGTTAGTATCTATCAGCAACAGTAAAGTTCAGTCTCATTTTTGCCATGAATATAAAATTCTTGTGTGTAACAAAATAATCTGACTTAAACCTCTGGAATAAAAAAACTAATTTAGATTTTTTTTTTTTAGTTTTACCTGTGTTAAAAGCACAAACTGCTGATCTATATGTAAATAAATGCTACAAGATGAATGTAAACTGGGGAAGAATATACTATTTTTGCATGGTAATAGGTTACTTAAAGACCTCTTGATGCCTTAGAGAAAAATTGAAAAAGCATTTTATTTAGAGGCAATTCTATTGGCATACCTTTTGTATCTTTAGTTCACTTTGGTTTTCTCTGGGGGAAAAAAATTAGAATTAAATCATTGTTTCCTCTTGGAATTGATGTTCTTCAGTATTTTGCACATTTGGTGGTTTCTATACCACTTTTGCTCCTGTGAAACAATGAAGCTTTTCAGAGAAGAAATCTGGATGCCTGTAGCCCGGAAGTGAAAAAATTTTAGATCCCTTGAATTCCTCCAAAGAAAAATATTTTCTGAGGCATCTGGAGTTCCTTTAAGCCCTTCATTTCAGTTTTTTGTTAATGTATTTTAGCAAAGTAAAAGCAGCCAACAAATGAGGCATTTTGGTAAGTGTTGCCTATTGTATTTTGAACTGAAAGTGAAGGGGGGTAAAATTTAACATATACATTCGTGTAAAAAAAAAAATCTTAATTAAAGATTTTTCAGTTTTGGTATATTAGTGTGTATATCAGAGTCATCTATGGAAACTTTTGTAAAGAACTAAATTCTCACCTTTCTCAAGACTGCTCATAAGATTTTCTCGTGGACTGACATACAATAAAAGCTCTTTTATAAAATCTGTTGTTCCTCCAGTACTTTGTCCTCACCATCGGTATGAAGTCATTTGGAATGTGTGCCTAAACTAAACATGTAACAATAATAAATTATGTAAAATAAAATAACAACCAAAGGAATATTGGAACGTGAGATTGATTTTAGCAATCTCCTGTGAAAACAAATTGTTGCAAAGTTCTCTGGAGATGCAGCAGTCTTTCAGTAATGGTTTCATTTTAAAAATTTTAAATCAATAATAATATAACCGAATGTATATGCTTGTTTAATATGAATCGACAATTGGGAATGCATACTATTTTTTCAGACTGTCTCTAAACCAATAAAGTTTCAAAGCATTCGGGCTCTATTCCGGTTGTTGTGTGCACTTGCATCTCCTTTCACTTGGAAATCCCGAAACGCCTGGAAGTGTCCAAGGCCAGGTTGGATGGGGCTCGGAACAACCCGGTGCGGCGCAGAGAATCCCTGCCTGTGGCAGGGGGTTGGAACAGGATTATCTTTGGGGTCCCTTCAACCCAAACCATTCAATGATTCTTCACGCTCTGTTTTTTAATGTAACGAAGCAAGGAGACTCCTCCTCTCTACAAACTTAAGTTGAAACACGGGGTCTGATCAATACAGGGAGTATCACGCAAACGATTTATTTACTCCATTTTCATACACGGCCTTTTTCCCTGTGAGGGCGGTGAGGCGCTGGCACAGGTTGCCCTGGGAGCGTTCCAGGCCGCCCGGTGCGCTGAAGATGTCCCTGCCCACGGCGCGTCCCTCACGGCAGCCCGTCCCTCAC
>WEIT01002463.1:573747-584689 GCA_013389985.1 Dryoscopus gambensis | reverse complement strand
CGGGGCCAAGCTCAGCACGGGGAGCAGATCAGGGGCCCCAGGTCAGCCCGAGGGGCCAGGTGGGCTCGCACGGGCCGGGCCGGTGCCTGTCGGGGGCAGGGCGGGGAGAGGCTGCGTTCGGGTGCTCTGCGGGGCCTGGGGCTCGCCCGGGGCCTCCGCAAGCTGGTGTGCTTGGAAACAGGTAGTTTCTGTGCTGTTCCACGCGTGAATAATGGTCACGCTCGAAAGCGATGCCCTGTCTGCATCTTGGCAAAGAGAGAACCTGCAATATCCTTTTAAAATGCAGCTTGCCACCTGAATGCAAATATAGTCTGCTTCATTAGTAAGAGTTACGAGCTTCTTGAAGCACTTCTAACAGTGTGGTGAAGCTTTCCTCCCACCCGCTGCCTTGAAATTTACTGCCTACAAATGATCAGCCCTTGGGTTGCTTTGTAAAGGGAGATCTCTGATTGATGGGCCTCGTTTTCTGTGGTGGGATACCCCTTTTAATTGCAGTATTTAGCAGTTTAGATGGATAATAGTGTATCTGCAGTTATCTGAGCACAGGGGTTTTCAAATAATATTGATGGGGCTATATGAGTCCTCAAGGAGTCAAGACATGCTCCTGGACATTACCTGGAGCTCACACAACTTTTGAAGACACTGATCATAGCTGCTTGCCCGCCTCTCTGATATTCACTTCGGAGGTGAATCCTTCTTTTTAATGATCTTTTCTAAGAAACAAAATGTTTTAATGATGTTGATGTCATCTTATTTTCCAAATCATCTTAATACTGGCCCAGAGGCCTTGGTGGGGAAGGGAAGGGGTACTAGGACTGCTCTGTATAATTGTCATGCCTTTTGCCTTGCCTTCGTGATGGGTTTGTCAAGAGACTGGTGGTTCATGCAACAGCTGCAGTGCGGACCTGGGACAGAAACGTGGGGATCACATCCGTGTTGAAAGGAGGAATGAGTACTTGGCGAGGTCTGTGCTTCCCTCGTCACCTGTATCATTCTGTGCCAAACTGGGTCTGAAATTTAAAGTGCTCTTTTGCTTTGTGATCTGAACTGTCAACTCGTAGCTGGTGAATTTGCAGTCGGGGTTTCTTTTGGTGGACCCACAGGTATATTTTGCAGGGAGAGGCTGATGAGGCTCTGGGGAGGGTGGGAGATCCGGCTCTGACTTAGAAGAGCCAAGTAGTATTTTTGAAGACTAATACAGATGCTCTCTAGGCATATTGCCTAGCAGCTGCTTTCATTCTCCAAATGGGGCTAAGTTTGTAGCTAAGATCACAACTAGTGAGGATTATCAATTCCTGGTGAAGCTGTCAGACAATACACAAAATAAAGACTGTCATTTATGACAGGTGAGTCTTTGGACACTGGAAATAAGCACTTTAGGGTTTAGGCTGTCGCTGGTTCCAGTGAACCTGAATGCAACAGCCTCATCTATTCCACTGGGGCAAGGTGATGTTTTATGGATTGATACGTTGTATCTGTTTACAGCCTAAATAACGTAGCATTTCCTAAATATTCTGAGCACTGTTATTTCTGTCTGTCTTTACTTTGAAAGCTTTGGTCTCTTATTGTGGAGGCTGTGTAGAACAACCATAAAAATGCATAAATTCTCTTACTATATTTTGTATATATTTTATATTTTATATATTTAATATTTTACTATAATTTTCTCTTACTATATTATTGAATAATATGCAGTTGGAGAGAAAAACCCAGCTACTCTGGCAATGACATTAGTATAGCAAAACATTTAAGGATGATTTTGCCACTCATTTTTTTACTATGAATATACTTTGCATTTTTATCACGCTTATTGTGAAAATTCACCAGTTCTACTTAGCTGACCTTACACTGTTTCAAAAATAGAACACTACTTTTCAGGGGGAACATTTTGTTTAGTTGTTGATTTGTTTGTGGTAGGTTTTTAAACTTCTTTTTCCTTTTTCCTTTTTTTTTTTTTTTTTTTGGTTGGTTGGTTTGGGGTTTTTTGTTTTGTTTTGTTTCCTGCCACGAATCTCTTCCTGGGCTGGAGGTATGTGAAATTTTGTGAGCCTACGTCTAGCCAGACTGTGTAAAACCCTTCAGGGTTGGTTGGTTTGGAAGTTAACAGGTTTAGTAATGGGGCCAGTAAGTTAGCAACTGTAAAATATTTGCTGAGGTGCCAGTTTGCCATTTATATATTTTTTAAATATATATATGCAGTTTATTTTACAGAAGAACCTTTAGGAAGTCATAGTAGATCCACTACTTGTTAGTTATTTAGCTCTTTCATTTAATGCAGAGCAGTTGGCAGACTTGGCCCTTAGACTGACATCTCTTGGTACAGCTTGACATTCACATGGTGAGGAAGAATATTCAAATTTTAATGGTAAAATCTGGTTACAAGAAACACAGAAACACCTGCAAGTATTCTAGGAGGGAAGAGTCAAGCCCTTAAATTCCAAGATGTAGAATACCTGCTGTCTACTACAAATAATGCTCATGTGAGTGGATTTTCCCTGAGGGTAACTTTTACTATAAATAGAATCTCTTGGCCATATTGTAGCATCTGGCACTGTTGGTGACAGGGGAGCTCAGCCCAGGCTCGGACTGTTACAGTTATTAGGAAAATAAAATTTCAGATAAGCAGTTTTCTAGAATTTTAGAATCAAAGTATTCCTGTTGTAAAAATACGTAAAGATGTTCACACGACCTGTAAGCTGTATGTGTCTAAAATGGAGATACACTTTAAAATAGTAAATAGATGAACCCTGTTCCAGTAAAATGGAAATAATCTTAAAAAAACTTCCTTAAATTAAGCAGAAGCAGGCATGCATTTCTGCTGTATATTATATGGGCACACAAAACATTCCACTGCACGTTTACGTTACTGACTGTCACAGACAGTGATTTTCAGCTGCTGTCTTTCCTGGCTCTCCAGGGATCCACTTCGGCCCTCTGGAGAAAAGGGAGCTGGTAAGTCACTGAAAACTCACCCAGCTTTTTGTTCTTCAAAATGGGCTCAGTAAATTACCAAGAGGGCTGAGGCTTTATATCCTTGTCAAGATGTGTGGGCAGTATTTCCAATGGTAAATACAGCTGCAAGGAATGCAGCAGGGTTTCTGCAGGAGAGTAATGTGTGTTGGGATCCTGCTTGGGCTTGGAGCACTATTAGCATGTGGCAGAGGGAGAGGGATGATCTTGTAGCACTGAACTATGGGACTTGTACGTTTCGGGGCTGTATGTAGAAGGGAAACTCAGTGGGGATTTTTTCCATCTTATGTATAAAGTTCAAATACTTGTTCCCTTCTGTCTCTAGACGTCCTGCCTGCCTAGATGGGGGATAGAGGGATTATTAATCAGGAGTTCTTTTTACAGCTCAATAAAAGCTTCGGTGTCTTTTTTAAAATTTTAATCTAGGGAGCTCTAAAGAACCATCTCACCCCGAGGGGCATTCCACTGATGTTTGCACACTCTGTTTTGCTCTTGTTAAAGCACCTGTTGTAGAGGTACAGCTGTGTGGTGATTGTTCAAGCTTGACAGAACTCCTTCCAGTTTCAAGTTTTACCAACGGTGTGGAGTATCTTTGGGCACATTTTTCCTTTAGGGCTTTACTTTGGTTATCTAGGTATTTTTGAGAATGAGTGCTGTTTTTCAAGCTGGGAGATAGAGGAATAATTAATTTTAAATGTTCTTTATTATGGAGAAAGCCATTTTTGGTCATGCTGAAAATGTGCTTTCTTGGGGTCTTCTACCAATATGTGCTGCTCCTTTATTGAGAATATAGTTTGCCAGGTTCCTGAGATAGGAAAGGCCTCAGGCTGACTGCAAAGTAGTATTTCCTGAAATCTGTCTAGGCAAGCATTCCGTATCGGCCCAGACTCTTTCTGTTCTCTGTGGCAGTGACTTTAAATGGTATCCTGAGATGTTTCCTTTCACATCATTTTTGGCAGCAGCATTCATCAAGGGAAGAGTTGGAAATGGGTAGCTCGATACAAAGATGCTTCACGAGCCAGTTCCTCTGCAGAGTTATTGTTCCTGCACAGTAAAAATGCTACGTGCTTTCTTACAAAGGCATAATTGCTTCTTGAATCAGGGGCTAATTTCTTGAAATAAAGTGCGAAGAGAGAGACATTTATTAATGTGTAGCCAGGGACTACTACAGCTTTTTAAAGTGGAGGCTGGAGTAAGGTGAAGGAGGAACACAAAAGTTGACTTTACATTGGTATTTCCAGTCAAAAGTTTTACCCACAGAACTTTTTTCTCAGGAGCAGGTAGCTTTGTGTACAGCTTGGCTGAGCCCGGGGAAGCAGATCTCTTGCCAAACTGTGCCAGTTCTTGGGAGCAATGCAGCCAGCAAATTCCTGATCCTGATAGTTCTGCACAAGGCTTTTTAAAGCTGTTCCTCAGCAGTGCGTCGGGCCAGCCTGACCAAAACCTGTTATTAATGAAACAGCATGTTTTATGTTTGTTCATTTCTGGCATTCTGCAAAGTTTTTTGTCAATATTTGTAAAACTCCTGGAATTTCACCACCTCAGAGTCTATCTTCCAAAAGAGCATTAGCTGGACCTCATTTTGTAACAGCTCCAGCTTTTATCTTTTCCAGTTACCTGATGAATTTAAAGAGCTTTCGTGCCATAATTTTTTAAGACTATTCAAATTCTTAAACATCTGAAATGTTACTGTGCTTTTATTAAGCTTATTTCTGCCCTTTAATGTCCTTTTAAGTTTTGCTTTTTTATAAAAATCCATCTCTTCTGTAGTCTCTGGAAAAGTATGGTTTTTGCTGTTTGGTTGCATTCATTAGCTAGAGTGTACCAACTTCTAATAAATACTTCACTTTGCTTTATGCACAGTTTTCTATGCTATGATGACTTTGGCTTGTGTTTTGAAATATGTTGCTGTTTTCTAAAGTACTTCTTTTTGCCAAAATCTGTTTTGTATTTCCTGTCATGTAAGTTTTAATGTACCTTCCAGTGCTTAAAGTCAATTTTCATCTTGGAAACAGAGACATACAAGCTACAGGATTCCACTAAGCACCTCTGGAACCTGGAGATAGTTTTGACAATTTCTTCTGAAAGGGCCACTCTCCAAGCCCTCCTTGCCACCATTCTCTAGGTCTCCCTAGTGCTTCTCCAGGTAGGAATGTGGTGCTCCTAAAACACCCAGCATGTCCTTGAAAATTAGGTGCTAGCTTTGAATAAAGCAGTGCTGCAAGCTGGGTCTGTACAGTGACTGAAGGAGCTGATAATCAGAGGGTTGGCAGTCCATGCAGTGATTATTATCACCAGGTCTGACGGAATTAACTTGGATTGATATTCCCAGCATGCTAGGTGCATATGAGTGCAGAGAATGATGAAATAATTTGAAAACTGTTGGGGTGCTTGTGTCTGCCTGGCTTTGTGCCTTGGAAAGTTTTTACCTGCCCTGGTGGGAACTCTGCCTAGCCCTTGCTTCACCTTGGCTTTTTCCCATCACCTGTGGAACAGGAAACATGAAGAGTGGAGTGAAAAAGCCCTATCCTCATTTTTTCTCTATTTTTTTAGAAGGAGGTAAAGCTCATTACAAAATGAGCTAACAGGTGAAGGGTCACCCTTATCGCCTTTCCTGCTGGCATGTCCTGTGGTGGCTGGGAGCTCGTGGTGACTTGAGAATTTGGCATCATGAGGCCACCCTGCACGTCCTGGCCATCATGAGGTTGGCTGTGTCAGTGCACAGTCGGCTCCCTCCCAGCCTGCAGCATTGCTTCTTCCCTGTGGGATGGCCTAGGTCGTCTGGGGATAGCTGCAGTCTCCTGCCTCACTGAGTGGCCCTTGGAACAGTCACTTTCTTGGTTTCCCTCCCTGCATTTCAACTCCTTCCTTTAAATTAGAAATCTTTTTGAGGAGAGGTTGGAGTGAGTGAATCATGTACATACAGATATACTCAAGAGGAAATGCTTCTTTACAGTTGGGTTACGCTGGCAGGTGTTGTAAGAAGGTTTCTACAAACTCTTGGGTTCTGTTTCTTCCCTCTCCTATTGCAGGTGAGATCATGAGGCATGAGAATGTACCAATAGCATAGCGTGTATGTACCTGACTGTGCACTGTGAGGTCTTCTCCTTTTCTGAAACAATTTCCCCATTCGTTTTCGGGTGACTGAGGGTGTGTTTATGTGTCTCATGTTACCAACCTTGCTGACTTGGGATGATCAGCTCCTCTGGTTGAATGATAGATTGTCCTTGTGTTTTCAAAGGGCTTTATCCATTGCTCTGTGTATGCTTCGAGTTAGTGTGTGCTCATGGTGGCAGCTTGGATGAATCCAAGCTTCTGTTCTGGAGTAAACTGGTCCATGTGACTTGGAGCCTGAAACTTGTGTTGTAATTTTGGCTGAATGCTGTAGGTGACCACTTTAGCAGTGTGTTTTTCGAGCGGAAAGTAACGCACACGGTGGTTTCATGCTCAGCGGTTGTGTTCCCTCCCAGTGCTACATCTGGAGCTGAGTGTCTGCAGGATCACATGTTTGTGAGTAGTTAGGAAAAATGCAGAGCTCAGTTGCAGCAGCGAATCCACAGTGTGGTTGTGCTGGGCTTCCAGAATCAGCCAAGAGCAGATTTTGTCTCTGAGGACTTGAAAAATTTTGCATTTGTGGTGTTAGATAGAGAACCTTAATCTGTAAAATATCTGCTGGAGGAAAAAAGTTACGCTCATTAAAAACAGGAAACAATTTTAGTAATGAGTAATTGGTTTGCTAATGCACCGGCTGTTCCACCTTACGGTGAGTAGTAGCAGAATTCATATATGGGAAATATATTTGCACAAAATACATGTGATTCTGTTGTGCCTAAGGAATGTGACCATAAACACTACATTCAATCACTAATTCCTGACAATACCTGCCCAAATATGTTCGCTTCATAGACATGCGAGTGGTTATTATGTAGTCTTTGTATTGAAAAGGATTTATTTATTTTTACAACCATGCATGGTTAACAATGTTCCTTAGTGCTCAACCGAAGCTTTTACTTGAGTTAATTCTGCACATTTGCATAAACAAACTTTTTCTTCTCTGAAACTGATAGCTTCTGGAGATACTATTATTCAGAACACAATACGCTGCAGAGAAACTTGTTCAAACATGAATTGCGGCACAAAATACTCCATGAACTGCATCTACAGTATTAACAGTGCATGTATGTGAGGTGCATCTGGAAGTAAAATGTGCTTGTAATAAAGTTTTTTGTCTTTTCTAGTTTCATAGCTCTTATCAAGTGATGAAACCTTTGGACTTAAACAGTTTGGCTGTATGTAAAACTTTTTATATTTAACAGTCTTGTCTGATGCTTTTGGGTTGATAATCTGAGTATCTTCCAGCTCTTGTATATTATCTGTCTTTGAAAGTCTGGCCTTGAAAGAACCCATTTTGTACAGGTGGAGGACTCTGCAGTGCTGCCAGTGTCAGTAACAACAATCCTGGCTGTAGGTATCCCCTGCCCACATGAATAACCCAGCAGTGCCCTGTGGGTGACTCTACCCAAGTGTGGACCTGCAACAGCCCCTGCTGACAGCAGTGAGCTTCAGGCATGAGAATGATCCATCACACACCACTGATCCTGCTCTGTTTGTCCAGCATCACAACATCCTCAGTAGTCATTTTGGTCTAAAATGAGTAAAATACATCACAGAAACAATCACGTTTCCTTTACTCTGGGCACTGATCATGCCCTGTGCATTAATGGTGTTTCATGCCCCTCCAGATCTGCGTGTGCCTCATTCTCAGCATCTTCAAATGTTTTTTCCCTTGCTCCAGCTAAAATGTCAGCAAAACATAAAATTTATAATAGTACCAGAAACCTTCTACTCTTTCAGTTTGTGTGACATAGAGCTGGGAAGAAACGGGAGCCAAATTACAGTTCTCTTCCATTTGTTTCAGTTGATAAATGAAGAAACTTCGAATGCAGTTCATCCCTGACTTTAGATCCTGGCCTTGTGCCTGTTTAAGCCGGAGTAGTATCCTCACCCCAGTTTCTGTGTCATTTTCCACTCAAAGACAGAAGGAAAATTGTTTGAGCATTGCCCAGAGGAACTGTTGCTTTGCTATATTCCTTCTTATTTTTATTTTAGCCTCAGGAGCTATGGGAATGGTGGTTCATGCAGTGCAGTGCTTGGCCTTGCACTCCCCTCAGTAATTTCTAAACCTTTTGATCCACTTCAGTCATGTCTGGTGGAGACTGTGAAACAGAAGTCTGAGTGATCTGAGTTTCTCTAGTGAAAATGCTGTGGGTGATGTTGCGTGCCTCCTGCCCATTAGTACCTGTGAAGCTCTGAGCTGGCTATTCCTGTTTCCAATGGCCATGTCCATGGGGACAGCAAGAGTATGGGCATGTTGGAGGAAGACAGTAGCCATGTGGTTCCATAGTTTGCCCTGCATAGTTTGCGGGGGACAGCCTCCAGAAAGGCCAGTCCTGGACTGCTGTGAATACCAGAATATCAAAATATCTGTCAGCTGAATTATGCTGCTTTCTCGTGAGTATTAAAGCACACACTGTCTGCTACATACCCACCTTTCTCTTGTTTCATGCATGTCCCAAGTTAAAATCAGGCCTCCAAAGCCTGTGTTCTCAGCACTTAGTTTGCCACGTTTGTGGTTAATTATGGAAGACTTCAGTCGGGCAGAAGGAAGCACATCACGTGTGAGCAGTTCAATGGGAAATGAATGAGATTGTTGACGAGTATTTTTGCACTCTTCCCACGCCGCCCCTGTGAAGCCTTACCTAGAAAATGTTCTTGCCATTTGGAGAGTTGGCTGAATGGTTTGTTTACTCCTTTTCATGAAACTTGATACCAGAAATTTGTAGCAAAAAACTGTGTTAGTTCAGGTGTTAATGAAGAATGAGTGCAGATGATAAGCTGCGTGGTTGGGTGTGCAGGAAACAGGCTGTGGAACTTGGTGGGAGCATGTGCTGCTTCTCAGAAGCTTGTTCTAGTTGAGTGACATTATCTGAACATCTGAGAAGCTGTTAGGGAAGAAGTCTACCAGAATTTTCTTGTTCCTACAGGAAAAATAACAGTATTACCCCTTAGGACAGAGTTAAAGAAATGCCTCAAATGTCAGGACAGTGAATTGGCTTACAGTGCTAACTGTGTTTCTATTTAAAGGCAGCCCAAACTCTGACATAGAACTTAAATAGTCAGACAGAAAAAGGTGGTTGGTTTTTTCAGTACTTAAACATATTTCAGCTGCTCTGATTTACTGGAAATTACTGTACTTGCTCAGTAGAAAAGGAAATTGTTCTACTGACATCACGGAGTACTAAGAAGCTGTGAAAATGAGCATGGTGGTTTCTTAACTGGGTATATTTACTAGTCATACAAGAGATGCTAATCATGAACTGCTGACCTCTTTTTTTTTTCCCAAAAAAGACATAATAAAAAAGTATAGAAATAAAAAAAATCAAAGCACCTTTAGGTTCTTTTGAGACTATAACAGAATTTTATCTTTGTATAAAGAAATATTTATCAAACTTTTTTCAGATAAGCAAAAATACCATTTTGTAATAAGACTAATTTATTTTACTTTTAGTAGGATTTTTTTTCCATACTATCTTTTGTGCAGTTATCAACAAATGAATAATTTTGGTTAGCCTGAATATGTAGCTATTTTAAAATGTGTCATCACATTTCCTTCTTCAATTCAAGAATGCTCAGAAATTGCTAGGTAGCTTACGTTTGTATGTTGTGTAAGGCTTTTTCTCACTTTGGAGTCAGAATGTAAGACACCAGGTATTCGGGTTTTGTTGGTCTGGGATTTGGCTGGGTTTTTCCCCACCTGGATTTAGTATATACTCATTTATAAACACTGGTCTTTTTTATTAGTAGCTAGCAGGACAAATCGGCAAAATTGGACTCAGGAGGTGACATTAGTCTATGCCCACACTGGAGAAAAAACCCATACAAGATAATGTAAGATTCTGTAATGGCAATTGTTCTCATCTGTATGGATTGAGAAAACAGAGGAGAAGAAAATTTATAGGGAACGGGAAGTTTGACAAGAAGTTGTTTTTTATATAAAACTTAAAGAGAAACTTAAAAATTAAGGCAAATACCAAGCGGCCCAGTTCTATGAAGTCCTGAGCATCCTCACTAGGGTTTGAAGGCTTTCAGTGCCAAAGCCTTGAGATTTGCGAAAGGATATTCATGCTGGAAGAAAAGAGATCACAAGAACAGGAAAGACCTCACTGTTAGTTCTGTCTCATGTATGTATATATTTGTCTGTGTCAGACAAAATACATGTATCTGTGTATTTCAGAATGTACTCAGGTGCCTTCATTTGCCATCATGGCTCTGGGTGTGCAAGCACCTGTCTCAACTCACAGTAATCAGGATACCACAAAGCAGAAACCTTGCTCAGCTGTTGTCTGTAAGAGAAGGACTTTGGTGTTTCCCTCAGCAGTGAGACAGGTTGTAGTGGTTTGGTTCGCATTTTGCCTTCTATGAGATAAGAATTAGGAGGAATGCAAAGCAGGCGCCATACTTTAAAGAATATAAAGAAATTTATTACTAGAACTAAAAGAAGAAAAAAACCAGTAAGGGTTAGAACAAACCTTTAGACCACTTTCTTCCCCCCATCCTCCTCCCTCCTTCCATTTACAGAAAGACACAAACTTAGTATTATTTCAGTCAGTTTACACCCTCTATAATAGTCTTTTATCAGTTCACTTAGGGAGAGGAGTCTCTTATGCTCATGTTATGGAGTTTTCACACAAGAAGCAATCTTCTCATGGCTTCAATGTCACAGCACAAACAGCCACCCAGAATGGATCTCTGTTGGTTCTGTGAGTCCCTTCCCTCAATAACAGCTTTCCCCACAACTGTTTGAGGGTTCAATCTTAGCTACTGGGGTATCGTTTTAAGGTTGAGCTGTTTGAGAGCAAAGGTTCTCTTCATCTGCCTCTGGAATCATCTTCATCTTTAAGAACAGAAGTCT
>WEIT01002463.1:503392-573263 GCA_013389985.1 Dryoscopus gambensis | reverse complement strand
TGGGATGGCGCAGCGGGCCCTCACCGGGCTGGGACGAGGCTGGGCCATGGCCCGGCCCCAGCCCCACCAGGCTGCATGGCCGGGCCCGGGCCGGCCCCAGCGGGCCGAGGGGGCCTGGGCCTCAAGTTACCTGTCCCGCAGACAGAAAGGAAGAGAGAGCGGGCCGGGCTTAGGCGTCTTTAAATGGGGTATTTCACAGAGGCGTTCCAGTTTTTACATGGTTTAGTAGAACTGTCAATATTCAAATTAGCTACTTAATTGGTTCTATTAAGTTTGGAGGAAATTACAACAGCCCCTTGCAAAAAACATCACTTCCTCGACTGTTCTCAGCCAAAACTCCAAGCTGTGCTAACCCATCACACAGGTAAATTCATTACTTGGGTACACAAGCCTAAATTGCTGTAATGTAGTACTAGGCAGGCTCCTTTGCTTCTTAGATCAGAACCATAATGCTAAGATTTTTGCAATTTTGGGGCCTAATAGATACTGTATAAATGTAAGCATTTTGGAGTTGCCCTGTGTTCAGAAGGTTACAAAGGTACATGTGCAAGTGTAGTTGGTAGCAGTTATACGATGCTGTGATTACATACATACATTTTACAGGATTCAGTGGTTTCGTGGGCATGGTGGTATTCGGTCAAAGGTTGGACTTGATGATCTTGGAGGACTTTTCCAACCTTGGTGATTCCGTGATTCGTTTTGCTTGGGATTTTTTGTTCCTTGTAGTGTTCTCCCTCATTGTCACTGTCCCTGTTTGGTGCTCTGCTTCAGGAACTTGTATTTACACACATGCACTCACACACAGAAGAAGAGAATTAACACCCATCTCGTTTCCCCTTCTATTCTTCTGTTCTCTTCTTAGTGTTGTCCTGTCTGAGGCTTGCAGTGCTGCCTCTCCCCTCTGAAGGGTTCCCCTGGGTGCTGTCCCTTCCTCCTTCTGCCACAAGCAGTGGGGTGCATCCTGTTTGGGGTTACTGCTGTATCACATCAAGTGATGTGCATGAGCAGAAGAAGGGGAAAGGGAAACAAAAAGCCAAGGGAGTGATTACTTTGGCAACAGCTCCTTTAAAAAGACCACAAAAAAACGACCCAACAAAACAAACCAGTCCGAAATGTCCTGGTGGCACTGACAGCTATTGCTGTCCAGCACGTGAGCCTTTCTTCCCTCTTGATGCAGTGGAATAAATAGCTTCGTGTGGTGCTGTGGCTGGTTGACAGCAGGTTACCTGCAGCCCTGGGCTTCTTCAGGTTTCACATCTTAAGGATGCTCATGTGGACACATTGAAATCTGCTGGCAAGCTGTGGTGGCTGGGAGTGTCTGGAATTATGTTCACATCAATTCCGTTACTACCAGCAAAAAGGGGTTATTGAACATACCCTAAATATACATGTATATCTTGCTTAAGTACAGCCTCTCCCTGTAGAACAACATAGGTTTTATCAAGTGATTCTGTTGATTCTGTCAGGCAGAACTGGTTTGGACTGTGTGTTCCAGCTCAGTTCTATGATAAGGAAGGTGTGTGTTTGGAGTGAGTTTCAGTGCTGATACCCAGGGAGGGCATGTTGAGCTGAACTTGCAGTTTCTTTATCAGAGATAAAGATTTTAGCAGTAAGAAAAGCTCTGGGGCATGTAAGGGCTATGTTCAGCTGATGCTTGGAGCTGCCATGTATCTGTCATGTGGGGTTCTCAGTAACACTTGACCAGTTCAGTTTTTCTGCTGTGGAAAATCCCTCTAGATGGATAGTTGTGTTGAAGAGCTTGGGCAGTGGCCAGTCCTACAGTGTGTTTTCCATTCCTACCATTCTTGGAAACCCAAAACCGTGAGCATGTAGTGAGACTTAGAAAAGTGAAGGGGATGGCAGAGAGCCTGAGGGGGGATGGCAGAGAGCCTGAGGGTACAGAGCTCCTTGTGGCAGTGAGCAAAGCACAATGGAGCAGACTCAGTAGAGCACTTTGTTAAGCTTGGTTTAAAAGTTGAGCAGGTCTTAGCTGATAGCGAAATGCATTTTTACACGTTCTTCTGCTTTGGGGAACCAAAGCGTTTAGAACCTCACAGTTTTAGTGCATTTGCTTGAAGGTGCCAGGCTGCTCCATTATTCTGTCAGTCTTTATTTTTTTTCCAATAGTAAATGAAGTTGTGGCTTGTTCAAGTATCTGATTTTTTTTTGTCCTCATGTCCTTATGAGTTACATAAAAGTGAAGTCAAGCAATGTCTTTAGTGTCTGCTCCATATAGATCTACCTGAAATAGTTTCAGGTCACCTTTATATGCTTAATTTGGAAAACAGTTGAGCAGCATGACTCTTGCCGTGGAGAACTGAGCAGTCTAGGCTCCTCACAGTAGTCTTGGGGCTCTTGCAATATCTGCACAAATCAAGATCTCATCCCTTCTGCAAATTAAATAGGGGCCTGTTCGACTCGTAGAGCCAGTAAGGGAGGGATTTTCAGTGCATGGGTTGGAGCCAAGTTAGAAAAGTCTTCCCTCCTGAAAAGCAGCTGTAGGATAGATCCAGTCCACCTAGATACACATTAGTGTTATGTGGCAGATCTATGAAATCATTCCTAATTGTTTCAGGTTCAGAGCCTGGCAATAGTCTTGAAATGCAGTGAACTTGACGGTTGGTGGTTTTGAAGGTTAACTAAAGGGATGGGTTAAAATTTGAAGGTTAACTAAAGGGATGGGTTAAAGTCTTCTGGGCTTTTGGCAGCAGGTAACCACTCTGTGTGCAGAAAGATTGTAGAATTGAGCCACATCAGACATTTGAAGGTGTTGGAGGATGCTTAGATGGCAAGTGACCAACACTGGTGTCAGGCAGTTGTTGATTCATGGGGAGTATCTATCATTAGGACTTGTGGGATGTTGGTATAAATGAGCATCACATGCAGATAGGGCAGTCTGGGATTTCATTCCATAGATATGAATTTGTTATACTTGTTTGTATAATCATCCTCTGTCTGTAGTTTGCAGTTGTTCCTGTGTAACTGAGATGGGGTTTTGGTGAAAGCTGATGGGGGCAATAAAACCGAGTCAGCACTGTGGGTAGTTTGATTGCTCTCAATGAACCCTCTCATGGGCTTAGCACTAGGCATGTGTTTTAAATAAGTTGTAAAATCTACACAAATGAGGAGGGTGAGACTAAAAGCAGACAGTGTCTAAAATCAAAGGTTTAGGGAGTTGCATTCTTCAGGAAAAAAGCTTTTGGCATTTAATGCATTTCAGTGACATAATGAGCTTCAGTGTCACCTTCACTGGAAAAATTATCGTCATCTATTAATTTTATGTGACTGTCGTGGTAAATGACCTGGTAACATAGCAAGCTAAAGTTCATTGCAGTCCTCTACAACCCCAGGCTTTTGACTGAGAGCAGCATTTTAGGATTATTCCTATGTCAAACCTTGTTTGAACTAAATACATATAAATAATTGTCCACCAGCTTTTCCTATTATAAACATACGCAGTTTGTGAAATTGCTTTACCATGTCCTGAAAATTTCTTTGATATTTTTAAAGCCTGTTGCTATGGGAACCAGACCCCATAACAGAAAAGCTTTTTGGTACTAAGGAGGCCAAGAAATTCACTTAACAGGAATAAAGCCACAGAAAACCAGCTTGTATTCTTTTTCCAAAAGCAAACAAACAAACCCTAGAAGAAAGCTTGATATCCTGAAGCAGCTTGAACCTGGATTACCAGATTGAAGGGGACACTGCTCTCAGGGCTTCAGAGCCTGGCCAGGGAGCTATGGACACTTGAGCTGGTCCTGGCTTTTATAGGCGAGAATAATCAGTGAATTCACAAGCATGTTTCTCTGAAATAATTCATATGTCTTTTTTTACTTTTTTTTTTTAATTATGGAAAGGTTGAAATGATGTGATGGATTGGTTTATGGGCAAGAAAACACAAGTTTTGCTTCTCAGAACTGGATGTCCCCTTTGTGCTTTGCTAATACAGAAACTGGCAGAACAGGCATTACTTTTTCTTTGACGCTGGGGCTTGCAGCCCTGTTTCCTTGTGTCTCATGACTGAGTGAATCAACACCTAATTAAACAGTCACATGAGAGACAGAGTAAAATGCTGTTCAGGCACTGATCCTTGTGAATCTTTGGAGAATAACTACTTACATCTGTCTTCCTCCTTTTCCAAGGAACCCTGAACAGCTGCAGCTCTGCTTTTTTTTCTTTTTTTCAGGGAAAAGAATAGCACATAGACCTTGGCTAAAGCAGTGCTGCCTATGCAGATAAATGAGACGTGGGGTAGGGGGAAGGAAGACCAAGGAGTACTCAACAAAATCTTGAGGAATTGGAATGATTTGAGTTCGTGCTGGGGATGACTTAGCTGAAAGCCTGAAGGTATAGTCCTGGTGCATTTGACACTCCTGGAAATTTAACTGCAAGTGTGAATGTTGGGCAAGGAAGTTGGGAGTGATCTGTGGACTTTCTTGATATTTTTAATATTAGCTCTAATTTTACCACTTGCAGCTCGTTATGAAGGTCCATAACAATTGCTTTCCATCTCTGAGTGACAAATACTTGTGTGGAGATTTATTGGGCTCTCAATTATCACTCAGTCACAAGTGCAGCAACCTTAATCAATTCCAGGACTGTGGCCTGCAGCCAAGGAATGCTCCAAGCCCCATGCTGCCTTGCCTGCACTGGATGACTTTCACCACCAAGGCAATATTTTTCTCCCCTTATAAAACTCACAAAACAAGTATTACAGAATGTTTTAATCAGAATAAGAAGATGTCTCCGTGCACGCCGACACGGTGGAGGTTCCCGGGTTGCGTGCGGGGCTGTGCAGCAGGTGCCAGTGTCTGCTTGCATCATCTGCTGGCACTGGAGGTACCAGTGGTTTGGGCACTCCATGGAGTGGCATTTCCAGGCTTTTCCAGGAGGTATCCTGGCTGCCTGCAGCCAGGCCCGGGGGTTTCAGGGTGGGAAAAGTGGGGTCTGGGCAGATGCCCTGGCAGGGATTGACTGTCTCCTGGCACCCTGGGCACAGCATCACCCACCCTGGTACAGCTCACAAGTTAAAAAGCATGACATAAAAAAAATTGCAGCTGTTTACATTCTAGTGTTTTAGCCTTTCAGAATGTATTTATTTTTAGATGTATCTGTCTGATTTAAAAAAAAGCTTATTTAGATGTGTTTGCGTGGTGCAAGAATCAGCTGACGTGCCAGGCATAGCTAGAGCACACCACCACTTCAGTTATGCACCTTGCAGCTTTTCTTTTAATGTCTCCTGAAGTAATATATTGAAAATCTCAGTTTTCAGTGGTGCAAGAAGAATAAAACTGCCATAGTCCTCGTGGTTTCTGGGAAGTGTATGAAAATGAAAGCCTTAAAGGCACTCTAAGCTGAAGATAAATGCAGGGAATTCAATATTTGTCTATTAAAAATGAAAATATTAGGAGTATTCAGTGAAAGTACCCTTATTCCATCAGGAATCTTTCAAGGGTTTATTATTATTAATATTATGGTTGATAGCAATAGTGGAGCTATAGTGATCCCTCTAAGATGTCTTCATTTTCATGACAAAGAGAGGTCTTGCAGTCAACTTTGACTCTCATTTGTCTTTTCTTTTCATTGTCTCATTTATTAATAGTCACAATTTCCAAAATAAAAAGCATCAATTCACCATTTAGTTCCCTAAGCAAACTTTGAGGTTCATAAATCCGAGCTTGTGAGCTTGATTTTGCTTTGTCAAGTTAGTTTTGTGTGTGGATTTAAGGATTGTTGAAGCTATCACGACATCTCCAGAACTACACAGAATAAAGGAGGGAACACAGACTTCCCCCCACAGCCCTCCTCTGCTGCATTACATAGTTCTGGGTGATTTTAAAAGAGTCTTTATTTCCAACAACTATGCTATTTCCAACTATGTTCATCAAAAGCAATTTGTACTGGAACTTTTTTCTCCCCAACTTGTTATTAAATGCACACAATACTGAACTATTTACACTTTATTTTTAATAGCTACAGCAGAAGAGTCTGCTCTGCACACCCGATTGCGCACAATAAAATAACTGTTTTGCAGGGGGAAAATGCCCTGTTGTCTTGCAGTACCAGTTGGTATTATGGGGGTTTGTTTGGTGTCTTATAGTAGATTGCAATTGGAAATACGATACAAAACGAACACCAATGTTTCAGTAGCCTAGCCGTGCATCAGATTTTTACTTTGATAGTTATTTTTACTTTCAGCATTTTTATCATGACTTGAAAAATTACAACAGAGGACAGTCAATCTGCTGTGGTCTCCAAGTTCTTAAAAAAGAGATAATTGTTTCATGTCCTACCCTCCAGGAATGCTTACAGGCAGATTTGTAGTTGCTGATGTTCCTTTACCATGGTGGTAGAGACAGTGCATTCCAGTCATGAGACCTCATGCTGGTAGTGAGAATCCTGTGTATGGAGAGTTTATAAATTTGTTTTGGTTTTTTTTTTAATCTCATATCAAAAGCACTTTTTTCAGCATTTAACAATCTGGTTTCCTTTGAAGAATGGAGGGCCCAGGTTTTGAAACTCCCCAGGGCTGTTTGCAGTGATCTTTTTCATTGTTTTGGCTCTTGCTGACCTTTGGCTGGGCCGATGTTTGTGTATGAAGGTTTGTGTATGTGCTCTAGGTGTATATGGAAGGTTCATGCTTTAACATCTCCACTCTTCCTCTCCAGCCATGAGGAATTTTTTTTTTTTGCAGGGATACAAAAATGCACAGAAAACACATTTTTTTAGAAGTCTAGCTCAGTGGTAATCCTACTAAGGCAAGTATTTTGTAGAGAAATGGTATCCAATTATTTCTAGTCAGATTTCAAATAAAATCCTAATTGGTTTTCTCTCTTTTCGTCTAGTGTGGCTTCCAGCTCCGACCTTCGTGCATTACTAAGCAATAAACATTTCTTGGCTCACTTACTGGCTCTTTGTTGTGTGCGTTTACAATGTGTGAGGGAAGCCTTCCTCCAGGAGAAAGACTGAAAAAACTTGTTAAGGCAGTCAATACCAAAAATGTATAATTTCATTACTTTTTAGCCTGCAGTTGGAGCAAACTTTGTTGTCTGCTTGGTTTAAAATCAGATGATTTATACCCAAATGGTGTAAATGAGCCTTTGCAGTAGTTTTAAATGCCTTTGGACAGAGTGAAGAAAGTGATTATTTTTGGTGCTGTTTGGTTTTGAGGGTTGTTTTGGCTTCTGTGTGTTTAAGAACGTGCCCAGTCAGACGTGGGGGTCTGCAGAGGGTCCATTGGGCTCTGGGCTGCTGGCTGTGGTTGAACACCATCACCCACATCCTTCCCATCTGCAGCCGGGTGGATGCGCGTGGATACTGAAATATCTCCCTGGAAGGTGATGGGCTATGGCAGGAGATTTTGACCACTTTATTTTTTTGAAATTGAGTGTTTTTCTGAAGCAGGGTAATATTACCATCTTTGTTTTTCAAGCTCAAATTTTACGCTAAAAAAAAAAGGAAAGCCTTCACTCTTTCAAAGAGAGGCCTGGATATACACCTAGAGAAGATGATGTTGCATATCTCATGTTAAAGATGGTCCAGTGTTTTCTTGGATATGGGAGTGATGATGGGAGTGTGTATAAATAAACATTGAATATCTGAAGTCCTTCCTCAAGCAATAAATATTCACTAATCTGGCTAAAGCACTGTTTACTCTCTGTACAATTTGAGTCTGTCTCTATTTGCAGAGAAATTCCTTCCAGTATTTTTCCTGGTCAGTTGTTGGATGGAGGCTGGGTCAGCTTTCAAAGCACTTGTCTTTTAATATGCATCAGGTTACCCTGAGGTAAAATGGAAACCTTAGATGTTAGTCCTGTAAATAAATGTTTACATAATACATGGCACTTCTCAGCATTGCATGTCTAAGAAAAAAGGTCACTTTTGACATCAGTAACCTTTAGAGAGTGGTGCCTTTGCCACACAGGTAAAGGAAGGTACTGTGCACTGCACATTCCTTCAGTAGGTCTAGAGGGTAGGTGGGCGTGGTCAGATGTTACTGCTTTTTATCTCCGGAAGCTTTGCATTTTAAGCTTTAAAGGCAAGATTTGGGCTTAAGGCATGGGTCCTGTAACCAGCACATGCCCAGTTTTGCTCATGTGAGTAATTCCATTGAATTCCCTGGCACTGGTCATGTATGAAAAGCCAAGCCTGTAATGTATGTGTTTGTGGCATCAGGGCCTCGATTCTTCATTTCTAAATGAGAAACTTCCTGTAAGGCATGGTAACAAAAGACAGTGGTTTTATCTCTCTTTAGTTTTGCTGCTTTTGTGTCAAAACACTGCCCCAAACATAAAAATATTACCTTCCTATAAAACAGCAACAAAACCATTGTGGTGTCAAGAGGTTAAGGGTTTCTCTCTGAACTGAACCCAGGAGATGTGTAGCAGAACAGAGAGCTTGGTGTTCTCCTTTGGAATCCATTCCAGAGGACAAGCAACATCTGACCTCTTGGGACTGTATGATCTTGGGACCAAAGCCCATGAACAGGAGCATCAGCTCCTGTGATGCAGGGGAACCATCGATAGAGTTGGGTTGTGGGATGCAGTGGAACAGGAAATCCTGATGATAAATCTATTTTTGCTGCTTATGTATTTAAAATATTGGCAAAACCTGTAGGTTTTCAGACACTGGGGAAAAAAGTAAAGAAGGAACTATGATGCTGCAGCCTTCTGCCTTCATGTATTACTTGAGTTTTATCCGAAGATCATACGGAATTAATAGGATGAGTGATTAGCCCCACCTATGTCTGTGACAAGACTAGATGGCTTTTAGCGTGCATTGCGTTTTTGAATGCCCAATTCCTTCTTCACTTCCCTATCCTTCTGTCTTATTCCTCCCCAACAGTTTAGAGATGAAAGTTTGTTAAATAGTTCTTTGCTATTTAATGTTTGTTAAAAGGCTCTTTGCTGTTGTGATGTCTGGGTACCCTTCCTAGCATGACCCGGGTTACCGCCAGAGCACGATCAGGAAACCTTGTTTACAGCCACCCAGGTTGCTCGGGTTTTCTGTGGGGGGCATTATTTTGCGTATTTAATTTTTTTCCCATCTATGGCCATCCAATTGTCTTGCATATCCCCGCTTCTTCCCGTGTAATATTAATAAGCCCTCGCCGAGTACACAGTGCGCTCTTTGTTCATACAGGGGAGGGGGAGCGGGACCGGGTGGGATGCGGGAGTCGCGCCGCAGAGGCAGCAGCGAGCGGGCACGGCCGGGGGCTCCTAGTTCCCGTTCCCCGCCGAGCCCCTGCCCGGGGGAGCGCTCCGAAGCCGCCGAGNGCCGGCTGGAAGGAGGCCACCGTGCTTCGCCCCCCGGTTCCTCGCCGAGCGGGCTGAATTCCCGGCGGCCGCGGCTCGGAGGTGCCGGACGGCGGCCGCGGGTGCCCGGGGACTCGGGTCATGAGACCGAGCTGGGAGCGCGGTGGCGGACAGGAGGAGGATGGATGGCACTGACAGGTCCGGGCCGGCGCTGCCAGGGCATCGCTTGGCTTCCCCGTGAATTACACTTATCTTCTCCGCAGCAAACCCTGGAAGAGATAAAGGAGCGGGGAAGACGGGCGCTCTTCCCTCGAGCAGAAATCCCGAGCTGTGCAGAATTGTGGGGCAGGTTTGGGGTTATGAAACTCCAGGGCAGCGCGAACGCAGCCTGGTGCAAGCCCCGATACTGCTGTCCTTAAGGTGGTTTTTGTGCTCCTGTTGCTAGGATTAAGCCTTTTGCATTGCAGCATGGAGAGTCTTTTGTTTGAGTTAAATTCAGACCTCTTGATATGTCACCTGACAGTCTTGTGGTTTTGGATGAATATGGCTCATTGCTATTATTAACCTGAATTGGCAACCAGGCATAACAGGAGTTTATAGGGATTTTGAAAAGTGGAACTGCTCGGGGGACAAAGATGCTTCCCAGGTACGGTCACTGAACAGTTCTTGAGATTATTTTAATTATTTGAAAGCTTATTATTTTCCCTGTGATGAAAATACTTATTTTCCAGAGATGTGAATCTTCTAGAGATTTATTTCTTTATGATTCTTACTATAATTTTATGCGAAATTGCACAAATTTTTTGCCTAAATTGATTTTATCTTGTAACTTTGCAAAGCAAAGTGCAGTCTTCTCGAGTAATGTAATTTTGTTCAGTGCTAGTGAATTTAACTGAAAGGAGCTGTGCCTCATTTGTGTGTGGTTTTAATGAAAACATATTTCAAAAAAGCATGAAACTTGTATGTGTATGTGCAAATATTTGCATGCATACATGTACCTAAATCAGCTAAAACCTGAACAGGTGCTTTTTGAAATGATGTAAGTGAAGTAGTCCCAAAAATATTTTATGAAATTACTAATAGTGATTGTAAATTCTGAAGGTGTGTGAATCGCAAAGTTATTCAACATACTACACATCTTTAACAAAACCTTCCCACCAATTTATTTTCAGTATAACACTCCAGATTATGATTAATGTGTTGACTAGGCTGCACCTAACTTGTAAATATTATGTCTTTTTGCGTGTGGAAAAGCATCTGGCTCATGTATTACACTTTAGAGTATAAATTAAGTATCTTAATGGGAGTCAAGTGACTTGGTAGAAGGGAGAAAAAAAATGAAAACGAACTAAAGTCAGCTTCATATACAGATAAAGAATTGGACAGAGCAAAGGAGCTTGCCAGCCATTTGAAGTTCAGGTCCAAGTTTGTTATACCTTTGATATACCTGGCTGATGCACTTTGTTCCTGGTGTACAATATGTGCTTAGTATAAGCAGCACAAGTTTCCTGGAGCTCAAGAAGTGCAGCTATTCCAGGTGAGGATTGCTAAGCTGGTAAATGAATGAGACAGACTTAGAGATGGAGCAGGGCCCTGACCTCCACGGTGCTGCAGTGCCTGTGGACGTCGCCCTCTTTCAAGACATGAAAAGCAGGGGCTTGGATTTATTTTTTTGTATTTTAAAGAAACATTATTTCCGTGGGATAAACCTGAAACATGTCACCACTGCAAGCAGTCACGGGTGGTTGTCCCTGAGATGATCCACCATCTGTCTATTCTTCCACGCTATGCAGAACCCAGGTCCTGTGACTTCTGCGAAACCCCAGCTGAGGTCACCATGGCAGAGGGCAGAGTCACTCCGGGCGCTGGGCGAGCTCCTTCGCAATCCAGCCTTGCGGGCTCCCTCCGTGCCCTGGCTGAGGCACAGACACTGGTTTTCTGTGCAGAATCAGCAAGTGCTCACCACTACAGTCGCATAGCCCTGACATGACCTCAGCTCTTGTGAAGACAATTATCTTGCAAAATTTTTTTCTAAGTATAGGCCGTGTGGTTTCTCTACTTTAGAGAACTTTCTTCCTCCTTGCAGCCTTATGGTTGTGTTATGTCACCAGCACTTAAACGGAATCTCTCTCTTAAAATGCCAGCTTTGCAAATAAGCCATGCAGCCTGGATCATCCTTGTCATGTGAATCCTGAGAAAGTTCTTTTGTGTTTCGGGTGTTATTCTTAAAAAAATAAATAACTTGCCCATGCCTCTAAAAGAAGATGGTCTTCCAAAGCTGCAAGCATCATTACCATGCATTACCATTCTGTTTTCATTGCTTCCAAATTAGTTGTGATCTTTCAGAATGGTCTGTGCAGCTGTTTTTCTGCAGTAATGGTCAAATAATAAATGAATCACTGAAATGCAGTAAGAAGGTATTAAAGTATGTACAAGACCCTCCCCATTAATCCTATATACTCAACTTTTGTTGTATCTTCTCAAAGCCAAAAGAAAAAAAATCTAGTAACAGATAATAGAAATCCGCAGAGGTGTTTGGGCAGGAGAAGGGAATTCTTGGTTGGAAAAGGCATCTCAGGGCTGAGAGGAGTATGACAGGATGGTTGGACTAGGCAAGGACCATTTTCCTTCTGGACTTGATCACCCTTCCCTGTAGCAAAGCAACTGCAGGATCCTATATACTGGGCTGTAAAGGTACAGGTCAGTGTGCTTTGATGTGGATGTACATCTCCATGGAATGTGGAGATAACCTGAAATCCCAGTGCACTCAGTGGAACAGTCTCGTATTTACAACATCAACTCTTCATGACAGATGCAGCCTCTGTCAAAGGCTTGCGTAGAAGTTGTCTGGGTCTAGCACCACTGCAACAAGGATAGTACCTGGAGAATCATCTGTAGGTACTGGAGATAACCCTGGAATCCCTGTGCCTCTGTGCTGATGCTCATCTGGCAGGAGTGAGGATGTTTCCTTCCGCCAGAGCCTGTGAGGGGAGCACGGGGTAAGATGGACCCGTCTGCGCTGCCGGGCTGTTCCTGTCACCCTTTAAAAAGGTGCTAACATGAAAACCACGCAGAACAGATAAGCTGGCATAAACTATAAATATCATTTGCGTAGATGCATTTAAAAATAGTTCCAAGTGATTCATCACCAGGCAATTTTTATAACTATGGGTAACATGATGTAGGAAAACAATAGTTTGACTGATAGTTTCAACTTACTTTTCACATGTTTAGTCCTATTCTGGTTTTGAGCAACTTTACTTTTTAGAAAACTCTTTTACAGTTCCTACCTGCGTAATATCTTGATCATTTTGCTTCAATTGCTTATCTTTAAGATTTCTAAAGTATCTGTTTTTATTAAAAATTAACCAGATACTATATAAGCCATGTTAATATAAAACAGTTTTAAAAGTGAGGTCTCAGCCAGGAGGGAAGATAATACTAAGCTAAACCTTTAATGTAATGAAGAAGTGTTGTTCATGTTCTAGGTGGGAAGGAGAAGGAAGGAATGTACTTGGATTCAAGTACAGGGGGAAATCCTGTATTTTAATTTTTGGAGTGGTAATGAAGGATTTCTGTGTCTGTTGTGTTGTCTATTAAAACTTGCACAGAGTGAAATAATACCAATTTACAGGCATTCAGTTCTTGCTGAGAAATGTTGATGGTGGTAATAAACTCCAGGAATTGAACACACAAGAAAGTTCATCCTTGGAGAGCAATTGGAATTCCAGATTGCTATGAATCTCTATAGCAGAGGTGTCAGAAAGCATGTAATGGATTTTCAAATGGAAGCTACAGGTAATATTCCTAGTGATTGAAGGTAAAAAAGGCAGGAAAGCAAAAAAGGATGAAAAAAGGGAAGAGCTGAACAACAGTAGGGCTTAAGTGTGAATATGCATTAAAATACCATTTTTCAGACCTTGCTCTCATTGTTGCTAGTTTCTAATAATTTCATCATTAAGCATATGGAATTTTCCCTTTCTCTCCAAAATAATTCCTTGTCTTTTGCACTCTGTACTTGCATGAGTGTCTGTGCAGGGGCGCTGGATCAGATCCCTTCCAACCTCAACCAGTCTGTCATGGTGTAAGAGTTGGGTTTTGTTTCTGAAACATCCCATACAGCATTTACACATCAATGGATTTCTACCCCATATAGGTATTTTTGAGCATCTCATTCTAGAGGAATCCCCACTTGTGTAGTGGAGGTCTCCACAGGGGCAGTGTCCTGCTCAGAAGGAATTTGTTTATCACCAGTTTTTCTCTTGCTCTGTGCCCGAACTGACAGCACTGTCTGGCAAGGTCACAAACACTTCCACTGGCGAAAGGTATTTGGGGTTTTTTTCGTGGTGGATTTTTATGGGGTTTTTCTTTAAATCTAATCAGTTTCAAGGAAAGATCAAAGAGTGGCAGATAGGTCATTCAGGAAAAAGTCCTCATTAAGAAATTGTCATTTCCAGAGCAGTGTGGGAGATGGAAACTCACCTTTCATTTACATTGCTAGAACATTTGATTCTATGTCTCCTGGTTTTCCTCTAAGAATCTAAAGAAAACATCAGTTAAATGTCAAAGTTAGTTTCCATTTATAAACAGAACTAATTATATTCAGAAGATCTAGGTCAGTTTTCATCTGCCTGAGGAGGAGCGCTGGAGTGCTGCCCTGTTATATTTGTTTTGAGAATGCCTTTTGCATGCAGGAATTTTACGTTTCTGAGGATAATCTATTCAGATATCAAGCTTAATGGTGTTTTAAATCTGCTAACAACAAAAACAAAGCTCTGTGTCCCGCTTCCCCCTCGCTGGTGGGGGTGAGTTGGAGGTGCCAGGCTGCCTTTGTTTACTGTCTGTCTGAATGAACTTTCCCTCAGCTCTCTGAAAGGCTCTTCTGGTTTGGGAAGTGGCCCACTATTGCCAGGGAATATTTTTGCAAGGCTGAAATGTGCTTAAGGATGCTATTATGTAACAGAGATAGCGCTTCTTTGGAATTATCACAAATTATGATGGATAATAGCTACTAAATGCTTGTCTAGAGAAAGTTAAAATGTCATGTGAAGAAGCTGAGAAGTAAACAAGCTCTTGTTACCTTGATCAAATATGTTTCTGAATACAGCAAGAGTTTTATATTTAGCTTTCTCTCCTCTTAGTGTGTAATCTGCTCTTGGAGCTTTTTATAAGTAGACTTTCTAAGATCTGGAACAGCTACTGCCTTCTTTGCCAGTAATTTCAAAGTCAAATATCAAAAGTACTAGGTAATGGAAGACATGCTTTTGTCTGAGTATGAAGGAAATTCAAGCGCGTTGCAAGGGTGGAGCAAGCAATAGCACCCTTTTGGCAAGCAATTCATTGTTATTGTCACACAGTTTCTTTATAGGAACCACAGTGGCCTATCTGGAAAAAATGTTTGTTTCTGGACTTCCTCTGGTTTCACTTAAATATGTGGAGGCTGTTCCTCCAGGAAGCCAGTTTATCCAGTGGTCATCCTCACTTCTAGCCAAAGCCATGCTCTTACCAGTTGCCATCCCCAGCTCTAGTGCCTTTGTGCCTCTCAGTTGGTAACACTCCAGGCATGTGTCAAACTAGGGATTTTGTTTTTTTACATTTTCGGAAATGCACGATGGAGTTAATTAGGAAAGCCTCTAGTAAGTGTAAGCTTGGCTCTGAGTTTTTCACTGTGCTTGAGTTTTGGTACAGAATTTGCTCAGTTTGGTGTCTGCAGTTTGTGTGGGCATTTCGCTCTGCGATTAACACTTGGCTTTGGGTGCCCAAATGAGAGTGTGCATGGCTCTCTGGCCCCAAATCTAGACATGAAGTTTTTTCAGCTCAAGTTGCTCAAGGTTTTCTTTCTTGCAGTAAGTTGATTTGGACATTTGTTGCACACCATCTTCTCTGCAGCTTCTTTTTTTCTCTCCTGTTGCTAAATGGTGGGGATGGGCAGATTAGGAAATAGATTTTGTCTCAGGAGAGTGCGTAACTGTATGTCTTGATGCTTAGTTTCACCTCATTGGGACTACACTAACTGTAAAACTTGTGTGCCTGTACTGGGCAGCCTTAAAAACTTCTGATAGGTGATGATGGCTTTGGTGATCAAATGGATTTTCTGCTGTTACAGGACTTGTTCAGTCATGATCCATCATTAGCGCATTGGTCACATAAAGCGTGGGTGCGGAGCAGGAAACCCTTTGGGTGCTGAGTTAGAGAACAGGAAAATTTACTGTTGTCTTGGAGTCTAACATGCCAGGTTTACTTTAACCCATGTTATGGCTGTCTTTTTGATGAAATACGTGTACAGCTTTTTGCAAATTGGGAATCTGTATCCTTCATTAATGGCTGGAAGGTTCCAGTGCCTTGTTTCTTGCTTCTTGGGGTTCATGCTAACACTGCTTGCCGAAATGCCAAGGGTAAGGAAGACAGAATTTCACTTGATCTAGGAAATGGTTTGTAAACTAGCTGAAAGATGATTCCTGGTGGTTTCATGGATATAGCAAGTGTCTTGTTTCCTATCTTCCAAGAATCGAGATAGTATCAGTGAAAATGGATTCCCAGGCCAATGGATGACAATGCTTGCAGGGCTTTTAAGTGATGGCTGGCTTTTTAAAACGGAAATTTGAGATGATGGCTACGAAACACCCTTAAAGGCAAGATTATGGAATGGTTTCCACGCCTGATCCCTGCAAGTTCTCCCTTTGAGAGCTCCTCTGGAGTAGTGGCACTAGGGAAGCCTGAGGCTTCAGGAAAGCTCCTTCCCTTGGAAAGCTGTTTGGGAATAGGTGTGTTAGGACTGCTGTGTGTAGTTTGCTGACCATGCCCTTGAGTCACAGTGGCTTACGTGGAGAGAACCAGGTGGTTCTCCCAAACCACCCTGTGATTATTCATCTTGGAGTTTTTTTGTCTCTTTAAACACAAAAGCTGAGTTCTATGACGTTGATTTTAAATAGCTGGAACTTGAAGAAAACATATCACAAGACAGAGCACAAGATCTATTAATGCTGCACGCATCATTTTATGCAGTTGTAGAGAATTGGTGCAGTTTATGACAGTGTAATTTGGCACATGTAGGGGAAAGAAGAGAAAACAAAGGGCATAGTTCTGGCTACAGGATCAAACAGTTTGATGAAATGGCATTGAATTTGCTTGATTCTGTTTTAATCAAGTTGTATATACAGATAATGTAGAAAGAACAGTGTACTAAAGAGTTGTGGTAATTGATCCTTCTGCTCTTTTCTTTTTTAATTAAAGCTGGCCTTTGCCAGAGTTTGACCCAAGTCAGATCCGACTGATTGTGTATCAGGACTGTGAAAGAAGAGGACGGAATGTCTTATTTGATTCCAGTGCTAAAAGAAAAATAGAGGATGTTTCAGTGTCGGTGAGTATTTTGCTAATTTACATGTTTATAGTTATATTTTTTCAAATGGCCAAATTGATAAATTGTGTATGTTCTGTTTTTTCACATTGGCATTTAAATGTTGGTTATATGCAGGGCTGTATTTAAATGCCTGTTAAGTTGCAAATTATTCAGGCTTCAGTGGTTTCACTCTTACCAGCTTTAAATACTATAGTAATCTCTTTATTCTGGGATTTATTTACTTTCTGCTCTTTCAGTGAGAAGGATTCCTTCCTGGGGCTGCAGCAGGCAATGCTGTCAGTTGAAGCAGGGTGTGAACTGGGATTTATTGATCTGGTTTTGTGCCATGGTGGGGTCTGCATTCTTAATCAGAAAATCCCCCCTGTGTCCTCTTGTGTCCTGTTTGCTTAGCTTTTGCCAACTGTTGTTTTTCCGCAGAAAGTTACTTGGAAACTCTGTTTTTCCTTTTGGCATGATTTGCATGGTAATCTAGTAATTGAAAATGTAATGGATGCGGTCAGATGAGGATACTTCCTTCTAAGGGCTCTGGCCAGAAGATTAATTTTTGGCCACAGTGCTACTGAAAGTGGTGGTGTGAGGCTGGACAACTTATTTCGCTGCTTTGAACTTAGTTTTCACCATTTCTAAAAACATTCACGAACCATTTTAAGCTCTGCAAGCAGAAAGCATGGTGTGAATTGAAATTAATGATTCCAGCTGCTTTTACCTGTAGGACTTATAGAGGTCCTTCTGTAACCAGGAGTATGCAAAATAACACGTTAGCCCCAAGCCCTGGTTTTCCTGTTGAGCACTGGAGTACAACCGGAAGATTTTTCATCCAGCTTTCCAAACTCTTCCAGCCTGTTGCCAGCCTGAAGCTCCTAACCCTGGTCTCAAGTGCTATGTCCAATATCCAAACCTCTGGAGTCTGTGTCTTACCAGGCACAAACTTCCAGGTTTCTCTATTGCTTACTCCAGTGCTTTTATAGCCACGAATCAAGATCCCAATTTCCTAGTTTTTATAGAGAATTTGTGAAATAAAGCGAGTTTCACAAATATTGAAAAAATACATCATTCTTTTTAATTTAAAGTTGTTAGAATGGTTCTATTAGTTCCTGTTCTTCCTGATGTTCTTGCCAGGAAAACAGGTTTTTAAAGACAGGAGATCTTTAGAAGTGTTTTATTGGTATGAATTGCTGGTTGTGCTTATCACTATTACTTCATTAATTATAAAGTATTACTTCATTAATGAAAATAACTTACAGTATAAATCCTCTTGCCAGATTTAAATTAATTTCTTGAAAGTCTAAAACCTCTTTAAGATAGATGTGTACTTGCACATTGAACTTGCAGACTTCACTGTTTTGGGTTACTTCAGGAAGCTCATTGACTGTGGCAGCTCAACAGCAACAGGATAAATGGCTGATAACGGATTTGATATGGTTCCATATTAATCTCTCCTTTTTCTTTGCTAAGGGGGAGGGAAACTGCTGCAGGCACCATCTCCACATGAGACTAGTGGAGGAAAACTGTTTCCAGGGCATCTGAAATACCCAGAAGTCACCTCTAGGAACTTGATACATTTATTTTCATAGTATTAGGATTCTTTGAAAGAGGATATATTGAAATATTTGCTTGCCACGTACGTGCCTTCTGCAGCATTCAGATAATGTCATGTCAGGCAAAACTTTTCTTGTAAAACAAAAGTTTGCAGGTAAAAACATGCAGGAGAATTCTTGGCTTGGCTTGCTGTGAGCTCAGTATGGGCTTGTGCAGTTAGCAGGACGTACTGGCCATTTTCAAGGAATTACATTGTTCATTTCTCTCACTCTTTATCATGATTTTCATTAGCAAAGACACACCCTGCCTATACAAAGCCAGATCTTGGCTCTAAGCACATTCCAAGGCACTCTTGCCCTTTTGCAGCCAGCCATGTGTGGGCTGGGCACTCGCCCTTCTGAAAGGGTATCTGTTCAGCACCCCACAAAAAGCAAGGCTTTCTGCATCTCCTCCCCCTCACCCCTCATTTCCTGATGTGACTTATACCTCTGGATCTACAAATAACACTGGGGAGAGATCTGCAAGAGTGACTGGCAGTGGCCAGACTGTTCTGGTTCAAGTCAAATCCGTCTAAAATGGATAATCAGGAGGGTTTCACTTTGCTTTATGGTGCTGTGCTCTTCAGTTCCCAATTTCTGTTTATGAGACATGAAAGCAATTATAATTTAAAAGTTGTATGCCTGCAGCAAGGTGAGATGTATTTTGGTCTGTTTGATATATATAATTTCTACATATGTCAAAAGTTGTGTGTGATGGGCCAAAGTTGAACATGGCTCAGGCATTTGAATTCTGCGAGGGAAGCATGGTCATAAAATTTAAGGAGCATCAGAGAAAACCTTTCCAGACACAGATGTTTCAAGAAATAAAATGGTAAGCTCTGGCTTTTTGATCAGTGAAAACTGCTGAGTTTGTGCTCACACTGAGCTGGGCTCTCATTAGTAAAGCTTTAGTAGGTTCATCTTACTTGTGAGGGAAGTGTGGCTATAACACAAATAAGCACCTCGTATTTTCATTGGATATTAAATCAGCCTCTTCACGTCTTCAGTAAAGATAAATATTAAGTAGAGAAGAATGGGGGTGGGGGGGGAGTTGCACAGCAGGACACTGAAGGCAGTCAAGAGTTTGCAGTGTGACCATTGCAGTATTTTAATTGCTCAGGAGAAGTCATGATTTCCCTAGTCTTGCTAGAGTTAAACTTGGCGAGGGAAGCTGAGCAGCAGTCTGCTGAAGGAGGGCTGGCGGCTATTCCCAACACCGGGAATGTTGGCCCACGGCTGTGCCAGGCGGAGATCCGCCTCAGGCAGCTGCGGGCACTTTGCATGTGGGAGAGATCCCCTTTGTGAGTCCGATACCTTTTTTGGTGCTAAGCAGGAGAGGTCCTTCCCCAGATTTCCAGGGGATGGGCTATTGATCCGCTGGGCTCTGGAAGCAGAGGGGAAAGGCTGCTGCCTCCCAAGCATCAGAATATTGTGTGTCTGACTTCTGCCGGGGTATCCCAGAAGAGAATGGCTGCCCCTTCCAACCCTGTGGCACTAGGTCATGAGCAAATGCATCAGAACAGGCACTTGCACACTGAATGTACCAGGGCAGCATGTGGTATGAGGAAGAGGCATTACTGATGCCTTTACTGAACAGCCTCTCTCCGTGCCCAAGCATCCACATCTCTTGGATTTTTGGGTATCAAAGAACTTCTGTGGGCAAGCTTGTGGGTTTGAGCCACTGTCTCCTCTAGAGAGCTATTTTTTTCATTCCTCCTGGCAGTAAGTGTCTCATTTCTAATCAGACTCTGTTACTTGATGTGCAGGTGATAGTGTTACAACCTATGACTGGTTTCTGCTGTTGGACTCTTTTCTGTGCTCATCTGCTCCTTTTGATCTGACACCTCCTCTCCTGCTCTCTGCTCCCCAGTGCTACCAGCCCCACTCTCCTCCCTGTGCTGTGGGCTATACTGAGTTCCCGAGCCAGAAGCTGTGTGGACACAGGTGTGCTCCTCAAAACGCTGTGGTACCAGGCCTGCTTTGAATTTCAAATAAGCACAACAAGCAGCTCCTTTTCCTCCTCAAGGTGCAGCAGCCAGGAGGCCCAGTCAGTGCTGGGCTGTCAGCCTTGGCTCTGCCTTTCCCTGTGCTGGGCTTCCCAACCTCGACTCAGCTCATGCTAAGGCTGGCTTGTGTTTTACTGTGTGGTGCAGGAGTTATGTCCCCATAACTGCCAGTGTGCAAAAGCCAGCTGAAGTACGAGGAGTTCGCCCCCAAGAGCTGGTAATTGATTGGGCTAAGGATGCCACAGGAATGGTGCCATGAGGGAGGAGTGGGGAGTAAAGAAGAAGGTGAAAAGGGGAACCTTGGATCATGGCTTCCCTTGGAGTAGGAAAAGTGAGTTCAGGGATGGGGATTAACTGTCTCATTTTACTGCTCATTTTCCTTTTTGTGTTGTCCAGTGGGGATTTATGGCAAGACAGTGGTTAACATTGGGGATCTGGCTGGAGAGAGGCACTGATGGACATGTAAGAGGTAAAAGACTTCCTAAGTCTAAAGATCAGCCTAGAGGAAGATTTGAAGTCCAGGGAGGAAGGAGGGGGTGTCAAGGGACCACGAAGAAGAGAAGGGAGGAAAAAAAAGGAAGGACCCAAACTGCAGTGTGCTGAGCAGAGATCTAGATTTTGGTCACGTGGGAGGAAAGGGGGAAAGACCAGGAATCAGAGAAGGGCAGTGACTTGTTGCCAGAACCCAGAGGCAGAAGAAGGTTTTCAGAAATAGCATTTGGTTTGGTTTTGAGAAGAAATGAAAGAGAGCTGGGATGCAGAATTTGAGATGTAGAGGTGCAATAGCAGACTTCAGTTTGGAGAACAGGAAGTTCACTTCTTCCACTAGTTCTCTTTATCTTTGGAATAATTTCACTAAAAGGTCATATGATATTTGATCTCCTTCCGCGGCAATTTCTTTTACTCCGAATGTCGTATTTATCCCAAAGTAGAGAAATGGCATGCTGTTTGAAACAAGCCAGGATTAGCCACGTGTTCTAATATACTTCAGCACTGGATAAATGTCGAACTGCAAATTGCTTTGAGGGATTAGTAATTGGATAGTGAGCCTTTTACTTTTAGGTGAGTTGTGTGAAATGGAGACTCTGGACTCTGGCTCCCAGGACAGGTTTCCAGTGGGCCAAGCTGAGCAGACGGATAAAGCTGTAAGCACAGAGACCAAGTCCCACCTTCTTAGCTCTGCTTATTCTCTCTAAACAGACATGGAAAAATACTAGTGGAGTAGGGGAGCACAGGGTTGTCTTGACTTTGACTGACCTCTGCGTAATAGAGGAACTTGACAACTCTAGAAATAAAGGGAGATTGCAGCACTTGGCAGCTACATTTTAAGAAAGATATCTGGATTTTTACATGAGCGCTCGAAGGGGAGGAATGAGTGCCTGTTCAGGTTACTCCCATGTCTTAGGTGGATAGATACATTTCATTGAACATACAGACCAACTCATATTAATACAGCAAAAGAGTTAATTTACCTGTTTTGAAATCTTTTTTTTTTCTGGAAAACCTGTTTTGAAAATGAGGAACAGAGCTCTTGAAGAGTAGCAACTTTGCTTGGAAATAGAGATTTCTCTATCACTGCCACCACACTGGTATTTGAGCACCTGCTGTTGCAGAGAGCTAAAAAAGAGTAAAGCATACTATGACATTTCTCTTCCCTTCTGTCACTCACTCACAGCCCTAATACACCTACACAGAGTCTGATTTAGTTCAACACATCAGACTCCTTTCAACTTTCTTGTTATCCCTGAGACAAAACCTGCCCAGCAGAAATTACTCTTCCTATTCACAGCACTGGGCATGTTTTGGCCACTTGCTGAGGAGAATAGAGACCTTATGTCAAAGAGTTAAAAGTCTTCGCTCACAGATGTGGAGAAAAGAGACTCCAGAAGAGGAACTGAGGAAGAAAACAACTTTGTACCCTGTCGTACTATAAAGACATTTTACTCTAAGTTTTCTTCAGAACTACCTGATAGGTCTCCAAGACTTCCAGCAAACGATGACCTCTAATGTCAGAACTGGGACTGCCAGAAGTCTTTGGAGCTGGGTGGTATTTGCAGTGAACTGGCAGGGAGAGAACAGAGTGTGGCCCCAGCAGGGAGAGCAGTCTGGCAGCCAGGAGCAGAGCTGCCTGCGGCATCCTTCCAGCAGATGTTCTGCTCTCCAGCAAAAACGGGCATTTCAGAGCACTCCAGCACTACCCTGCCCAGGGATTGGATTTGATGCAACTGTGTCTAATTGGGAAGAAAATTCACAGCTTTGCAATCTTCCCTTGTACAGTTCTTAGATAATTAGGTTACTTTTTTATTTTTGGAAAGCTGGCTTGAATATCTTTGGAATATTATATGGGAATGCAAGTAATCCCACTCCTTTGATGCATAACATCTTGAGATTTGTAGCATCTAAAATTTCTCTGACATTTGGAGTCAGAAATTGCAGAGGAGAGGGTCACTGCAAGTATTTGATCTCATTGTCCAACAAGTTCTTCTTAAACACATGCTAAGTTTGTGAAAGAGCAAACACCAAAATTCATCAGCGATCTGGATTTTAGGAGGGATTTACTGTTCACAGGGTTCTGAAAAGTGGGAGCTGAAAGATCCTGACCTCATTTAAAGACTCCTTGCAGTAGTTTGGTTCATTAAACTCCACTGCAAAGACCAAATGGCCATTTTCCTGGTTTGCTATTTAAATGAGGCAACTGTTAGTTCAAGTTGCCAGACCCCCCAGTGGATCTGGGAAAAGCTGCTATGCGAAAAAAATGCAGTGATAATGAGAAGAAATTATTTAAAAGTAATTAATTTACAAACTCAGCCCATTCTTTTTAATGCACAGAATTTTATTTTCTGCTGTAAAGTCAGTAAAAGCATTTCTACAGTCTCAAGGAAGCTTAGTTATAATTGTAACATTTTAGAAGGAACTTTCAACATCTGATGGAAAATGCAAGCTGAAATGTGGTTTGCCTGCAAAAGCTGCTGTAACCCTGTGGATTGTATGTGGTTTTATCACATGATGCTTGCCTAGCCTAGGACATTGTTGTTTGTGTCAGAGATAAAATGCAATTCTAGTTCACGAGTTCCTACTGAAGTCATATGATGATCATTCACATGTTCCAGCCATTGTGCACTGTGCTCAAGCCACAGATCCTCAGTACCCATTAGCAAATCTACATATTGCAGGATTTCAACGAGCTCACCATGATGTCGAAAGGAGAGGACACTGCTGTGTGTCAGGAAAGCACGGGGCTGGGGGAAAGTGAATACTTCCCTCCCCTCTGCCATAGAACTACTGATTTCTCTGCACATTTTTCCTTGAGGCTCTCTGTGGCAGCAGCTCTCTAAGGGAGCAGCACTGCAGGCTGCCATGTGGGGCTTTATAATCCTGGCCATTTGCTGCTGCTTTGCTAAACCTCACCCACAATTAGGGCCAAATTTAAGTCACCTGTCCCTAAAAAAGTAACCTGGACAGCCTAGGACAGAGGCATGGGACTCCCATCCCTCCACAGCAGTAAGGCCAGTAATCTTTTTGTACAGTTATTGCTGATTATTGAGCAGTCATGGAGTTACTAATGTGTGCCTTGGCTATTTCACACTTTTCTTTATGCCTTTTCCTTAGAGGTTGAGACATGCTCATGTTTTTGGATGAAGGGGAAGCTTGTGGCAGGGATCTGTGAGTCCAGAAATGAACCTGTGACATACAACAGCACTTCTGTATCCCTATCTATCCCTTGAATCTTGCTTTCATCAGGATTTGCTTCTAGCTTGCTCTTAGTGGTTTGGTAATTGTGTAGGAAATGGTAATTAAGGAAGTCTTAGGGTAGAGTTAGTGTGTAATTTTGAGCAGTGTAGACTATTTCTGACTCCTAGTGCTGCCCACCAGCAGATGTAAATAATGCCAACCTTACGTGGGTGTGCTGAAGTGTAACAAGCGTGTGAAAAATACGTTGATATCTTTAGGTGAAGAGGGTTGGCAATGCCAATGCTGGTGTAAACAGCATTAACTTGGTGGATGCTGATTCTGCTCAGGGAATCACAAATGTTTTTAAATAATGAATGAAACATGGTGAAGCATCTCCCATGCCAGTGATTGATAATTCTCTGCTTGTGGAGTGGACACAGATCCTGCCCATCCTGTGTATCAGTTCCAGCTCCATCTGGGCCATCTAAACTCCCTTCTCTTCTGTGCTTTCTGTTTGAATCTCTGTTCGAATTTACCTTTTGGATTGATTCTCCATAATTTTGTGACACTTTCCTGGCTTCTCTGTAACACTGTGTTTTTCAGCTTTGTCCATTTTCAGCCTCACAATTCCCTCATACAGAAAACGTAAGGAATGTGTCACCTTTGTGCTGCTCTTCAGAAAGACTAGGGGGCTTAGACACAGCTAGGGAGAGAAAAAACAGGATCTTTTCTCTCCACTTGCCCTTGTAACATGAAGCTTCTGAATTGTGTTATTGCTTGATAATTTATGGCAAGCTTCTCCTTCCTTTGTGCCACTCACACTCCTGTGTCATCTCCACTCTGACAGGCACAGGGAGTAAGGTGGACATTGCCATCCTTCCTTTAAATGCTTTGGTACCATCCTCTCTCCTAATCCTGGGTCTAAAAAATTCTACTTAGGAAAATGGAGTTGGAGTGACCTGTTGGCTCCTGGCTAATTGGAAGTAAAAGAGCTCTGCTTTCCTTTGTACAGCCAGGCTGCAAGAGATATGGGTATATATGGGTTACCTGTTTCCAGGGGCATGAGCCTTTCAGCTGTTAAATATCTTATCTAAACAGGTAAGTACAATGATGCTGACAGTGATTTCAGGTCATGGGTCTTAGGGTGTCACATGTGTTGTCTTTATTTCAGAAACTCTGCAGTGATGCTCAAGTGAGAGTTTTTGGGAAATGTTGTCAACTAAAGCCTGGAGGAGACAGCTCTTCTTCCTTGGATAGTTCAATCAATTCATCCTCCTCGTTCTCTGATCCAAAAGAACAATGCCCAAAATACCAGGTGAGTCACTTTTTTTTCCGTAACACATGTCAAATACTAACAGCAGGTGAGGTATGACTGTTCTAAAATGCTTGAAATGAGAGGCTGGCGATGGTGAGCAGTTTTCAGTCAGAACCAACTTTTGTTTGTGACTCAGGAATGTTTAACGCTGTAGCTTTGAGTATTATCAAGTCTAAAACCAACCAGTTCTCTTGGGATGTGTCTTGAATGGCAGCAGTTTCTCCAGGGCATTTGTTCCATCTTGTGACCCAGGTGATAACACTCGTTCGGTGTGATGAGACTCGGCACAAATACCTTAGCTTGGTGTAGATGGAGTAGTTTATTTTACCTTATTGTCAGATGCCAGGGAAATAACAGAGAGACACATTGTCTGTAAGGATAGTCTGTGTAACAGCTTTGTAACAAGGGATTCGGTGTACTTGAGTTCCATTTTACGTAAGAGATTTTAGCCATGAGAGTAGCTAGAGTCATCTGACACGGTTATATTTTTGTCATCTCTCCTTCCATGGATCACAAGTGTTTTATATTAAGCCACCCTAAAATAGAACTAAGCCTTTCCACTCTTTGTAATGAAGTAATTGTGTGTTTGAGGGAAGCTGCTATCTCCACAACCTGCTCTGGAGTACAATACTACTGATGTCTTAATCTCCCATAGAGAGAAATGAAGAACCTTCCAGTGCTGACTTTCCTACTGTCATGTTAACTCCTGCTATATTTGGCAAGCTGTGGATTCTTGTTTTCTCTTTCTCATCACACTCTTTTCCACAGCTTGGGTAAGGTGACTGAAGATCTGTTTTCCATTCCTCCCTTCCTGGCAGGGCATTTAACTGCAGTTATGAAAGGAAGAGACGTTTCAGTCAGCAGCTACCTTCCAGCACAAAGCAACCTCCTTTGTGCACTGTGTGCCCAAGAAAAACCATCCTCCCCTCTACCCAGCAACTGTCTCTCCTCCAGAACAGGCTCTATGCAAACAATGCTCAATGTTACTAAAGAAAATAAATTTTAGTGTTTGGCACGAGTGTGTATTTTAAAGCTGTGGAAAGTTTTCGCTTTGAAGTCCCCATTTCCTCACGTGTATCACTCACTCAAAATCTTACTGAGTTGAACTGAAATGACATGTGGCTACATGAGTGTGCCACACACTTTCATCTGAAGTTGGTCTTCCACAGCATATTTGTTGTAAACTATTCACTGCATTCATCAGACTCCTTCCAGGCTTCCCCAGCAAGTGAGCAGAGAGACAAAATACAAGAATTCTTTAATGTGCAATAAAATTTAGTATTGGGTATGCAGAAGGGCCAACAAAGTAAGTTTGTCCAGACTTCATGCAGCCTGGCATTTCCTATGTTCTAACTTCTGTGTCTGTAACCTCAGAGGTTACTTATTGGATTTGCAGTATTTATAAGTTCTTTTGTTTGTTTTTTTAATAAGGCTATAAAATGGAAGTTCAAATAATACAATACTATGGGATTTTTAAAATACTTCTTTATGTTTTCTTGTTTAAATACACTTTGATTATATATGAGCAACTTTAATTGCAAGGTGAAATACAGAGGTTTTGTTCCTGGCTTCCATTTTTGTAACTATGTATTTAACATTTATTTATTTTTCTTTACATTTTTAATTTACAGATACTTAGTTATTGACAGGACAATATGTACAGTAATGAGGGTATTAAATGCTGCAAATATATTCAGTAATTTCCAAATCATGGAAATGTTACTACCTCTAATATGCTAATATGCAATCACAAACACTTGTGGGTATTTTATGATCAGTTTTTATGGGAGCTCTAAACTGTGACCTGAGGAGTTGGTTTGCTTCCAGGCTGTCAGTGCTGCAGGTTGTGCCCTTTTTGCCAGATGCTCCTTGGCTACTTTTTGTTTGAGTTCTTAATATTTAACCCCTTTCCACAGTTGGTTGCACTCTGCTTTGGTCGTGGGTGACCTGTATTTTGCAGCATTAGAGGCCCAAAGAGTTGAGCTGTGTTTCCATACTAAATGCATTAAATATGTGTCTTTGGTTATGCATGGTAAAATTATTAAGTGTAGATGAAGTGCCAGACTGAAAAGGCCATGGGCTCATCTTATCACGCTCTTTGCCTTCAGCAGGGCTTGTCTGTCTTTGAGAGGAAAGGGAAGCCCCTATAATTAAATTTGAAAGCAGCTGATTTTCACTTCAATTTGGTTGTCTGACAAAGAAAATCAATACTTTAAGAGAAAGTATTTTTACTGAGCTTTAGAATTATATTTTCACAACAGCAGAAAGTTGAAATCAAAACCCACCATCAAGGGCTTGACATATAATCAGAATTGTGTCCTTCGTTTGGAGATCTGCAACAGATTTAAAAACAACAATCAGTGTGAGGCTGTAGTAATTTGCAGTGTTCTTAACTCAGGATTTTGTGATGCTGGCAAACCTGTTATTTCCTGGAGCCATTAACATCTATGCTGAGATTTCCTTGGAGCTGCTGGGTCATACTGACTGGTTTTAAATTCTGGTTTTTCCAGTACTGCCTACAGTGCACCTGGGCAGTGGGATATCCTGGGAGGCAGAGATGGAAATTTCACTGAGGCCCAGCTAATGATCAGTTTTTGCCCTGTCATTGAACACTTAAAACCTTGCAATTGTACCCTCATTTTTACAGTTGTGCTTACTGCTTTCAGTCATCCCCTCTCCTTGCAGGGATAGGAGATTTCAGAGGTTAAAAGTATGGCTGTTAAAAGTATCATCAGCTCAACTGAGAGTGCTTGAGAAGAGTTAAACACTGAGGTGTTGTGTGTTGCCTTTTGGCTGATGAGCATTTCCTTGTTCCTGCCCTTGTTCTGCAGGCTGGTGTGAGCAGAAACACTGAGTGGGATGTTCACAGCTCTCCTTGCTCCTGGTAGAGATCTGTGGTGGGGACACCCTGTCTTTGTTGTGCTCCAGGCTCACTGTCTGACACTGGCAGAGGTTGCCCAGAGAAGCTGTGGCTGCCCCATCCCTGGAAATGTTCAAGGCTAGGCTGGACAGGGCTTGGAGCAACCTGGTTTAGTGGAAGGTGTCCCTGCCCATGACAGGAGGTGGAACTGGATGAGCTTTAAGGTCCCCTCCAACCCAAACATTCTGTCATTCTGTATTCCAGTCCTGTGTAGAATACATGGTTATTCAGGATACTGGTTGTTCAGAGCTTTGATAAGGAATATGGGGATGCACTGAGCATCTTCCAGCAGGGTTGTTTCTGTGAGTGGTTTTAGGGATCTTTTAGAAGGATTACTCCAAGGAATGGAGTAATTACATTCTATCACACACTTTGAAGGAAATGCTCTCTTGCACAGTGCCAAACTTCCTCACTTGAGATCTGGCTGAGCTCTGTTAGTGAGTGACCACCACATTTTAAATTATTCAGGGCAAGGCACAAGTGGAGACCCAGCACTAATACTCTGCTGGCCTAGAGGTGAAACAGCCCTGGACAAAGGGACAGTAATCACAGTCATTGAAAATACATAAATAAGAGGTCTGTCAGTAGAGCAGCTGTCTCCACTTGATTGTCCTGAGTAATTTTTTAATTTTAGGGTTTTGTTTGCAGAATTTGACCTAGCCTGTGATGCAGCATAGTGATATTGCTCCTTGGTATTTAGCCTGTGTGCCTTACAGCAAGCTCCTGCCACCAGAGAAGCAGGAATTGCACCACTTTAGCCCGGCATCATGATGCTGCAGCTCTTTCCTGGTGCCATCACAGAAGCACCAGGGAGAGATTCATCCCATATAAAATATCATCCATAGATAAGTTATGAATCAGTCTTTGTCAAGTAAACATTGGTCCAGTTTGGCTCCATTGCAGAGTCTTGACATCTCCAGTGAACTGGTGATTCTTCTTGTCAAGCTGGGACAATGTTTAGGCTTAATTCAGTAAGGTGTTTTAACACATTCTTAAAACTTTAGTCCCCTGGCTCAGTGCAGTTGGAATCTGTTTCCCCTCACCTAGATGGGTTTGGTTTCTTGCATGGTTTTAGTGGTTGAGCTCACAGCCAGTGTGAAGATCACTTTCTCTGTTAGCATTATCTTGATTAAACTGTTCAACTAAGCATGTTCAACAGTGTTCTAGCAAGATATTTTGCATATTTATCTTTTAAATAAGGAATATTTTCTCTCTTGTATGTTGCCTTAGTAGAAGTGTGCCTCTAAAATTCTTAAAACCAAATGGTGCTGGGTTTGTTTTTTGTAGGGTTCTCGGTGCTCCTCAGATGCCAACATGCTTGGAGAGATGATGTTTGGTTCTGTGGCCATGAGCTACAAGGGGTCTACACTGAAAATTCATCAGATCCGGTAAGATTAACTTTTTGCTGCTGGTGTTTTCAGAAGACTCGCTCCTTAGTGCTGATAAATAATGAATTGAATGGCACAAGTGCACAGTAAAGGGATTTCTGTGTTTGCTTTAAAGTCAGTCTGGTGTCATTTTTGAAATAAAAGGCTGTTATGTTGTGTTAAGGTCAATAAAATCTGGAGGGCTGTGAAATGGAAGGCGAAGCCTGTCTTGGCACTGTTTCTGACTGACATCTTCCCTCCTGTCCCCCAGCTCCCCTCCCCAGCTCATGCTGAGCAAGGTGTTCACAGCTCGCACGGGAAGCAGCATCTATGGCAGTCTGAACACGTGAGTCCACTACACTTTGTAGCTATTGCACAGAAGATGAATGTAAGAACACACAGGACTTTTTTTTGACCCTCCAGATTCTTTCTCTAAAAAAATAACTCCTTGCTGCATCCTGTCAGTAGTGTCCTCACCTTTCCCTCACAGTTGTCTTCACCTCAGTTGTCGCTAAGAGAATGAATGAACCATTCCTTCCATGCTGATATGGTGAAGCTTGATATTGTAAGGTACAAAAGTACCTCCCTGCAACCTGGGGAATTCAGTCCAAGATGAAGAAAAATATCTGGCTTCAGAGGGTTCCATGTTTAGTTTTCTGTTATTAAGTGACCCACCTGAGGACACGGCTTAGGCTATGAAAGCTTTTTCTAGTGGAAGCCTGTGTTTCTACCTTGTCTGTTCCATTTTGGCTATAATGAACTAGCACTATTCTACTGAGATGCAAATCACTGGTTTTGTTATATGTTTTATGTTTGTTATAGGTTGCAGGACAGTCTTGAGTTCATTAATCAAGACAGCAATACATTAAAGCCTGACCACAGTACAATTATGAATGGACTTCTTGGGAATATAGGTAATTGCAAACAGATTTTATGTGCTGCTATCTTTGAGTAATCATAGATTCTAGAATATGCAAATCTTTTAAATCGAATTAAATTTTTAAAAAGCTAAAGATGTAACAGAAAATTAATGCTGATGGAGCTTGGAGGAGAATAAATCGGACTGTTCAGGGAATTAGCAGTCATTCAGTATACACTGCTGCATATGTGTATATAAAATACATAATAGAAATATTTGGATATACTTAAGTTCAAATACAGAAATGTTTGAAAATAACATTCTGTAGAAATTCCTGAACAGCATATCTTGGATCAGGCAGGATTGATTCCTCCTGGCTCAGTTCCCCGGTTTTATTTT
Source organism: Dryoscopus gambensis (assembly GCA_013389985.1). Lineage (NCBI taxonomy): Eukaryota > Metazoa > Chordata > Aves > Passeriformes > Malaconotidae > Dryoscopus > Dryoscopus gambensis. The sequence continues at coordinate 542,534 of WEIT01002463.1, read as the reverse complement.
CGTTAATAATTTTCATTCTGCTCTGTACTCTGCCCACCTGAGCATGTGTGGCCGCATGTCCTGTATGAGTCTCAGTTAACCTTGCACAGCTGTGCTGGAGCTTTGGATCAGATTAGACAGAATATCTTTTTGTTCTCCCCTTTGGCTGACCATGGGAGCTAAGTGGTCTTGAGAAACCATCTGGCATCCTTGGTTCTCAGCTTCCCTGGAAGAGCTGTGGGTGGAGGCTCCATGAACGTTAGATAACAAAGGTCTTGGCTTTTCCTCTTGGGAACAGTTGAGCTGATAGTAAAGATACTGGACTTCAGTGCTTGTTTGACCAGTGTAGCGGCCTGATCCATGGCTCTACAGCACGTCCTGCCTTTGCCTTCATTTTGATTGTTGACTTTCCAAGCAAATGTCTGTTGTAATAAGGGGCTGCTTTTCACAATTGTTTTCCCGGATATTGCTGTATGTAAAATACGCTTTTATTGGGTTGGAAGTAAGGAGTATATTTGATGATTGTGTTACTCTCAAATGGGTTTCTGACTTTGATGTGGTCCTAGATCTTGTGGGTGTTTACTGCTTTTCTTCACATTGACCTTGGTAAGACTGTGCCCAAGCATGGGCTTAAATGCTTCTCAGGCTCATGAGCTGTTACCTCATTAAAATAATTTGTAGTAGTCCATTTATAAAGGAAGCCAATTAAGGTTGTAAGAACCTATTATCTATTAAAGGCTTCCTGAATTCACTAAGTCAGGAAAGTTAAAAAGACGGCATTTTTCTTAATATCTAGTAGTACTTTCAGACTTCAATTGTGATTTTTTGCAGTAAATGAGGTGCCTGATGTAAGTGAGAGGAGATCACTTTATCTACTATCAGGTTTTGCTGTGGTTTGTGCCTGGCAGAAGTTTGCTGTATCATTAGAGTGATCTAAACTGCAAGTTCCAGTTCAGATAATGCAGCTCTTAGACATGGAGCGATTCAGGTGTAGCCAGTGCCACCTGTTCACCTGTGTCCAGCTCTGAGGTGGCTCTGGTGACTGCCCCAAGAACTGGCCAGGAGGTGTGGGCACCTCAGAGCACGGGTGTGTGGCAAGAGGCACAAGGTTGCGTGTTGTGGATGGTAGTTTCTTGCGATGGTGTGGCAGCCGCAGACCTTCGGGTAGAGCACAGCGGGGCTGCCTGCCCCGCACGCTGCTCCGGCGGCTCTCAGCTTCCGCAACGCGGTGGGGATAAAGGAGGCCAGAAGGCTCCCCGCGAGGGGACTTCAGAGGATGTTTTATTCACATGGTCCCAAGGGCTGACAGTGCCACATGGTAGCAGGCTGATTCTCCGAGGCAGAGAGAGGAAGTCAGGTGGCACGGGACTGGGTTTTCTGTGGGGATGAGGGGAGCGGAGAGAGCACATGGACTAATGGTCTCAGGGCACAGGGGCGGGACATGGGCGGGACCTTGACAAATAAGGGGAAAAGGGGCAGGAAAATCAACGGGCCAGTCAGGAAAACAGAACTGGGGTGCACTGGCATGGTAGGAGAAAACGTTCTGGGAGGCTTCAGCCTAACCTGGGGAGATCTCTCGGGGTCTGTCCCTTTAGGGGACTCTCTTGTTCCCTGATTGGCATATCCACTGGTTCCCACGGTTGCGTGCAAGAAGAGGATGCTGAAGTTTTCTTTGTGATTAGGCTGCGCAAGTTTTCAGCAGTGTTTGTTTACAGTTCCCATTTCAGCACAGAGGGAACCCTGGGTAAAGTAGGGAGAAGAGTTAACCTGTAACTGCAGCATTGCTAACAACTGTGCTCAGCAGCAGAGATTGCTCTTGACTCACCTGTGACAGGAGGAGGGTCTGTGTGTTTTGGTTGGGAACTATTTACAAGGTGCTTTTTTTAGATGTGCTGGTTAAAAAAAACCAAAGCAACCCTGGTCATGTGTTCCCTTTAATGAATGGAGGCCTAAGAGAACGGAAGGGAGTTTTGAGGTGAAACCTTTGCATTTTGTATAATCAGAAAACTTTGAGCATTGGCTTCAAATTTAGGAGAGTGACTGGCAATTAACTCTTTTAAAATACTTACATGTTTTTTCTGGCTCTGTGTACAGTAAATACACGGTTTCCCTTGTATATCTATAATCCAGTATTACTTTTAAAATGAACTACTGAGACTGCTAACATTTATTTTCTATATGATCATTTCACTCAACTTATGTACTCAATATTCTCAGAACTACTTAAGCCTATAATTTTCTGTTGCTTCTACTAAGATGAATTCCTGCCTGCTTTCTCCTCCTTCCTCCTTCTCTTCAGAACCAGTGTTCCCAGCCACCCCACCAGTGTAGATGTTAAAACGAACATTATACTCTGTGATGAATCTCCTGTTTGTGGTCAAGTTAGGCTTTGAGCCTGCATAAATTAATCATTTTTCAATCTTAAAATTAAAAAGGCCCTTTTGAGAAACCCCATCCTTGTATAGGAGACAATGGAAAGCTGGGTCTATTATTTTAATCTATAAATACTCTATAGTCCAACTGTGAGACTCATCCTCACATCAGCATTCTGGTAAAGCCTCAGAGCTGTTCTCCTGCCTGTGTTACTCTGCATTTATGTTGGCTCAAACCGTCTCCCTGCCCTGGCCCCCTCCCTATGGACTGTTCTGCTTTACTAACCTCATTCTCTGATGTGTATTTTACGTTTTGCCGTGTAGGTCTTTCCCAGCTTTGCAGCCCCAGGCGGGCATTCTCAGAGCAAGGTCCGCTCCGCCTCATCCGGAGCGCCTCTTTCTTTGCAGGTTTGCTGTGTGCTGTGCTGTGGGGCTAGTCTAGCTGGGGTGACAAACTGTGTGGATTTGTAGTTTAGCCCTGCAAATAAGATCTCATATTTAAAAAAAAAAAAAAACTGGACAGTGGTGTTTGCTCCCTTGCCTTTCTGGATACATTCTTGAAATCCCCAGAGGACAGCAGGCGTTTAATAGTCCTCTTTGGGATTATCTGTGTTGTTTTGTTTTTGAAACTTAAATATTTAAATGTGGAATCAATATTTATGGAAATAATATTTCACAATGATGTCAAGCTTTTTTGATCTGGATTGGTTTCAACCAAACTGTTAAAATTAAAGCTAAATTAGATTCGTTCAGAATGGACATTTCTTGCTTTTAGTGGCTGAGTCTTATTTCCATGGCTAAGTAGCTTTATTTCACACATGTATTTGTAAAATATATCACATTTAAAGACTATTGAGCCTGACACACCTGTGATCTTGTGTATATGCAGACTGTGAATCTGGACAGCTTACAGCTTAGTTGAACAACCAATGCACTGCTCACAACTTAAAAGTTTTAATTTCTTCAAGACATCAATCAAAATTATTTTAAAAATACATATATAATACCTGAGAAAGCTGGTATAGGAATGAAAATGTGTTTATTTTGAGTTCTGGTGGGTTTTTGCCTATACTCTGAGTACTACAGATGTGACTGACATCCTCTTGGTATGTTAAAATTTTATTGAAAATTATCTGTGTAAAGAAACAAAGTCCTAGTTTTACTTTGCACTAAAATAGGTGTATGGACTTGAGAAAAACACATACAGGCTTCTCAGATAAGTGTTTTGGTTTGTTCAGCTAAGCAGCGTTTCTTGGTGATGGCCTTGTGCAGTGCTGTTGATCTGAATTAATGAGCATGTTTTTGTTTCATTAATTACATGGAGATCTGCAAACAAGAAAGGAACTGTATATTCCCCTGCTAATTGGTATTCCTTGTTTTACAGTTCATAGCAACCCTATGGATATGCCTGGGAGGGAGCAGAATGAGGACAGAGACAGCGGTATAGCAAGATCTGGTAATGGCAGTTCCCTGTGTTAACCCTGTAAACTCCAAAAATATTCGGTAATATTTGTCACTGGGATCTCTGCATATCATGAAGTAGTGCTGAAATGGGATTGTTCTGGTTTGTTCTATGTGACATTAATGACACCTCTTGCACATGCCTAGATGGTGCAGGTGTCGAGGGTGTGCATTAGGCAGCTCACAGTAACCTGACAGGAGTGCCTTTTATTAAAGCAAGCTGCAAATAAGCAAGGCATATTCAAATGAGCTTGCAGCATTTCTAAACAATATTTGCTGTCATCTCCTTTCCAAATCCAGGAGGCCAGGTTGGATGGGGCTTGGAGCAGCCTGGTCTACGGGAAGGTGCCCATGCCAAACCCATGGCAGGGTTTGGAATGAGATGAGCTTTCAGGTCCCTTCCAGCCCAAATCATCCTGTTATTCTGTGATCCTATGATGGTAAATGCTAAAACATGAATTTGCCTCAACAACACCTCTTTCCTCTCTCCTAATTCAGGATGTTGGACACTTGGGTTAGGATTGGAAAGGCTGTTAAAGGATGTGATCAACATTACTCCTTCCCACAAGGAATTTATTTCCCGATACTCAGGTTGCTGAGCAAGGTGCAGCCTGTGGATTGCCTATTATGTAAATCAGCAGGACTTTCCCACCCTTGTGGTGCTTGTGTGGCTTGTTAATATCATTATAACCTGGTTATTTTTATATTAGAAACATAGATAAGCAAAAGAGAAGGCACTTGAGAAGCAACACCAGTATATCTTGAGGGGCTTCATTTAGTTGCTGGTGTTATATTCCAAATGCTCTTTCTTCTGGAGAGATTTTTATTCCTCTTTTTCTTGCAGCATCTCTTAGCAGTCTGCTCATCACTCCGTTTCCATCTCCGGGCTCCTCGTTTAACAAGAGCTGTGCCAGCAGCTACCAGCGGCGTTGGCGTCGCAGCCAGACAACCAGCTTGGAGAACGGGGTCTTCCCTCGATGGTGAGCTGGGGATTGAAATGCTGCTTTGCTGCCCATACACTGTTGTCAGCTTGATTCTGCTCTTGCATATGTACATCTGCTCTTTCTGATGCTGTCGGTGGGGTATTTGCAGAGGTGTAAGTCAGGATAAACTTTTTTAGTCTCTGTTTTCCTCATGGCATTCATTGTTTTTTCACTAACTGGAAAGCCTTCAGCAACATGTAAATCTGTAGGCTGTATTTTTGAGGATAAGAAGCCCTAAAATCCTACTCAAAATACAGATTCTTGGCAGGGATGGGAGAATACCATATTCTGATCCTACAAACACTTTGAATCTGGTTCCAGACTTTTGTGATTGCAGGATCAGTTAATAGTTGTTAGTAAAAAATCACAAAGGGGTTGTTATCAAAGATGATGATTTGACAACACATGCAAGCAAAAGGTGTTTGTTGAAGTTAAATGTTCAAGAACTGAATTACACAGGAAACCAAGGTACAACTTTAAGCAATGGATTATATTAACTTTCCCTTGTGTTCATGCTCCAAGGTCCATGGATGAAAGCTTCAACTTGTCAGATGACAGCTCTGGTCCAAACCCAGGAATTGTTAGGAAGAAAAAGATAGCAATTGGGGTTATTTTTTCACTCTCAAGAGATGAAGATGAAAACAACAAATTTAATGAGTTCTTCTTCTCACACTTCCCTCTTTTTGAGAGTCACATGAACAAACTGAAGAGTGCAATAGAACAGGTAAACACAGTTGCTTTGGCTTCTTGCACTTGTACAGGCTCTATGTCCCCCCAGTCCTGTCAGATTAATTTCTAACTCCTATTGCTAGTTACAAAAGTGGGATCAGCTTGATATTGGTTGTGAGCATTGCATCACTGCAGTTAAAACTTTGACCCCTTTTGTGCCTTGAATGGTGAAAAGCACAAAAGAAGCAGAAGCTGCAAATATGCCTCACCTGTCTTCCCTCAGATGGGAAAGCTGGCACTTGTACCGTCATTTAATCACTTAAAAAATTATTTGCGTGACCAGTTGAATGAAAGATAAAGTCAAACACATTACTTAGTTTTCCATTTTCTGTGCTTCTGTAACTCTGTGTTACTTATCCGTTTAATGATTGTTTTTAAGGCCATGAAGATGAGTCGGAGATCAGCTGATGCCAGCCAGCGGAGTTTGGCGTATAACAGAATTGTGGATGCCCTAAATGAGTTCAGGTGAGCTATGTGTTTCCTGCTATGTGTTTACTTTCTTCAAAAGTACTCGAGTGTGTTTTAGAAGAATCTTCTTAGTGCAGGATAAGTAACTCAAATGTCTAAAGTCTTCTGCAAAAGTTAATACAGCGAAAGACTGGTGATACCAAGCCGTTCTAATGTGTCTGATTTTTTAGATTTTGCCAAGTGTGTGTGTCCATCAGTCCTGTGTGAAGAGGACACAAATGTTCAAGGTTTTCTGTGCTTTAGGTGATAACAAAGCTCCCAGTGAGGTCTTAAATGGTCTTTTGTGGCCCGTCGAGAGGGCGAAAAACATTGCAAAGCCCTGTTAGGGAAATCCTCCTTTAGTCTTTGTTGTCCTGATGTTCAAGCAAAGCTCACCCCTCTCTAAGTTGTGCTCTAAAGGCATTTCAGAAAAACAGCTAGGAAGAGGGAGAGCTGCCTTTTCCCACAGTAAAATGCAGTACTGTAATCTCTGGCTATTGGTACCTGCAGAGCCTCTCTGTTCAACAGTTATTATACAAAGTAACACAGATAAGCACATCCCTGGCATTTAGCTCTATTTTCTTTCCATAGTTGAAATCATGGCGGGGAGGGAGTTAAGATGAAATCCGTCTGTTTCGAGTGATTCATCTCCTCTCAGATGGGAGTGGCAGGGTGCTTACTTTTACAACCACTGTAGAGCTACTTTTTAGAGACTTTATTGAAGACAGTGCTCTGATGTTATAAAAAGAAATCCCTGACATCAGGATGTATTTTACTGAACATAGAAGGATCCTGAGGGCTCACTTATTTTTCTACAATTCCACTTCCTGCCTGAATCCCATGGATTAGGTGGCACTGCAGGATGAAGGCACAGTATATTTTTAATATTTTAGAAGCTCACCTGCAGGCAGTCACAAGGAAAGGCAGAGGATATGTCCTGTAGAGACAGGAGGCAGGAAAGAGGGAGCACGTGGGCCTTTGGTCAGAGGTGGATGGGATAAGCTGTTCTGAGAGAGGGAGCAGAGGGAGCTCATGACTGCTGGGAGCCACTGATCCTGCCCAGGGGCCTGAGACGAGTTCAGCAACTCGGAGCAGCCACGATGATTCCTCCACTCCCACAGCTCTGCTCTGCCTCTCCTCTCAGGTCTCTCCCTGAGCCATTTCTCTGCCTTCCCACCCTTGGTTAACACCAGCTCCCCAGCTGTGTTCCAAACCTTCCCCCCAAAACATTCCCCCTCAAGATATACTCAGCAGACTTTGCCCGTTCTCCTTTATCCTTCCAAGTTAAATAGTTCCAGAGGGCTAGGGGGGGGTGCCTGTCCCAAGTCAAAATTAAGAAAAAACCCTGAAAACACAGGCCAAATCCCCTGTGCTGGCTTTTCTTCCTGGAGGGATGCTCAGCAGTGCTGAGCTGGGATGGGGTGAGGAGGGCTGCTGTGGTCAGGCTGAGGAAGAAAGCACTGTCCCAGCGGACACGGGCACATTGGCATTCACTGCACACCAGGAGCTGGGATCGTTCCCATGACATGGCCACTGCATAACCAGCACTGGGAGCATGTGTCCAACCACCAGTTGTATGCAGAGGTTTCCATGGTGATATAAATATTGCTCTTTAACAGTGTAATGAACTAAATTAAATCCAGCTTAACTTCATATAAATTAATTTCCTGGGGCAGCAGCCTTTAGCAATTTTGGGTTTTGTTGGGGTTTTTTAAGGAATTGCATTTAGAAGTGGGCAACAGCCGGTGCCCCCAGCCTAGGCAGGGTCCTCGTGCCCCTGTGACATGCAAGAGCATGTGTCATCCTCATTTCTGTGACATGAAAGACCCCCTTGCTTTTCAAAGCAATGCAGGATGTGTCTGGTAAGAAGAGAGAAGTATATTTAAATACCAAAGGCTGGATGCAAAGATGCTTTGGCACAGGTTCAGCAAACCCATTTAGGACACTATTATCTCTTTAGGTGTCTGCTTTCCCACTGAAGTCACGGGGAAGTCAGGAGCCGAGTCCTTTGGTGAACCTGAGACTTGTGTTGATTCCTGTCCTCTTAGCAAATTGTGCTGGAGGGAAGAAGGGTGCTGACTTCAGTGGGTTGGTGATTCCAAAATGTAATCCTGTTGCTCATTTAACTCGTTGCAGTCTGGTTGGTTTTAAGGAGAATATTTTTTTTGTTTGTTTTGTTTGTTTTTCTTTAAACCCCCCAGATTTTCAGAGGTGCTCAAGAGTAGCTGATGTGCAGTCATCTGGTGATCAGAATAACCTCAGATCACTGGGCATGGGGGATGTGCTGCCCTGCTGATCAGAGAAGGGAATGTGCCACCCCAAAGTCCCCCTCTGCAGGGAAGGGGCTGTGGCTGTATGTCACTCCACTGCCTGCAAAAAGGGAGCTGGGTCAACTACCTGCTAGTAGTGAAGAGGGAGAAGAGAAGACAACAAAACAGAGCTTTCCTTTGCTCTTTTTGTCTTATGAGGGGGAAAACAAAGCTGCCTTCTCTGGAAGGCCCAGGCTGCTTCTGAAAATGGAGACTACTGATAAATTTGCCGTCAATTTGGTGCCCAGCTCCAGGCCTACCTTTGCATCAATAGTAACTTTACAGCAGTTTTTAATTTTCTAAAGCACTGATGGATTCAGCTATTAACACTTGACTTAGAAGCTTAGAACTCTCTGTGGATGTCAGCTGTGCAGACACATGACTTAGGAAATAAGCTACTGTACTTGCATAAACATTTTGGCTCCCCCGGTCCCTGAGGCCAACACAGCACATTGATAACACAGATTATGCATCTGACTAATACCTGTGTGGCACAAACACAGGCTGGCAAGGAAATGCTGATCACAGGGCCTGAGGAAACACCTCTCTGCTCTCTGGTAGACAGATTTGATCCTATTTTCTGCCAGTAATTTTTAAGCAGCTTATGCTGCTGTGAACTGACTGGTGTGTTCCAGTGTACTCAGTGGTACCAGCATAGGCACTGAGTTGTGGGGGAGCCTCGTTCCTGCATTCCCTGCAGTGGGGATTGCCTTTGGTTTTTTTGTTCTTTTTTTAAGGAAAAATCATCTTTGGAAGGAAGGAATGAGGATAGGGAATAAATGCATGTGAATTAAGCTTTATAAACCACCGATTTTTTTCTTTCTTTGCCATTATGTTGTGGCTCCTAAATAGCAGAGCAGCTCTGCAGGCACAGTGCTGAGGGTCAGCATTTTTTCCTTGGGGAGAAGGGGAGCTGCAGCAGGATGCTCTCATTCATGAGGAGCTGTCTGGCTCATTTGGTTTGTACAGCACCAGGGAAAGATGTCTTGGACTGGTACTGAAATCCAGGCCAAAGGCCAGGGTGGTTTGGGGGTGTACGTGGGTGAAGGTGAAGCAGGGAGCAGCCATGCCATGGTGTCTGTGAGAGCAGGGCTGCTCACCTTGGTGCCATCTGTGCCCGTAGGGCAGGCAGACCCCACAGGGATTGGGGAGGGGTTTGCTCAGGACTTCCTTTTCACTTGGCCGGGCTGGACTTGGTTGTCTCTCAAACCCTGTGAGATGTGAAGGTCTTCCCTGAGGGGCTCCTCTGGCACCTGTGCTCGGTGCTGCATTGCTGGGGCCGAGGTGCCTGGAAGCTCCAGGCTGGAGTTCAGCCTCCCAGAGGCGTTTCCAAATATAAACCAATTAAATGTACTGGAACCCTCGAAAGAGCAGTCTCTCATTAACTGAGCTTTCCTTTACATGCTGGTGTGTGTGTCGGGGGGAAGGGAGGGGAGGAGGTACTGCAGCAGATGGCCGACAGGAGAGGGGCCAATTGGGTTTTTAATGGTTGTTATTTTAAAAATCCAGTTAACTTCCCTGTAGTGTTTGAGGAGGGTTTCTTGGTGCTGTTTTTTTTGTTTTGTTTTCGTTTTTGCCCTTTGCTATCTGGCAGGAGAGCGCTTCCCTGGGTGTTTGCAGAGCTGGGAAGCAGTTAATCCTTGCCCTTGGTCTCTGTGCCATTGCTGCCTGCGCTGGCATGGAGGGTTCCCTGCACTGCAGTCACATGCCTGCTGGCCGCCGGCCAGGGCAATCTGATCTGGCTCGGAGGAAACACTATCAGCTGCAGATGCAGCCAGCGTTACCAGAATAGTAAATAACGAATCACAAGACTCGGACTATCTTTTCAACGAAAACAACTATTTTAATATGTTGGTTTTAATATAGAAGTAGTTTCTTTTTTCAAAACAGCCGAGCTGCAAGAGGCTTGGCTTGGGTTAGTTTGCATAGGGAGGAGAAATAAGCTGTATTTTAAGTAAAGTTGTGCTGTTTATCTTCAGCTTGTCAGGTCAGCTGTATCTGGGAGGTGTAGGTTTTCACACTTGTTTTGAGCTTTTAAACTCCTTGAGTTTGAGGTCCCTGGACTTGAGGTTTCTTCTATCTTTGGGCATCTTTAACATCCACTCCAGTTAATGGGCTGTGAACAGAAAGCTTTCCCCTAATAAGAACCCCCTAGTCCCAGCTTGCCCCCTGCAGAGGAATGAAATCCCAGTGCCCCAAGACTGCTGTGCTGCTGGAGACCCCCCGGTGCCCCGGAGGCAGTCCCGGTGTCCCTGGCTGTGTGCCCCACTCGTGTCTAGGCAGCAGGACTGTTATGCCCAGATCCGTCACCAGGCTGGGCTTTCCTCCCAGGACGTGACCAGCAGGAGAGGGTAACATTGAGCAGCTGGTGAGGCTGCTCCAGCAGACAGCAAAGCCTCTGGGGGCTGGGGAGTGTAGAGGTAACTCAGCTGTCCCCCTCTCCAGCACACTTGACTGTTTTGTGGTGCTCTCATCATGCTTCCGGCAGTGGAGGATTTGAAGGTCCAACCTTTGAGGAAGACAGGGTTGATTTAGGCTATTGTGAGCACGGAGAATGGATTTTGTATTTGCTGAATACTGGTAGAAAAAGTAAGGCAGAGAATGCCACTGCCCCCTCACCTCCTTCCTTCTGGAGCAGCCCTGGTGACCTCAGTCACCTTTGCTGCCCTCTGGGGAGCTGCTCTGGGGTTCTTGTCACCACCCAGCTTCTTCTGTGTCCAGTAACTGCAGTAACTGGGGGTGACTCCCTCCTCCCAGGGGAGCCCTGGCACTAGGGCAGGATGTGCTGTGCTGCTGCTGACATGCAGCTCTTACTTCCTGGGAGTTTCACTTTAAACACTAAACCATGGAAGATTTGGCACCTGCTGCTCCATTGTGTTTACCTGCCTGGTGTGCACAGCCTTGCTTCTGAAAGTGTCCATAAATTTTGAGTCCACGATATCCAGAGAAGATCTTAATAAATCAGGGGTGGTGGTAGGGATAATGGGATAATGTATATATTTGCCTTTTAAAACAAAAATACTTCGTCTAGAGAAAGTAGTGCATTAGACGGGGAGAAACCTGAGTTGCTCAGTCATTTCCCATGTCCTTTTGGGTTTTTTCAGGCTTACATTTTTACTGTGTTAAAAGTACAGCTTCCCATACTGTCATAATGTAGGCGCTGTACTTAAAACCAAACTATAACTTGTTTATATTTTAGAGGAGTTTAACAGTAATCTGAGGGATTTTAATCTGGTATTTTACTGCAGAGCCAATTTTTAATCATACATTTACTGTCTGTAGAGTCAAAAAGGATGTGGTGAGTGTGTAATAGGTACAGCCACAGGGTGACTTTGACTCTCATACTCTCTATTTAAAGCTAAAGATGTGAGCTGGTTCCCTGGTCTACACATCCACACTTGGGTGGGTTTGGCCTGGAGATACACTCAAGTTTTTAAAGCAAGGAGGAAGTTAAGGTATTTTTATAAGTCAGGTACATATAATCTTGTCCTAGTCATAAATGAAGCAGAAGTTTGTTTTTTAAAAAAATGGAGAACAAGCAGGGAGATAGCACCAAGAAGAAATCATTCATTCCTTCTGCATTCAGAGCAGGGCAGCTCTTGACTTGTGACAGGGAATGCTTGGGATCACGTCGGGTGGATGCAGGAGGAACCTGTGAGAGTCAGCTCTCCAAGGTGAAGGGTGAATTTGTACTATGTAATGAACAACACGATTTGGATAATGGTTGCTGATTTGTTTCTGATAGAAATGATAGCTGGATCTAAATGTTGCACAGAATTCTTTTAAGTTGGGATTTCTGCTTTGCTTTGCTGCTTCTTTTTTGTTTGTTTGTTTGTTTAAACTCCTGGATTTTTTGGTTTTGTTTTCTAGAACAACTATTTGTAATCTCTACACAATGCCACGGATTGGGGAGCCTGTCTGGCTCACCATGATGTCGGGGACCCCAGAGAAGAACCAGCTATGCCATCGTTTCATGAAGGAGTTCACTTTCTTGATGGAAAATGCTTCTAAAAACCAGTATGGTGGATTTTAGTTTCTAAATTACATATGTGATTGTGCCTTTTTATTTCAAACCAATTTTCAAATCAGTTGTTAAAATCCTGGTAATCAAAGAATCAAAAGGCCATCCATAAATACCTTCTTTTTGAAACAAGTAAGAAGTAATCTCATTAAATTCCTGCTTCCTCATAATCCTCTAAATTATGGTAGAGGCTGAACATCTGAAACATGTCCATAGGAAGTGTGTGATGGGTATGGATGTCTGGAAGGGGGTGAAGATACCTTACAAAATGCATTAATCTACTTCTCAGAATCAGTTATCATATGACGAGCAGGTTTAGACATTCAGGAAGAGCTGTGTCTGTAATACTGTCAGACCACAAAGTGCTCTCAAACCTTAAATCATAGTAAAATGCCACTAGAGAACTGCTGTGCTCATTAGTGCTCGCTCACCTCTCTGGCCTCAGGCCCCAGCTGTGAGCAGATGCTGAAAATTGAGAAAGAAAGTTCCTGATAAACTGGGGACAATCTGATAAATTTACTCGTTTGTCAACACTTCATCCTCTTGCCCCAGGGCATGAGTAGGGGAAGTTTTTAAAGGGTTTGTCTCTGCTGAAGTCCTAAAAGGAGCACAAACATAGTTTGGGTGGGAATGGCGCTAGCAGATGAGCTGTTTGCTCGGGGGCACTGCTCCCTACAGGGTGGAAAGGGGCTGCTGCTCCCATCCTCCAGCTCTGCCATCAGCTTTGCCATGTCTTCTGTCCCCAGATAGTGGTTNCAGGGCATGAGTAGGGGAAGTTTTTAAAGGGTTTGTCTCCGCTGAAGTCCTAAAAGGAGCACAAACATAGTTTGGGTGGGAATGGCGCTAGCAGATGAGCTGTTTGCTCGGGGGCACTGCTCCCTACAGGGTGGAAAGGGGCTGCTGCTCCCATCCTCCAGCTCTGCCATCAGCTTTACCATCTCTTCTGTCCCCAGATGGGAAAGTGATAGTGGTCACTGTGGTCCACCTGCTCCTGCCCCAGTGCAATGGGAGAAACCACAGGGAGTTGTGAGGGGCTCAAATGTATTTTCTTAAGATCAGTTGCCACTTCAGTGGAGCTTTTTTCTGGGATTGTCTCCTTTGATCCCTGCCCTTCTGAGTCCTGTACATCTTGGTTACATTTAAATAGTCATTTATTGGGGTTTGTTTTCTTTCTTTTAAGTAGAATAAGATTTCAAGTGATGGAAACAAGAGGAAAATTAAGCCCTGTATCCTTCTCAATCTAGTTTTAAGTCTCCTCTCCTCGTTTGGCTGTCTCTAGTTATGAAATGGCTGCATGGAAGCTGTAGGGTTCCTGATGCTTGTAAATTATTCAAATAACATTATTTTGAGGCATTTGACTCTTTTCCTCCCCACACATGAGCTACTGTGTCAGCAGTCACTGTGGCCTCCTGGGCCATGCTCTGCCAGGAAAACTGACTGGGAAAACTCTACAGAGCAGAAACCATGCTCTATCATTGCAGTAAATCAGATAGTTAATGTTTTTCAGGAAGGTTTTTTCACCTTAATTGCTTAGCCAGTGAAAACAGTTTTGCCAGTGTAAGAACACGGCTTCTCTGGCTGAGCTGCAGAACTTTGGGCAGGGGGGTTATTTTTGAAAGGGAGCAGCCATATGTGCTGAAATTGCACAGTAGGTTAGGTGAAAGAACACAGCACCCAGCTATTTTACAGGTTTGGTAGCAATAGTCTTCCTTCTCATCCATAGTCACAAGTCTTAAGGGTTTGGGATCTCCTTGGAGTACAGGGGCCACACAGTGCTACTGCTTTCTTACAGTGAATGAAATAAATTGGTTCTGAGATGTTTTACAACATAAAACTTGCAAAATAGGAAGTCTTATAAATATTGCCAAACAGAGGAACTGAGATGCCACAAAGTTAAAGTATTTCATTTTACTTCAAATATGTGTTCTAAAAAAGAGCTTTTCCAGGGTGGGAGGGAAGGTCCAGCCACCCTTTCTCTCCCCAAAGAACCAAGACTGAAGGGATGATCTCTGCTGATTTTGTCAGGCTGTTTCTTTAATCTTTGATCCATATAGACTAGAGCTGCTGTCAGTTTAACATCTTGAGTGTGTATCTGGAAGAAGAAAAACCCATGTTGAACGTTTTGCTTTCAGGTTTTTACCAGCTTTGCTGACTGCAGTGCTGACTAACCACCTGGCCTGGGTCCCCACTGTCATGCCCAATGGCCAGCCACCCATAAGAATCTTCCTGGAGAAGCATTCTTCCCAGAGCGTGGACATGCTGGCCAAAACTCATCCCTACAACCCACTGTGGGCACAGCTCGGTACGTGGCAAACGCCTCTAAACCACTCAGCAGCTTTGTATAAATGGGAATGCATGAGGTGGGATTTATGGTGCTTGTTACTCCCCTCCCAGGTTATTTATTTTTTAATACAAAATGAGACAAAAGTGTGTTTCAAGCTTAGAGGTGGTCGTTGTATTTTTTTATGCTCTAAGTTTTTAAGGCATTATCCATTGTAAAATATTAGCCAAAAAGTAAAGCTCTCTTTAGTCATCTACATTGGGTCCCTCAAGGTCACCTGCCCTGGTGCTGGTGGAGGATTCCAGGCCTCCTCTGGTCCTCCTCCTATAAGGAAAATCTGCTTTTAGTTTTTAGGATGCTGCTATCACTAAACCTCATTCTGGAATGAGCAAATCAAGAAAATCCATCTTTTGATCAGAAGTGAGCATACTTTTAATACAATGGAGTGATGCAGAACAGGAACTCATAGCTTGGCAAACCCCAGGGAAGGTCTCAAAGCCCAGTCAGTGGTGTAGCTGGTCACACTGTCTGATAGTTGCCCAGTAGAGAGGAGCAGGTGAGGTCAAATTGTCCTACTCTGCACACACACTCTCATGGAATTTGATTAGGGAAGGAAGGGTTTTGCAAGGTTTTCCTATTCTTGTACAGGTAGGAAAGGCCAGAGAGTTGGCAAGAAAACTTGATTTCAGACCTCATGTGACTTGAGGGACCCACTGTGGTTAGGGTGGCCTTTGAGAGGACTCCTTGTCCCCTCACCCCTGCAGTCACGCAGTGCCCTAATACCTCCAGAACACACAGGCACAGGCACTTCCCCTGGTGACTCGAGTACAGCCAGAACACCCCATCTAACCCATGGCAGAGCTCAGGGAGGGGAAGAGGAGGTTGGCTTCAGCCATGCACCTGCCATGGTCACTTTTTGTCCTCATTCCTGGCATAGGTTTGTTTCTTTCACAGCTTTCTCTTGTGGATAAAAGTTCAGCCCCATTCCCAGACTCTCCAGGGTAATTTGGCACAGATGCCTCCTCTCTCCCATGGCTTTATAAGGATCCCAGGAGATGAGCCTCCAAAGCTGGAGTGAGATGGTGTGATTGCTCCCTGATGTGCGAGATCAGATGTCCCCCTGACCAGTGGCTCACCTTACAGATGATACCAACAGCATCTTTGGGATTCTCTTATTGAAAACAAAATACAGCATAGCTGTTGTAACTCTACTGCTTTAGTATTTCTCTCTTGTAGACCTAGTCTTTGAAAACTGGCCCAACAGCTGGCTGTTACAAGAATAAATTATTGCAAAGATGCCAAATAATTGTGTGTTTAATTTCCTGTCCTAGGTGACCTGTATGGGGCCATCGGATCACCTGTCAGATTAGCAAAAACAGTCGTGGTTGGCAAAAGACATGACCTGGTCCAGAGATTGCTTTACTTCCTCACTTACTTCATCAGATGCTCTGAACTTCAAGAGACACACCTTCTGGAAAATGGGGAAGATGAGGCCATCGTCATGCCCGGCACTGTTATCACTACCACACTGGAGAAAGGAGAAGTGGAAGAGTCTGAGTATGTGCTTGTCACAATGCACAAGAACAGGGGCAACTTGCTACCCACCGAGTCTGAAGAGATGAGAGCTCCCAACTGCAGCTGTAAATATTGCAAGTGTCCCATTTCCCTCGCACAGAACATTGAAGGTGTTGCACAGCTAGAGAGAGAAGACATGCAAAGCACTCCTAAGGTAGAGCTGGAATCTTCTTCAGATGAGAACAGAACCATCGTTCCTGAGGATGGCCAGGAAGATGCTGGGGATGTGACACAACCAAGGCCCTGCCTGGACACCAAACTAGAGACTGTGATGTGCACAGGGTCAGCTTCACCCGAGAAATGCATGGGGACAGAATCTTGTTTGGAGCCAACAGCAAGCACGTGGAGAAGTGAGGACATGCTGGAGCCAGGCAGCCAGGCGGGAGGTGGGACAAGGACACCTGGGATTGCTGTGGAGAAGAAGCCGCCTGATAAGCTCTTCATGGACACGTTTCCATGCAGCGCTGCCGAGGTTCAGACAAAGGTGACTTTCCTCATCGGAGATTCCATGTCACCTGATTCAGACATTGAACTGAGAAGTCAGGCAGTAGTGGAACAAATTGCCAGGCATCACAGCCCGCCAGCAGCGGAGGCAGGAGTGTCTGCTGATCAGAACTGTGAAGCTAAACAAACTGTTGAGGACCAAAATAGAGACTGTGGGACAGCTGAACCCTTTCCTCAAGTTGCTAGTGAGCGTCAGAGCTGGAACCCAAACCCATACAGTGCTGAGAGCATGAGTCTGTTTGATGAATATTTCACTGATGACAGTTCAATTGAAACCCGGACTATTGATGATATTCCAGGGCAAGCAGCTACGGGCCTTCTTGCTCACGACAGTAGTTTAGAATTTTCTAAAAAGCTGTGTACAAAGGCTTGCAAACCACCTAGTGAATTTTGTAAATTCCTGGACTCTGTTCGGCAGGAGACCTACAAAAACTGCTTTAATGAGCAGGACCAAAGAGAGAAGATCTCTATTCACGTCCCCCATGGGGACAGAGAAAATGTAGAGAAAAAAGTTGCCCCGGGAATTGATTGGGACATTCCAAGAAATGAGAGTTCAGACAGTGCCCTGGGTGACAGCGAAAGTGAGGATACAGGCCATGACCTAACTAGACTGGGTGGTAACTATTATGGAGGAGAGCAAGAAGATTGGGCAGAGGAATATGAGATTCCCTTCCCTGGGTAAGTACTGTTCAGCACTAACAGAGCCTAAAAACGATGGAGCCTCTTCTCATGTCATGTATTTGGAGGACTGTAGCCTAACTTGGCATCAGGGATTGGAAAAGGGTCTCTTGAGCTTGCTGATTGTTGAGGAATATTGAGAGATCAGTGATCTAGAAAAAGATACTAATGGTGTATTGTGATCTTGGCTTGTATTCTCTGCTTACATGATGGGATGACTGCAAAAGCTGACTGTAAACTCTTTTAGAAGTGCTTGACTTCAAGTTAGAAGAGAGAAAAAGTAGAAATGCAACTGCTGTAAGCTGAATTTGCTGTTTACTGTTGTACATCTCTTTGATATATCTTTCTTGCAGGTCAAAATTAGTTGAAGTCAACTCTGTCCAGCCCAGTATTGCCAATTTTGGAAGATCCTTACTAGGAGGCTACTGTTCATCTTATGTCCCTGACTTTGTTTTGCAAGGAATAGGAAGTGATGAAAAGCTGAGGCACTGTTTGGTGTCAGATTTGTCTCATGCTGTGCAGGTAATTAAGCTATATTTGGTTAATGTATTTCTCACAGTAGGGAAAGGTAAATGTTTGTGCAGGTACAAACCTACTGGAAGTGGAAATATTTCCTGTCACAACTCCTGTCAGATTTCTCCAGTCCCAGGTCACCAATTTTTTCTCCTCTCTCAATTAATGTATCTGAAAAACATGGATATTTCACTGCAAATCTGGAGCACAAAACATCAGACTCCCACTGAAGCCAGCTGAGAGGCTTGTGCCCTGGGAAGATGGGTCTCAGTGCTAAGCTGTATCACTGTCTCCTGTAGGCTTGGCAGCTGATGGTTGTGTCCCCACAGGATGGGATAACATTAAACAAGCCCAAATGCTGAGGTTATGCCTCTCTTCCTGGGCACAGAGTCCTTGTGCAGTGGTGCAGAAGCTCCCATTGCTCCCTCCTCTGTCCCTGCACATCTGACCAATATGCTGCCGCTAGTGTGGCAGAAGGTGTTCTCCATCAGGAATGCTCAGTGTTTTGGGGACGTTTCTCCTTCTTTGGGATGGTAGTCCATGTGTCCAATAGCACTGGATAATGGTCTGAAGGGAACTCGTGCTTCTCATGTGTTGGAGATGATCTCTTCTCCACAGAAGTTTCTCCCTAGATGAACTGGGGCATGACTAGGAAGTGTGGTATTTCCTCCCTCTTTTAGTTACCAGGAAAGAAGTAGAAAGCAGGTTGTCACTGAAAGTGTGACATCTGCTCCCATCTAGTTTATTCCCCAGAGAATAAGGAAAAACTTACTGGTGAGCAGCCACTTTCCTGAGACCTTCCAAAAAGTCCCCTTTTCCCTACTTCTCACGTTAACGATGTGCATTAGACCTGTGGCCCTTCTCTGCATGCCTGTCCCCCTGCCTTGTGCCCAGCCCCACAGGGGATGAGTTTTGCTCCCTGAGTGGTTGTTCCAGGGGCTTGTTTAAGCTATTTGGGAAGTGTAATTGAACTTCAGGCAAGAGAGGCAGCAGTGTGAGGCACCTGCTGCTGTGGCACAGATGTGTCTGAAATACAGCCTGAGAGAGATTTTTATGCTAATCTTCAAGTAAAACAATAACTGCATCCCAGTGCCTGTATGAAGCCCTTGTGGGACTCTTTGGAAGTGGATAATTGCTAACAGTTCAGTCCAGAAAACGTATTAGGGAAGGACAGTGGGTTTCCAAATACTCCTTTTTTTGAACCCTTTTTCATGGCTTTGGAGAGATGGAACACCAGCTGGGGGGAATGGCAAGGCACAGGCTTGGTTCCTGACTCCCTCTGCTGGCATCCAGTGGCCAGGAAGGAAAACCAGTGACAGCTGGGAATAATCTGACCTCGTTAACGCAGCCACGCTGAACAGCAAGTTGGATTTTTGGTGCTTTCAGTTTTAGGAATTTAAAATACACTTTAGATATGTCAGAATTCTTTATATCAAATACCAAAAGATGTAACTGTCAGCCAGTGACACACTTTAAAGCCTGGAAGAAAGGGTAAAACAGCCACTATGCTTCTAAGACTGTGCCTTGCTCACAAAACCTCTCTGGTTTTAATGGATGGAATGCAATGTGGGCAGATGTGTTTTAGGTGAAGCAGTGTCTGGGACGCTACCCTGCTATCCAGGGATGCTGTCCTACTACCCCGGATGGCGAAGTTTTGTGAAAAGACTGCTGTCATTTGTCATTCTTAGGGTTCTGCTCTTCATTTTTTTGTTCCTAGCACCCTGTTCTGGATGAGCCCATCGCAGAAGCTGTCTGCATTATTGCAGACACGGACAAATGGACGGTGCAAGTGGCCAGTAGCCAGAGACGAATGATTGAGAATAAACTGGGAAAAGAAGTGTTAGTCTCCAGTCTCGTCTCCAACCTGCTTCATTCCACTCTTCAACTTTACAAGCATAATTTATCTCCAAATTTTGTAAGTCTAAATGGAAATTATGAGGGTGATGGTTTTGAAGCACCCTTTAACTTAATAGGTTAAAGGGATGTAAGGCTCTGCCTAGTGCTTTTATCCATAGCCAGTGCATCCTCTGGTGTAGCTGTTTGAGATGCCTATTGAAATGCCACTCTAATCGAAACAGCTGCCTCATTAGTTTTGATTTAACACATAATCAAAGGCTTCTGCTCAAAAATGAAAGTCTTGCCAGTGAATATGTCACCTAGAGACGGCCACAGAACAGGCAACAGGGGTATGGGCTCTGTGCTTTCTGCTCTTAGGCTGGTTTGGTTCTCTCTTCTCCCTGACACAATTTCCTTTGCTTTTTAGTGTGTGATGCACCTGGAAGATCGTCTGCAGGAGCTCTACTTCAAAAGCAAGATGCTGTCCGAGTATCTCAAGGGCCAGATGAGAGTCCATGTCAAGGAGCTGGGCGTGGTGCTGGGGTATGGTCACAAACTTCTCCCAGCAGTGCTGCCCTGGGTGTCCTGGTGCAACTCCTCTGCCTGGGCTTGTTCCTAAGCACAGCAAAATGGATTCCTAAACAGGACCAGAATTCCTAAGTTACCCATGGCTTCAGGCTTCTTCTTAGCCATTGCTCGATCCCAAGGATCTCCCAGCCTTTCTGTCTTCCCTGCGGGCAGGAAGATGGGCTCAGCACTCCGGAGCTTGTTAGACTCCCTTCTTAGTTGGTCAGTCATCACTGAACAGCATGGGGCACCTGATTCCTCCAGGTTGACTTTCCCTACATGGCAGGAAACCCTCTCTGTGTCATGTAAGGCACATAATACCTCTCTGTGGGTGTGGGGCACAGGCAGAGGAGCTATTTAAGGGGTGTTTATAGGAAGGCTCTGAGTATGTTTTCCTGCAGAGGAGTACAGGGTGAGCAGGAAGGCACATAGAGCATGCATGGTGCTGGGCATGGCAGTTTAGCTGGTCCTCTGCTCCTTTGCTGTGTCCCCCAACTATTATTCCCTTTACTGTGAGGTTAGGCAGGAATTTTCCTCCCTCCATCTGTTTCCTCCCCAGTTTGTTGGCCCTGTTAAAAACCCACCAGACAGGTGGGAGCTCAGGCAGTGCTGACACTGTGGGAGCAGGCGCATCTGCAGGGGTGGGAGGAACAATCTGGCAGCTGCAGTGTGTAGCCCGTGGTACAAGTGCTGGGGCTTGCGCAGACAGTGTGGGTTCTGACACGTGTTCAGCCCAGTGATGTTTTGGGTTGGATTAAACATGACTCTTCTGCTTCCTTTCAGGATTGAATCCAGCGACCTCCCCTTGCTGGCAGCTGTAGCGAGCACTCACTCTCCGTACGTTGCCCAGATCCTTCTTTAAAATGCCAGAGGCCACAGACATTGACTTTTTGCCTCTCTGGAAACAAAGTGGAAGACAACTTGTTCTGGCTGCTTTCTCTTTGCAGCAAGTAAAACAAACTGCTTGTTGAGCTGCAGGACCTCCATATATGACTGCACGGTGTGCAAACAGTTGGAGACTTCTCTTCTCCCACTTGGTCATTTATAAAAAAGGATAAAGGAAAGAAGAAAACTGAGTAAGCCCGAGATTTCAGCCACAGAAAAGTGGAGATTTTAGCAAAGCTGAAGAGATGCATTTTTTAGCAGTTTCTGCCACTATGGCTGACTGTGACTTACACTGGGGAATGGAGGAAGAACTGCTCTGAGAAATACATGATGCCATCACCCCTTATAAACTGAACAAGAGAGCAGCTGCCTTCAGCCAGGCTTCAGCTGATGAGGATCGTGTTAGGATCTGTAATTCTCAAGCTGCAATGATTTGTAAACAACTTCTACTTTTTCATGTCATAGTCCAATTCTGAATACTTCCCGGAGGAAGAACGGGGCAGGAGCCTGCTTTTTTTTGTAAGAAGCTTATTAATGACAGTCAGCTACAGAATTTATTTAGGCTCTTTCTCCTGGGAAGAGGAAATAGTGGGGGACAGAGGGCAACAGGGAGGAGGAAGGAAGAGGCCAAGAGACAAACTAGTGATGGAGATTCTTGGCTGGATGCTGTAACCAGTATTAAATGTTTATAATGTTTAAATGTTGCTTTATACTAAATGATGCTTTTCTTCCTCAATGTAATCAAAATGTTAAAAACAAAAATAATCTAAAGAGAGCGTTGGCTGAAATTTCCCAATGGGTTCCCCAGAATGACATGACAATTACCTCTAACTTTTTTATGATCTATAATGTTCTTGCAACATCATATTCTTTTTACAGCAGTCAGTCAGCTATTGAAATAATGAACTAGAAATAATTGTACCAAAGCATTGGGGACAAAACTAGTAGACTATTACCCTTAATTGCTCAGGTAACTAATTGATACAATTTTTTAAACTGTTCTACAAAAAAAAAAAAAGAACACTGATTACACCATAGTGTAGTAATATCCAAAATATTTTTTGACAAATATACTGTTGCTGCAGATGACTCTAATCCCTTTTCTACTCACTCGTGCAATTACCAGCAGGAAATGTTGTTTATTTTATTGTCAGCATTTCTCTGTTACTCAGCCATCACTGGTTTGTCATTGTATATACAATAGCTGTACAAGTAGCTGATGGACCCAACCTGGTGTAAGTAATGTAAATAGACAGTGGGAGGTGGATTATGTTTTTGAAGGCTCTACTACCTCAGTTTAACTGGACACTTCATTCTAGGCTTTGCTTTGCATATTTGTCCTAGCAGCCAATTAATGTCACTGATTTCAACTTTTGTTTTCATCTGTAAGGTTTAGTATATTGAAATACATGGATTATCCACACAAATAGGAGACACGTATTCACTTGGTTGCTAAACTCTATAAAATTTCTATAAATATGTCATTCTGTAATTATCTTTTCAATAGAACAGCACGCCTGCTATTGTTGTTTGCAAAGTTACTTTTAAGTACAAATCTATTTTAACGGTTTGATAAACTTGAAAACAATAGGAGAGATCCCTGCCCCACCTCTGTCAGTGATAGACCTCTCCTCCCTTCCTTCTCTGGGGCCAGGATTCATCTGGGGTAGTTTTTCAGTACAATTTAAAATCTGTCACCTAAAACTCCGTTCCAGGGAGATCTACATGGCAAACCCACCCTCCCTTCCGTGTAGGACTGGGTCTACATCAGGAAGTGACCCCAACATTAATATAGGCAGTGTCATTGGAAACTCTTTTGTATATAAAATCTAATGCTGACTGCTGCAGGGGGAAAACTCATGTTTAATATGTGATCCAAGGATTTGTTTCTCCCATTTCTCAAATGTCCTTTCCTTGCCACACAATTATATTACATCTGGCTCTTGGAGTGAGCACAGAACAGGGGCCTAGTTGTGTAAACACATTTCTAATGAAATGTAGGATTGCACTCAAAACATGGTTGTTTAACTCTTTGCTAGGATATATGGTGTATGCAGTAGTTGTATTCCATGTTGTATATAGACTGGCAGCAGTGACCTGGCGCTGTCTGTGCTGCCAGGGCTGGCAGAGGAAGGTTCCTGCCTGTGCCTCGGGAGGTTCTGTGGGTGAGTTCATCCATAGCACATGCCCAGAGAGCTGGGCAGCTGCACCCTCACCCCGGCATCCCCCAGGACTGAGCTCATAATGATCCTTACAGGAGAACCCTGGTCCTCTTCCTTTAAGCCATTATTGTGCAAGTTGTTGGGGTCACTTTGAAATGGGTTTGACTCTCCAGAAGGGCCCTCGCACGGCTTGCAATAAGTATTAACATGAGAGCAGAAGGAGGTGGCTCCTGGGTGGCACCTTCTCTGCTGCCCTCTGCCCAGCACCACCCAGTAATGGCGTTAATGATGTGTTCAGCCAGTCCCAGACGGAGCAGCCACGGATGCAGCTTCCTCATCATCCTCCCACAGTGCCGGTCCCTCCTGGCATGGCAGCACCCTCTCCACCTCTCAGCAGTATTGTGGGCAGAACACAACCAGAACCCTCGTGTGATGGGAAGTTTTTCTGTGAGTTAACTTTTTGGGTACATGAACAATGTGGTACATATGTCTGCTTGTTAAATAATATGAAAAGGGATTTTTACAGGATATAGCATTGACTTTTAAAAATACATCGCAATTCTTTTATATGAATAGAAAACTAATGTTTGCTTGATTTCTTTTTTCCACTATTCCCAATCTCCATTATTAACATGTCTTAATTTTCTGGCTGAAACCTAAGTGTACTAGGCACACAAATTAGCAAATTCAATTTTGTTGCAATTGGCAAACACTGGGCTGCTAAGAACAAAAAACTGTTTAAAAGAACAGATTTTACACCTTGCATATGTTTTCCCTATTAGTTCTTTGAGATGTTTTATGACAATTTTTTGCTTTCTCTAAATTATTTAGATGGTGGTACCTGTAAAATGCTGGGTAAAATGTACATACTTGTTATCCCTTCTGTTTTTGTATATATTTCCCAAGATGTGCACTTGTATTATAATAACCATTCCCAATTTTAGGGGAAATTTGTGCAATAAATACAGTATGTCAGTTTAGTTCTGGTACCTTTTGTGTCCCTGTTTTGACATGTGGTATGAGACCATGAGTGAGTCAACCATCTCACACTTTTTTGACATGTGGTATGAGACCATGGGTGAGTGAACCATCTCACACTTGATACCTGTCTCCTCTCACCTGCCCGTTTTGGGGCATGATTCTGGCACTTGGCAGTGCTGCAGCCATTTAATTTGGAGTCTCGTAAGGAATTAATTGTTTCAAATAGGAATTTGTGATTGAACTTGCTGTCCCTTCAGTTGTAAATGTTGTTGGCCCCCAGAAAGCAATAGTGAGATGGGAGGGAGGTCCTGATCCACTGTACCGATGCTTGACTTTGTGTGAGGTGAACAAATGTAGGCAGAAAGCCATGGTCTTCCACTGGTTCATACATTCATTCCTAAAGTGACCTGCAAAGCAGTTTGTCACACAGGTGTTTGCCGTTGTGTTTGTCACTGTATTTGTGCCCACCTTCCTGAGTACAGTCCCTTTTCTGTCTCTCTGGGCCACTGCACAGGAATGAACATTATTGAGGAGTCTTCGTAAGGTATTATTAAATCTAAGTTCAGATTGTGATTACGGTGCTGCCAAGAAAAGTGAAGTAATAATCATACAGCAGGAAAACAATTAGGAAGATGTAGTGGAGTATACAAATGAGGCTTCAGAGCATCTGGGTTAAATAAGGTCCTGTGTTCCCAGAGAATGGAAAAAGAACGTGCAGAAGATGGAAACCTTTGCCCGAAGCAGCTGCATCTTCTATTTTTGATAAATGCTCCATAGTTTCCTGCCCTGGTATGTACCTGCCCCAGGTGCCCTTGCCACACGCGAGGTGCAGGATGAGCTGAGGGACGAGCTGAGGTTAATGTCCCTGAGCCCTGTCTCGCAGTGACCAGCTGTTGGGCAGGGGACACTGCGGGTCCCACATTCAGCACAGCCAGACAGCACAGGAGCCTTCTAGGATTTCCACTTGCACCTGCCAAGTCCTGTCCTGTAAAAGGATGCCTGTGACTGGAGTGTTTGGAAGAATGGAATTTGTTCTCTCTCAGAAGAACGAAAGCCACAACAGCTGATTCTTGGGTGCTTAAACTGGTCCTGTGACACCACCGTGAGCTTCCCCTGTGAGCCGGCATGAATTGCTCTGACTCTGCCTTCTCTGTTCCCAGCCTAAGTAACACTGTACCAGTGGCTCAGTGCTCAGGGTGGGTGTGTCAACACAAGCATCAACACAGCATCCCTTGCCTTTCAATACTAATAACACAGGGGGTTATTGCTGGCCTGGTGTGCTTGTTCTGTGACGGATTCACAAGGCAGAGCGTGCAGTCCCACAGCAGCACTGAAGCAGGCAGCTCCAGCAGAATCTGCAGCAGGAGATGTTTGGCTTTAGCTGGGAGCTCTGCCATGGGACTCGGGTGATGTGCCCTGTGCACTATCAGACCTCCTGCGCGGCTTCTTGGGCTGAGTGCACCTGACAGAGGGCAGAGAATTTTGTGTTACCAGAGTAGATGGTCATGAGGTGTCCTCCTGATGGGCATGGCAAGGGTAGCTGGAGTCATGTGTCTGCGTGGGTGTTTGGCAGCGATGATGTGAGCAGTACATTCAGCAGTATAATCACTGCAGCATCCAGAAAATGCTGCTGTTAATGCCCAGAATTGATTTCCTTTTTAACTTTCCAGCTAGACTAGGACATAGTACTTGCTAGCCAATATTTTTAATGTATTGTTACTTCTTTTCTGTAATTCCCTTAATTTTCCTGAAACAGAAGAGAAAGCTAATTCACTTAGCTGGGGTAGAGGCAGGAATGAAGCCACATGCAGCCGAGTACCACGGCGTCTCTCCCACATTATTCCCAGGGGTCTGCAGAAGAGGATATGATTGTTTTCTGTGTGGCTTAGTGCAGAGTAACCACAGGACAATTTCTGGATCCACAGCTGGGAAGCAGCTTGGTGTGTTGGTTGCACAAAAGCACAGAGCTCCCAACAGCTCTCTGCTGAGCTGCTCTTGCTTTCTTCTCTCTTAAACACTTATTTTTAAAATATAGTGGCCTTGTAATTGGAGGTTAAAGTAAGCAGAGAGCCTGGAGATACACGTGTTTTCTGAGTCTCTGTGCTGCAAGGAACATCTCTGTTCATGTGCTGCAGCATGCACATTCTGTTCCAGCCATCCCCTCATTTATTTTGTGGTACAGGAGCAGTTACAGGCTTCGCACACCACCCCTGTGGCCTTCTTGTCTTCCCTCTGTACAATAACATCATCTTCGCTGTTGCTACAGGCAAAGCTAAATACACCAGTGCTTCAGGTTTTGGAAAGTGTTGTTCATGCTGGCTGGAGATGCTGCTTTACTGGAAGCAGTGTTTTTCTGTTTTGACAGCCTAAGAACCACAAGCTCAAATCCTATGGGATCTGTCCAGGCTTTTGGAGCAGAACCTGATTCCCCAGCAGCGGTTGCTTTGCTTTGAGAGCCCTCTGGCAGAGGAGCTGGAAGGTAAATCACCTGTGCCCAGTGTGCCTGGTTGCTTTCCCAAAGGGGTGGGTAATATTCCCCTTGCTATGGTCAGTGGGAAGAAACAAACATTGCAGGTCAGGCAGCTCAGCACCAAGGAACAGCATTGAGAGCTCCTGCCCCAAGTGGCACAGAAAGTGCCAACATGGAGCATCCCATGGGGCTGTGGGTCCTGGTGGAAGGTGTTGGAGAGGTGTCATGTGTTGGAGAGGTGCTGTGGCTCTCCTTCCACCGAGGGTCTGCTGCTGCACAGCATTTTCTGCTGGCCTGCAAGGCTGGACAGTTGTGTGGCCTCTGGAAATGGACAGCTTCACGTAAGCCCTCGTGTCACCCACCTGGGTCTTGCTCAGGCTCTCTGCTCTCTAGCAGCTTGTCTGCTCCTAGAAGCATAGTAGCAGGAAGCAGCATGTTACTCCCAAGTATTTGTTTATTTTCCTTACCAAAAATATTTGTACAGCGTCAGAATTTGATTTCCAAACCTCTGTGTGTTCCAGCTGTTTGTTCCCAGCTGGAGCTTAAGACATCATCTCCGAGGGTGGGGATCACTGCCTGAGCTCCTGCCTTCAGCTGCGCTCCTGAGAACCAGCTGCAGCAGGGCCTGGAGAGCTCTTAATGCCCAGCACTGGTAGTTGTGGCACGGGAAGGTGCAGGAGTAAAGGCAGGTGACAGCAAGTAGGTGGTCCTGTAGTTTGGGATGTCGGTGATAAGGAAAGGCTACCTGAAGCACATCAGGCGTGGTTTGCGGTGAGGCACCCGGCAGCGCCTCCTATGCCCTGCATGACCTCAGAGGACACGGCGGTGACACGGGTCCTTCCCCGCCAGTTCAGCGTCAGCGGAACGCCGCGCCTGGACGCTGCCTCTGCCCGCTCCCTGTTGCTGAAAGCCTCCGCGGGTTGAGCAACGCCCCCGGGGGCCGGAGCTGTGTGAGCAGGGAAGTGGAGGTTCGTGCACCCGGATCCGGCCCCCCGGCCCGCGGGGAGTGCCGCGGTGCGCTGCGGCCTGAACAGCCGGGCCGGCCGCGGGGCTGCCTCCCGCTGGCACTGACGCGGGCGCCGACACTCGCTCTGTTTCAAGGCCAGGTTTCCCCAGAGCTCGATCTCGGAGCCCTGCAGTTCAGCTAGGCAGCTGTCCGGGTGCTCAGACACCAGCGAGGGCGAGGGACCGTGATTCCGGGGCAGAGCTGTGCTGCCGGGCGGCCCCGAGGAGCCATCCCGGCCCAGCCAGCAGATCCTTATTGCAACATCCCAAAGGAAGTATTTGGGCCGCAGGCTCGTCCCGCATTTCCAAAGCAGCACAGGAGATAAGCAGATGCCTTTTTCTTGTGACACAGCTACTCTGCCTTCGGCCCAGCTTTGGCCAGGCCCCCGGCTGTGAGACGAGCTCCCAGTCCGAGTGCTCGTGGGACTCCTGGGATGATTCACCTCTCACTCCACCTTCGTGCTTTCAGTTTGCTGTTGTTTTCCTTAAGGACCTGCAACCCAGCACCTTTGGTAACAGTTTTACTGTAGATAGAGCTTCTCAGAGATGAAATTACAGACCAAGGAAAATCTTAAGGAAGAACGAGACGGGGGTGGCAGGATGGAAATGTCCTCCTCTGGCTCATCTTTTTTCCATTAAAAAACCGGAACCTTGTGTGAACGAGAGGGAGCCACTTCCTCTGACACAGGTCACAGGGGAGCACGGGGCAGGGGAGCCCTACGGTGCCGCAGTAGCAGAGGTCAGGGCCATCCCTGCACCACTGTGTTTTAGCCTGTAAAGACATTGTGTAATGCTGGTATTTTTTGGTTTGAAGATTTCAACTATCCTGTGCTTTCTAAAACGCTGAGAGAGAGGAACTCTCTCCAACCACCGTGCCCTTGCCTGCTCCCATTGTTCCGTTTCTAGCGCTAACCAGAGTGTCTGTTTAATCTGGAATTTGCTTTTCCTTTCTCGTTAACTCCTTAAGATGAGCTTTGATTCCACTGGTTGGACAGACTCTGCTTTTTTCTTACGGAAGAGCACTAAGGAGGAATGGGGAATCGTGCAGATCACGTGCGGCTCTGCTGTGCTGGAGCAATCGCAACCAATGCTGCTCTTGTCATTATTTCCTGCCTGAGCAGGAGGGGCTGAAGTTGCAGCTCTGGGACACATGAATGTGTCACTGGTGGCATTGCTGGGGCTCGGTGGGAGAGCTGAAGGTTCAGTTTGTCCTAGGTTCTTAATGGAAAACAAATGTTTTCCTTAAGTGGCATTGAAGATGAAGGCAGTGTTTCTTATGGAAGTGCACGTAGCTGGGCTGAGGAAGAGGCGTGAGAACATTTCCTTGAGAAATGAGCTTCTTCCTTCCCAAAGGCTCATTAATTTAGTTTTCTTGGCTAATCAAATGAATTTCTAGAATATTTTCACAGATGTCACCAAAAGAAAAGTGGTTTATGAACAGCCTGGAGCCAGCACAGTGGTGAGGGTGCCTGGAGGCAAAGCCCAAGTCTGTGCAGTAGTGACCCCAGCAAGGCCCTTGGCCAGCTCCCAGTGCTGACTCTGGGCCACTGTTGGGATGTCTCCTGAGCAAACACCCTCATTTAGGACCTTTGGGGTGGCAGTGGCAAAAAGTCACTATGCTACAAAGGTGTCTGTAAACAGTGACTTTAGGGCAGAGGGTACCAATGGGTTTATGTGCTTGATTTTCCTGCCAGGGATGCTTTTCACTTTGGAGAACTTAAATGTGTTGCAAAGACTACATTCAGCATTTCTTCTATAGTTGCTTCTATAATTACTTCAAAATTACAGCCATGAGCAATTATAGTTTTCAATAGCTTACTGAGTGCACTGAATCCTAAGAAATTAACTACCACATTTTCAAGGAGCAGATTTATTAATAGCAGCTGTAACTAGAAATCTTGTCTAATTTTGATCACTACCAAAAGACATGAAAAAGTAAGGGCTCCTGTTTTCATGTATTAACAATAAGACTGATAAAATTTGTGGGAGATATTCTGGGCGAACAAGAAAATTACAGCTGTGTTCCTTGTGCTGCAATAATTAATGATCATGCACTTTATTCTCCAAAGCTGTTTTTCTTGTACAGTTTAACTAAAGGTCTTGATCTCTGTCATTTCACACGACATTGTTCTGAGGATGGTTAGGCTGTAAAAGCCATCAGCATGAAGAATTTATTTTTCAAAATACAGCTTAACTCTCCAAACTATTTCTTAAATTATAGGTTAGTGAAAAGCAGGCCCTTCCCATGGAAACAGAGGTTTTAAGGAACTGTAGACTTGAACTCATTTAGTATTAAAATCAAGGCTCTATCTTGGGATGTTAAGAACCCCCATTTATCCTGGCAACTGCAGTTCTTCACAGCTGTGAATTCAGACACACATTTTTCAGGGGAAAATAATCCTTAACCTAAATAGAACTTTTCAGATATTTTGAGGTTGACTGTTGCTTCCTTGTCTGTTTTTTCCCACACTGGCTGGCTGGGAAGCTGCTGACTCTGCTGGATCACAAGCTCCTACAGCAGCTCATCCTTCCAGTGAAGGAATCATTTGCTCTGCTGGAGCCCATGCAGGGTATGTCCAGTCCAAGTCATTAGTCTCAGAAATGTGGGGTGAATTCCTACTTTTTCAGGATGTGAACAACAGGTTTGGAGGAAATGTCTTCCATCAGCAGTGTCTGTCTTCTGCCTTCATCAATTACAGTCAAAGCATGAAAGCTCATTAGGCATGATTTGGCTATTTCCTGTTCAGGCTGTCAAACAGAGAGGCAGCTGAGCAGCATTGCTGGAGCATGTGATGGTCTCATTCTCTCAGCGAGGGAAACACTCTGCAACAGAACCCTCATCCCCTCCTTGCCCATGGTGTTTAAACTAAATGGTTTTAAATTAAAAGAGGGTCGATTTAGGTTAGATATAAGGAAGATGTTTTCTGCAGTGAGGGTGGTGAGGCCTTGGCACAGGTTACCCAGAGAAGCTGTATCTGCCCCATCTCTGGGAGTGTTCAAGGTGAGGTTGGATGGGGCTTTGAACAACCTGGGGTAGTGGAACCCCTTGCTGATGGCAGGGGGTTGGACTGAGATGACCTCTAAAGGTCCCTTCTAACCCAAACCATTCTGTGATTCTGTTATTGTCTAAGTTCCTGACAGCTTCATCTGCTGGACCACCATCACTGCACCTCCAGGTTTTGGGTGTCTGTGACACCTGTCTCCACTCCCACTGTTGCCAGATCCCAGGACATGGCTTTGCTGGTGATTCCCACCCTAGGCCCAAGGTGCTGCAGAGCTCTGCTCTCCCAGTTTCTTATTGCAATATTCTTCTTGCCAATTTTGATTGCAGATTCTTTACCATGTCTATGCACATCCTTCTTTAGACCACAACTGGAAAAAATTCTGGGGTGGTTCCTGCTCAGGATCTCCTTAACTGCAAATCCACAAACTGTTTCCATTTCTCTTGGTACCTCCTTCAAAAGTACAGCACGTTTGTAATACCCTCCTAGAGCGAGACCCAATGATAGTTCACAAAGTAGCAACTACTACAGCAATAGTTTATATAAAACACTTCTACTGCAAAGGCAGTTTTGCCTTGGATAAAGATGGCAATGAAATCCAACTGTTCCAATGCAATGGACTGCCATGGAAAATGTCTGCCACCTGCAAAAGCTCTGGAAAAAAAATAAGTTACTAATGCAGTTTGAAAAAAGGTAGTGAGATGTCTGCTGGTACCATCCATGGCTTTTAGCATGTTGGTATGGCACTGAGAGTATCCCTGACACACAGAGGGGAGGTAAGGGCACTTGGAGGTAAGGGCTCAACTTTCAAGAAAAGTCAAAAGTTGATGGTTCCACTTGTGCAGTCACTTCATATGCAGCTATTGAAAATTATATTTCCTTGACAAGATTGTTTTTGGTGTCAGGGTTTTTCTGGAAGTCAGTGTGCTTCCTATGAGCCAGGAAGGCCACTGCAGGTATTTCATTGTGTTTCCTTTTTTAATGGAAATTGCAAATACATTTCCAGACACAACTCTGGAAATATCCTGACAGCAGCCTCCATCACCTCTTTAGTGTTTTGGACTGAAAGCTTGTGTCTCAGCTTTCACCTAGGTGGAGTGAAATGCCTAAGAATCTTAAGAAATTGCATCTGTCCTACCTAATAAATATTTTCCTGATTTTTAAGTTCACAGTGTGACAGTAAGAAACCAAAAAAACCCCCAATCCTCTGTCTCTGAGGAAGAAGACTACTTCCATGGGGGTAAGCAATCACAGGTAAGTGGTATTTGTGTACTTAGGTGGCCTCTGGTTTATTGGGTGGAGCACTCAGCTGTGCACTCGATAACTTGCATCACCCTCTGATTCATACAATCATCTGACCTTCATCTAACTGCTGCTCTGCTTTTATTTCCTTTTCTCCCTACCAGTTACAGTAAAGGAAATTCTTCCTTGTGCTCCATACACAAAGCTTCCTTTCATTCAAGGTTTGGTTGATGCTTTTAGCATTTAAAAAAACAACCAGTACAACCATCTACTGGAAAAGCACAGGATGAAATACCACTTCCCTCTCCCGCCACATTTACCCCCCTGCAGACCACACGCACTTCAGGAGTTGCTGCACTTTGGACACAGCCTCCCCTCCCGGGTAAAATCCCAGCTGGGAGATGCTGCAGCCCCTCAGAGTGGGATGATGGGGTTTGCAGTGAGGGTTCCTCCCTGTTTTATCTACGGAAAAGTGAGCAGGTCTTCCAGGAGCAGTCTAACTCTTCTGGCTCTGTTTGGTGCTGTGCCTTCAGCTCCTGCTCTGCCCCAGCAAGGCCATTCCTCTGGGTACACACTTGTGTCCCTCTCCTGCAGCTGAGGCAGGACAGCCATCTCCCTGGATGTCTCAACTTTCTGAAGCATGAAGGTAAAACAGAGTCTGGTGGTCTCTAAGCAGGAGCATCTCAGCTGTCTGCTGCAGGAGAGGTTCTGGGTGGTTGGAAGAGGCCACCACAGGCTTTGGGACACTGCTAGGAATCAATATCCCTTGACACAGGATTACTGCATGATGTTACCAAGGGCAGGGCCTCTGGAAGGAAGGGAGGAAAACCACATTGAATGGAAGAGGAGTCATCTGCAGATCTTTCTAAAGTTAAAAATAGTTAGGATTTTGTCTGCAGAAGACAGTTTGTCCTGTTACGCTGCTGTCATCATGTGAGCAGGTCGTACGCTTCTGCATTTGAAGACTAAAACTGACATACTGAAAACAGGAACTTTCTGGAAATTCTGCATGCCTGAGATTTAATGGTTTCAGTGAGTTTCTTGATACCATCTTATCCATATGATTGTGCTTGGATGGGGGAACTAAACATCTCATTAGCTCTGGAGGGTCATTAAAAGCTGGAGAAGACATCATAAGGAATAATAAGGATGTATGACATCCTGCAAAGGCAGATGATAAAAGCAACCGCCCCTGCCAGCGAGCACTTCAAGGTGAGGGAACCCAGTTTAAGAGTGCAGAGGAGCTGAGCTCTTGCTAACTCATGTCAGCAGGAGCTGTTTATCCTCTCTTCATCAGAAAAATCAGACCGACAGCATTGAAATGCGACTAAAACCAGAGAATGATACAGGGAATTTTGGCCTACATTTATTTGCAATGAGTTCACCGAGCATTCCTGGCTCCTAGGCCTGGACTGAGTCTACTAAACTGTGCAACATTTCTTCATAATCAAATTGTAGTTTATACACATCCCCAAAAACACAAACACAGAGACCTGTATCTTCCTACAAATGCACCAAATGTCTGCAAACAGTGGAAAGCTGATCTGATGCTGGCTGAATTGTCACTGTGGCCTCAGCTACGATAGCAAAGCTCGCGTTTGCAAAGAATCTTGACACCAGCAGCAAGAGAACGGTAAGAAATGCAATTCTTCCCCAGCCTTGGTCTCGATTTAAATGCTGTAATAGTTCTCGTAGGATTTCACAAGTAAGTAGCATGCATTTGATTGCATAAAGCAGTGAAATTGCCTGTCAGGCGTTTATTCACAATTTCTTAATCTAGATGATTGCCAGTTAAGAAAAAGTCTAGACCGTTGGCCTGTTCTTTGGCAGAAGAGAAGTTGTTTATTATTTTTCCACATACTCTGAGAATTACTCCATTTACTAAAAAAGGAGGAAGGACTGAAATCCTGTTTACTCTAATTTTTTATCATATTTAAACTGGCTGCTCTCTGTAGGCATGCCCTGTTCTTTTACCAGCTCAGTGTTGTCAGCCAAAGTGTTGTCCAGTAACAAATGTCACAGATCCACAGAATGGTCACATTGAGTTATGCAAGTGTTTGGCTTTTTGCCTCTAAAAATAGCTACTCAGTAGAAAAATACAAATCCCATTGCATGTTCTCTCTGGGTTATAACAGGTTACAGACACAAAATCCTCACTGTTTTTGAAATCTTCTTGCAGCTTATAGTTGTACAACCTTTAACAATCCCGAAAAATTAATGAAAGAGACATTAAATATTTGGAATAAGATATGTTAAATTGGCAACTGATACCAAATTACTGGTGGAGAGTTTCCCATGCTGAGACTGTTCTTTCTTTTTGTTACTTAAGTCTTCATCTTTATCTATGCCCAGCCCATTCTTTTATCCACCCTCCCCTTTCTAATGGTTTTTGGCATGAGGTTTCCAACGACAAATGAAAAGAAAATCTTTCAGCTGAAGCTGTAACCTGATTGTAGCAACAAAGAAATTGCAAATGGGGCAGTCACCAGACTCCAGACTGCCTCCTGTCAGGGCAGGTTTTCCCGTGCCCCCTCCATCTTTAATTTTTTTAGGCTTGAGCATGTACATCTGTATACTGTTTCTGGATACCTCCACTATCTAGACAGGTCCATATGCTCTTTTGGGTTTTGCCAACAAAGTGCTGGGGCTGGAATCAAGTATCTGTAGGTTGTGTGTTGTAAAAATAAAGTGGCAGAAGACACACCAAAAAATTGATATAAGAGCTTGTTTCAGACAGAGCTGTTCCACTGAGGAGTGTGTAGCAAGAACTCGTGGCTTGGGGCAAAGCAGCTGGGGTTTAGATGTTATTTTGTAACAATTTTGAATGTTTCTTTCAGTTCTCATTCTCTTTTATCAGACACGGTTGATAATGTTGTACACTACACCATGCCTGAGGCAGTTTGGGTGCTCTTGGCAGGAATTCTTTCTTTCCTCATCCCACTCACTCACATTCATCAAGGCTTGGTAACTGCAGCAGGGTGGTGGCAGGCCCTGGACAGACCCTGTCAAGTCAATCAGCAGTGGCACAGGAGACGAACGCCCGTCTTCATACCTGTTGTTTCCCATATGGACAAGGAGGGGAAACGAGGAAGATGAGAACATACATGTCAGTGTCACTGGACAGCCAGTGTTCTTTCAACACAAACAGCTTTAAGGTCCTCACTGGTCACTTTCAGAGAGTGCATCAATGCCTGTCTTTGTGTTCACAGAAACCTTAGTAAACAAATTGCAAATAACCCAACTCACTGTTTCCTTTTCAGATTGCTCCTGACTTGGGAACCAGAACTCCATAAGCACTGGCCAAGGATTACCTAACACAAAGATCAGGGTGACATATTCCCAACACACTGTGCATCCTCAAGCATAAAATATTTGTTATTTCAGAATTTCCACCTGTCCTTTCCCTTGGATGCCCCACAAATTGCCCTCAGCTGAGAGATGTGTCCTTCAGTTGGGAACTAAGATGTAGGAAATTGTTACTGCCTCCAGCTGAACTATGGCTCACGCTGCTCCTGGGAGCAGCTGGGGCTTGTCATTCCCTCTCTTTGCATGTTAATCTAATCTTAAAACCTTTCAATTTTAAGGCTCACTGAATTCCCAGTCCATTCATACCAGCACTCAGCATATTAGAGACCATCACAGAGGTGTGACAGTGAATGTGAAAAGCAAGGAAAATTGCCACTGAAGATAAAACATAAGTAGAGAAAGTGTTCCATCCCCACATTTAAAAGGTGCCCAATTTGTTTCCGTATTGTTGATAAAGGCTGACAAATAAGTGTTTGACTGTCACAAGGAGATCTGCAATTGCTTATGTGTACATGGCTTCTACTCTTCAGGAAAAATCTATATATGGAAGGAAAGTCCTTCTGGAAAAATCTGTGCTGATTTTTTTTTTTAGAAGGAAAGCCATGTTAGTCTTGAGTTAAAGAGAAGAAAGAGGGGATTTAGTTTTAAAAAACGAAATATTAAACTAATGTTATTATAATACAGCAGAAAGACAATGATCTCACAGTTCTGTTTCTCCTTTTCTACTTTTACCATTATCCTTTGAACTGAAGCTCTGAGAATATGCACAGTGGGGAATTTTGCTTTGGAAGGAGCAGAATTAGTGGTTCAATATTTGGACCATTTCATTCTTTCTCTTGATTTTGCAAAAATAATTTGGTATTTCACTTTTAATTTCAGAAATCGAAATTTTGAGCTGCAAAATGCTGCTATAGCCAGGAGATCAATGTTCTTATGTAGCTACCTGAGCAGTGTTGTGCCATTTGCAAAAATGTAACTTTCCTGCAAATGGTGAGCTCTCACAAAATTCTTAATGATCGCTTTGCCTCCACAGGTTTTCAGGAAGTTCACCATCAGAATAAGCATCTATGGTAAAACCATCTGAAGAGCTTCTTCCCATTGGGAATCCCAGAATATTTTGTTTTCCTCTAGTCAGGCAGAGCATTAATTTGTGTATCTTCCTTGCAGTGTGTTAACCACATACTTAGCTAGTAGTTGTTGCCAAAGATGTGCACGAACATCCAAAGGGAATTTTTTTTTTCCAAAGCTAAGAAATTAAACCAATAGCCTGACAGCTGGATTGGAGAATGAGAGGAAGGAAATTGCCAGGCTGTAATAAAACTCACAGCACACTAAATACCTAAAAATAAAAGTTAAAAATATTTCAGTGCATGATGATTATGAATCTTTCCCAGTAGGAGAGGTGAGGAAGTTGAGTTTTACCCTGAGGAATCTGAGATGTGCACATGGTGGTAAAAGGCGTTAGATTGAAAGGCATCTTCGGGAGTGTCAGTGAAGCAGAACAATTGAGGGAACATACTGGGAAGAGATGTACTCCGTAAGTCAGCTGGTCTTCCCAAATTCACGGATGTTTGAAGCAGAAACATTTAATCTCCTGAGACTGACACTCATCTGTATTAATAGCAAAGCACCTCTGATTCTTACATGATACAGATACTGTTAGTTTTTAATTAAAAAACTCTGCGGTAAGTGATGATGCTTTACTTCCGCAGGGATAGAATCCAGACAAAAGGGAAGCAAATTTTACCCTCTGCATGGACAACAGATATCCTGCTTGGCCACATCCCTTAATCCCAGCCCTGAAATTACTCACTTGTGAAAGCCTTTTAATTATGTTTAACTATGTTGGCTTTACCATGTGAAGACATTGGCTGTAACACCAGTGAGCAGTGAGGATCATGACACTCGTTTCCATTGTTCTCCAGTTATTTGGGAAAATAAACCCTACAGCTGAAATAGCCCCTGAAATAATTGCAGCTATTAGAGCCACTACCTACCCAATTTTAGGTACTTTTGGAGTGAGGAAAGTCTTGTTTCACGGGTCAGTTGAGCCAAGCAATTAAATTGGAATGGCAGCTTTGGTTCCTATGGAATACTTCTGGCTCCCTCACTGCTCCTGTGCCTGGCTGTAGGCTGGTCTTCAGTAAGAGAATTCGTGTGTGAAAGAAAAAGGAATTTTTAGGCTACTAACTTTATTCCCACGGTGAGTGTCCACTTCTGTGTTATGTTCATTGCAGGAATGCTGAACAGCTGGGATAGGTGGTAAAATGAGTTTCTTTCTAAAAACCAAGAATAGGGCTTAAATTATTTCAGATCCACGAGAACTCTGACTGTGCAGATTTCACTAAAATCTGTGGGGTTTTTTCTAGTTGTTCATTAATTTTTTTCAGCCACCTGCACCTGGGTAGTATTGACTAATCTTTTACATTGTCTTTAAATATAAACTGAGCTGGTAAAGCTCTTGATTTGCTGTTACATCACTGACTTAAAAAAAAAAGGAAAAAATAAGAGAAAAAAAGAATCTCATAATAGAGAAGGTTTCATGCTTCGGTTTTCTTCTTCTTTTCTTCTCCTTAGTTACTCAGGAGAACTTTTTCTCTCTGACTTTTCCATTTGGTTTCCTGGCAGAGAAACTTTGAAGATTCCCACACGACGGGAAATAATATTTTATGTAGTAAAGTTGAAAGAGGATAACATGTTCTGCGAAATGACTAGTACAAACTTCCGACCTTTGGAACAATAATATAGACAATATTTGGAAATCTTACAACAGAAATTCAAAGAGAAGGAGAAAAAAAAAAGAAAATGGGTTTTGATGAACATTATGAGACTGAAACCTGTGTTTTTCCTGTCAGTTTTGAGAGCATCTTATATTCTCTCTGTTGTGGATGCAGTGTAATGACTGTGATGTTAAGAGAAGCTGCTCTTTAGACGCCGGCTGCCCGTCCCATGGTGGTTGTGCCTGCAGTGATATCAGGCACAGCATCAAAAGAGTCTACAGTGGAGGAAATGTCATTTTCCTCAGTTTTTTTTTTAATTTTTTTTTTTTTAAGAAAACACTAGAAATACTATAAAACAGCATGGAAGGGACAATCAAGTCCTTGACCACAACCAAAGAAATGGTGCCATAATGGGCAAGTGGTAAAGAGAACGGGAAGGGGTAGCTGCAGAAAGGGCAGAAACAAAAACACTCTTGGTTATTAGGAAGGAAAAAGGGAAAACCAAAAGGGCAAACACAAGTTGTATGCCTGCAAAGCTTTGATCTCATAAATTTACAGAATCGGACTTGCAGTAGGAAGGAAAGCCTTGCGAGGCGTGTTTGGTATGTGGCTGCTTCCTGTTTTCCCCGAGCTGCCGTCAGGCCCAGGAATGCAGCGCTTGTAACAAGTTTGTAAAACCCCACAGGACTCCGGAGCCGCGGTAGCACCTCGGTTGTGTTTAATGCCGAGCTCTGTGTCGGGCTAGGCGGGGCAGGAGCGGGACCCTGCCTCACTGGGGCCCGCCAGGAAGGTGCCACTCCTCCAGCAGCGACCTCAGCCGAGGCTTGGAGCAGTTCGGGAATCACCGAGGTGAACGTTCTCTCAACTGCAGTGTGAGGGGAAGCGGCAACGCGCGCAAACTCAGGGGGAGCGGTGCCATGACAGTATGTTATGCCTGCTCACGGACACTCTGATCCCAAGTGACGCAGAA
This sequence comes from Dryoscopus gambensis, assembly GCA_013389985.1. NCBI lineage: Eukaryota > Metazoa > Chordata > Aves > Passeriformes > Malaconotidae > Dryoscopus > Dryoscopus gambensis. The sequence goes on along the minus strand of WEIT01002463.1, from coordinate 503,536 downwards.
AATGCTTTATTTCGGATGCACATTAATGCAGAAAACGCCTTACGCCGGGCGTACATGCAGCACAAATGGAGGCGGCGCCCCCGCAGCGCGCACGCGCCGGGTCCCTCCCAACCCTCGCGAGCCTTCGCCCCGCACGTCCCGCCC